>BMAU01007216.1:532500-1084604 GCA_019973935.1 Trichonephila clavipes | reverse complement strand
TGTAAGACACTAGAACCTATGGTCAATGCCCGTCTCGTTTACCAGTTAGAAAAGCACAAATGCATTCCTCTGTTTCAGAGTGGCTTCCGTAAAGGAAGATCCACTCTCGACAATATTATTACGCTCGAAAACAAAATTCGAAACGCTTTTGTCCGGAGGAATCATTTAGTTTCTATCTTTTTCGATATCGAGAAGGCGTATGATCGTACTTGGCGCTATGGGATACTTCGCACTTTATTTGATTTTGGATTCAGAGGCAATTTGCCTACTTTTATTCAACATTTTTTAAAACTTCGTACTTTTAGAGTGAGACTGGCTGGCACTCTTTCTGCTCCTTTACCCAAGCTGAGGGAGTTCCTCAGGGGAGTATTTTGAGTGTCACCCTTTTTATATGTCATATCTCATCACATTTTAAATGTTTTATCGCCTTCTATACAGGCTTCACTATACGTGGACGATCTACAGATCAGTTGTGAAGGTTCGGACATGCGCATGATTGAACGACAGTTGCAAACTGCCGTCAACAACATTTTAAAGTGGTGCGACACCAACGGTCATAGTATTTCGGCGAGCAAGAGTTGCTGCGTGCACTTTTGCCGCAAACGGGGTATTCATCCCGACCCCGAAATACGCATCCGTGATATACAAATTCCCGTAGTTCCCGACGTACGATTCCTCGGAGTAATTTTCGACCGCCGGCTCACTTTCCTTCCGCATATTTTACATTTGCGGAAGAGGTGTGAAAAGTCTCTAAACCTCTTGAAGGTGTTGTCAAACACCTCTTGGGGAGCGGATCGCACATCATTACTCCGAGTGTATCAGGCAATCGTACTCTCTCGCATCGACTACGGATGTGTTGCATACGGATCAGCGTGCAACTCTACTCTGCAAAAACTTGACCCCGTCCACCGTATGGCACTGAGAATCTGCTCGGGTGCGTTTCGCACATCACCGGTGCAGAGTCTCTATGTTAACTGTCATCAGCTTCCTCTAGATCTTCGACGGAGGAAGCTGTCTCTTGCGTTTTATTTTAAGATCTTGTCCGTGCCTTCACATCCTCTGCAGAATGTGTATATGAGTACCAGCATGAAGAGACTTTATGATGCACGGCCGTCTAACATCCGGCCGTTTATGGATAGGATGAAGCTTCATATTTCTGAACTCGACCTACCTAACGTGCGTATCCAGCAAAGGAACCTTTTCCTATTCCAACCTTGGAATACGCCACGGTTCCATTATATCAACCCTTTTGCCACTTACAGTAAATCCACTGTAGCGCCTGTCGTCTTTCAACGCGTCTTCGCCTACCACCGCAGTCAGTATAGTCGTTATTCGGCCATCTACACTGATGGTTCGAAACGTGCAGATTACGTTGGCTGTGGAGTCGTGATTGAAGATATTATGCACGGTTATAGGCTCGACACTTCTTGCAGCATTTTCACTGCCGAAGCTGTCGCCATTTACCGTGCACTTCAATTAATCGACTCCACTATGCCCCGTAAATACTGCATCTATACTGACAGCATGAGTGTACTCGAAGCGCTTGAAAACTACCACGATCAGCCATCCAGTGGTATGTACGATACCCCCATTATTACGAGTCGACCTTTACAGCAAGGGTTTCATTATCGTGTTTTTGAAGCCAGTCGCCGCCTACGTAGGAATCATAAGCAACGAACGCAAGCGGACAGCGCGAGCAGTGCCGGCGACGACGCATCTGCCGCCATGGCGCTCCGCTATCGGATATGAAGCGCGTCATCATGCATCATATTTTTAAGATCTGGCAAGGAATCATGGAGTCAGCAGCTGGATAACAAACTGCACCTGTAAACCTGTCATAGGAGCATTTGCCCAGTGATGCCACCGCTGCGAAGAACTGATGTCAAAATTGACTCGTCTGCGCTTTTGGCCATACTCGCTTCACACACAGGCGTTTGTTTGGGAGAACGCTCCTGAATGTCCTTCATGCAATGTGTCTCTTACACTGTTCATCACGGTACAATCGATTGTCAGTTTTTAACCATCGTCGCGTCGCAGCGCCAGTTCGTCACGTTTTTAACTTTTTACCTGACGGTGGAAATAACCCTTAGAGACCTCTTCGCTTGTATCAGATTTTCTATTGCCCAGTTTGACGTTTTTTTTTTTTTAAAATCCATTACCTTGACATTTAATTTTTAATAATATTGTGCGGTATGCCGGGCGCATTCTGTGATCATTCTTATTGATCACCGTTTTCGTGTGCGTTTTTACCCTGTTTTTAATATTTTAACAAACGTGTGGCGCAGTTTAGCCAAAATTGGCTCTTGCGCCAATAACCCCAAAACTCACTCACTTTATGAAGAAAATTGGTTTTTTATATTTAATTTGACTTTTAAAATGCTTTAACTTTAACTTTATTTTTTATATATGTGCATGCTTGCATGCACATATATAATTATTTTTATGTACTTGTATTTTTATGTGTATTTTTACATGGTTTTACTGTTTTAACAAACGTGTGGCGCAGTTTAGCCAAATTTGGCTCTTGCGCCAATAAATAGCTAAATTCATCAACGACCAATGACCATGTGCAAGAGTAGTAATGCCATCACCATTAATAAAACCTTTTGTCATCTTTATATGACAGAGCAACTTTGTTTTGCTTTATTGAATGTAATGAATGAAATTTGGATATAATTAAGTTCATGTCAACATATTTTATTTTTTCATTAAAAAGACAAGCTTTGTAGTCCTCAAATGTTATTTTACTTTTTATAGTTTGTTTTTTAATGCCTTTTAACCGCTTTTCAATCTTATTGTTGGTTTTGTAGGCATATATTTTCGATTTTAATCCTACATATTCTGTCATAATATTTCCTTTATTTTCATCCTTCATTTTCCCGATGACTTTTGTTGTTAACAAGAGGTAAATTATAAATATTGTTTTCATCATAGTCTGATGTATCATATAGGTTAATATCATCTTTCATGTCACTATAAAAATCATCAGTTTTTATTTCATATATAAAAGAATCCGTGTCTGTATACATGAGCCGTACTTTTGAGTCATAACGGTTGCTTCATGTACTCATAGTGAAAAGAATACATTAGAACTTTTGATATATCTAAAATTACCATTCCTACCTGTATTGGTTTGAAAAATTTGATTTGGGTTTTTTAGATGGACGGCCATTAAGTTTTCAGAAAATATTGTGCGACGATTAAAAATTTGATTTCGCTATTAACTTTCGAGCCTGCTCTTCTGTTGAACATAAACGTATATCTACTCTTCTTCTTACATTTTCCATCGTTTTCCCGAAAATGCTATTATTCATTAGTTTGTAATAATCCTTTTTTGAAAGTCATTTACAGAGATTTAGTTCTTAATTTAGTATTACTCGTATAATCTGTGTAATTTTTAAGCCAAGGAGATTGAAAAAATTTTAAAACGCGATGAATTTTTTTAAGACTAACCCTAATTTTAAATATAGCTTTAAATTAGAATAATGGAGAATATATATATATTTTGTTTTTGGTTCCAAAGTAGTTAAAAGTATAGGCTATTTAAAATTAGGTGGGGGCTTATTTTCAGGGGCAAGGGGAAAGTCTGAATGTTTGTCATGCAAATCGGAAGGATATTCAAGATCTACTTCCAAGATGTAATCTACATCGGATTGATCTTATAAATTTAAAATATCCTGTTCAGTTAAGGGGTCACAGGGGTGTTAACAATGTTTCGAGAGCACAAAATACAAACAATTTTCGACTACAAATAATTCTTTGAGATTAAAATGAAATAATTTGATTCTTTCACACATTTTTTATAAAGGAATAAAGTTTCAAAAAAGTATAAAATATCTAAAATATAATCATAATTTTAAAAATAATAAGCACATAAAAATAAGAATGTTTTGTAAGAAACAAATAGTGAGTTTTACGACGCGCATGATATTTTCTGCAATAATCATTCTAATTACTAGCAATAAGTTGATTTATAAAGTCAAATATATCCTTATTACATGCTAGCTTATCTTATATAAATAAAATAAAAATAATATTTTTAAAAATAAAAAATACATTTTTAAATTTTTTTAAAAATTCAATTTTTGTTGAAATATTTCAAAAAATTAAAAATTTATAATACTATAAATAGCTAGGATTTGAAGATTATGATAGAATTTATAATTCTGTAAAGTTTTATGCATCAAAGTATGATAGTTTTTGAAACGCAATGCGCGTAATTGAAAAAAACACAAACTGAGAAAAAGGGCTTTAAAGTTTTAAAATTGAATTTGAGAAAATAAATCTTAAAACTTACACGCTAAAATGCTCCAGGATTGTAACATTTACCTTCCTGTTCCTGAAACAGCTCAATTTCTTTACTCTTTTTAATTTTCTTGGCTCTGCGAGCTTCAAAAGATGACTGTAGACACCTCTGTCGTGACGTAAAGATTCGACGATTGTCACGTTCAGCCAGGGACACACAAACATTTCTGTTAATTTTCAAGCCAAATTTCTCTAAAATAGAAATAAGTATTTGATTTCCATCATTAAAAACACTGGTTGCTAGATTTGCAGCAATCTCTGCAATCTAAAGACTAGAACCAATCGTCTTAGGACAAAATTTCCAAATTAATGAATTTAAACTTTCATTAGGATTCTGTGTCTTACCTCCTAAACATTTCTTCAGGAGTGCCGGATGAGATAAGTCTGCAAATACAGGCTTAATTACATCTCGAACAGCTTTAGCAACTGAGGGGTTTGTGTTTATAATTTTGTAAATTATTATTAATTGCGGCATTATACTTACACCATGTATTTGGATTTGTAGGACAAAACCAGTGCATCGGTTCATCATCAGTGCTGCAAGAATGACCCCAAACAGCCCAAATGGCTTTCCGCATTTCCTTTACACTAGTAGAATTGCATCGAATAGCATTACCATAGTAATGCGCAAGTTTATCAATTAAACTTATCAGTTAACCTACCTTACCGCCAATAGTTTTACCATCAGATAATTTCTTTTTACTATATACTAATTTAAGCTTCCTAAGTCTTGTACCCATTCTCTTTTGCACATGGCCTACACATTCTATTTTCTGAATAAGATGGTCATCGCCGTATGGCTTGTTTTCAGAAAGGGCATTGAATGTTTTTGTGTCGCCATCTCCTATGTAGTTCGAATATTTCAGGTTGTGAAGCTTTTCTGATCGATTAAAAATCCTCAACATCCCGTCAACCTCCATTTTACCAGCAGGGCCAGAATAATTTTTTCTACATGAAAGCTTAACGTGTGGCGCAGTTTAGCCAATTTTGGCTCTTGCGCCATAAAACCCCAAATTCACTCACACACACACTACATGAAAGCTTATGCGCTCTTTGCCATTTATTGTACTTGATGCCAAACTTTACCCCTTTATAACTGTCGCATCCTTTGCAAAATGAGGACAACACTTCCCTATCCAAAACCTTACCTGTTTCAGCCCCTATTACAGTACATACTCCAATCAACGATGAATGTCCTCTTGTTTTCCAGGTATCATCACCACTTACCGTTAAAAGGTTATCAGGTGACGAAGAATTTTCTTCAACAGCTGCCCTTTTCATGCTTTCTTCAGCGACTTCCTTCATAACACGTGAAAGTTTATTATTAATAACATCATATGATTTTTGTTCAACAGGATTAGGAAGACTCATTACAGCACAAAATGTTTTTAATGACTCTAAACCTTGGCCTATGCATCTCATTGCTAAAATAGATCTTCTGTTAATTTCTGGAGCATTATGAAGATATTATGCACGGTTATAGGCTCGACACTTCTTGCAGCATTTTCACTGCCGAAGCTGTCGCCATTTACCGTGCACTTCAATTAATCGACTCCACTATGCCCCCGTAAATACTGCATCTATACTGACAGCATGAGTGTACTCGAAGCGCTTGAAAACTACCACGATCGCTGCCATCCAGTGGTATGTACAATACTCGACATTACGAGTAGACTCTACAGCAAGGGTTTCGATATCGTGTTTTGCTGGCTACCAAGTCACGTAGGAATCATAGGCAACGAGCAAGCGGACAACGCGGGCAAAGTCGGCGACGACCCATCTGCCGCTAGCAGTTCCGCTATCGGATATGAAGCGCGTCATCATGCATCATATTTTTCATCTCTGGCAGGAATCATGGAGTCAGCAGTTGGATAACAAACTGCACTCTGTGAAACCTGTCATAGGAGCATGGCCTGTGATGCCACTGCGAAGAACTGATGTCAAATTCACTCGTCTTCGCATTGGCCATACTCTAGCTTCACACACAGGCATTTGTTGTTTGGAGAACGTGCTCCTGAATGTCCTTCATGCCATGTCTCTTACACTGTTCATCACATTTTAATAGATTGTCCTGTTTTTTAATAATTATCGCATCACCTTTTTAATTCATCACATTTAACTTTACCTGACTTGGTGGGAGAAATACCCCACCAAAACCTATTTGCTTTTATCAGAAGACTTGGATTTTTATATTTGATTTGACTTTTTAAACTGTTTTAACTTTAACTTTGTTTTATATATGTGCATGCAGGCATGCACATATATAGTAATTATTTTTATATCTTTTTTTTTCTTGTGTATTTTTAACATATGTAAAATATTTTAACAAACGTGTGGCGCAGTATAGCCAAATTTGGCTCTTGCGCCATAAAACACTACATTCACTCACTCACTCACTCACTCTGGAGCATTATTTTTATTCCCAGTGTTTTCACAGCTTGAAAAAGTACAAACACTCCCACAGTTTTTACAACGTATTTCAAAATTCGAACATAAACCACGAGTGGACTTTTCATTAATTGTTAATGGTTTATGACATTTTAAACAACATGATACTGATAAAATAGAGCGAAAAGTTGAAATAAAATCAAAAATACGATATCCTTTATGAGTTTCTTACCACACAAAAATAGTTTGGGTAATCTGCATAATCTATAAAAAGTAGCACAATTTAATCACTTTTGAAGAAATTCCTCGTTTTAACATGAGTATAATGTCTGCTAAAAGTAAAAATTAGTCAATTTCTTTTCAGCATTGAATGCAATCCTTTCTTGGCTTACAATGACAAGAGTTCAAAACTAAATTTATCTCCACAATTAAATGTTGAGTAATTTTAATCAGAAATGTTATTAAAGCTTTGTTAAAATAATATAGATATTATTTCAACTGATTGCTTTAACATTACTTTACACAGTTTAACCGCCAAGCATGTTATAATCGCAAACTTGGAGTTGGGCTGTGAATTCACATACATTCAAATGTGTAAAAGATGGACTATATAACCAATATATCAAGATAAATTCAACATTTCTTTTACATAAAAAGTAGCACAATTTAATCACTTTAGAATAAATTCCTCTTTCAGTATATTATCTCTACATGAGTACAATATCTGCTAAAAATAAAAAAATGAGTCACTTTTTTGAAACGTCGATTTCTTTTTCAGTATCAAATTCAATCTTTTCTTCAAGCACAATAACAAAAGTTGAAACTAAACATTTTATCTTCACAATAAAATGTTGAAAATAGAAGGTCTATAATACATAACTATACCAATAACAAATGTATCAAGAACTTGAGTAATTTTAATCAGAGAAGTGTTATTAAAGTTTTGTTAAAATAATATATTATTTCAACTGATTGCTTTAACATTACTTTACACAGTTGTTAACGCTCAAGCATGTTATAATCGCAAACTTGGAGCTGGTCTGTGAATTTACATACACCCAAATGTGTAAAAAGATGAATTATAATTATAATCAATACATCAAGATAAATTCAACATTTCTTCCACACAAAAAATAGTTTGAGTAATCTGCATAATCTATAAAAAGTAGCACAATTTAATCACTTTAGAATAAATTCCTCGTTTAACATGAGTATGTCTGCTAAAAGTAAAAATAGTCAATTTCTTTTCAGCATCGAATGCAAATCCTTTCTTCAAGCACAATGACAAGAGTTCAAAACTAAACATTTTACCTCAACAATAAAATGTTGAAAATAGAAAAGTCTATAATACATAATTATACCAATAACAAATGTATCAGAACTTGGAGTAATTTTAATCAGAAGTGTTATTAAAGTTTTGTTAAAATAATATATATTATTTCAACTGATTGCTTTAACATTACTTTACACAGTTGTTAACGCCAAGCATGTTATAATGTGAAACTTGGAGCTGGACTGTGAATTTACATACACCAAATGTGTAAAAGATGAATTATAATTATAATCAATACATCAAGATAAATTCAACATTTCTTCCACAAAAAATAGTTTGAGTAATCTGCATCTAATATATATTATAAATCACGTTTGAATATCTTTGTAGGTCTTTCCCGCAAAAACTACTGAATGGATTTTTAATGAAACTTTACAGTAATATAGCTTATACATCAGAATAGCATAGGCTATAATTTACAAAGATATTGTATGAAGTGTCAAAATAAATAACGATATTTGTCAAGTAAGTAGGAAAAAATTCTGTCTTCTGCTAGCAATTCTGGCATGCGCTGCAAAACACGTCTGCATATATCTATCTTTTTTGTTTGTGAAAAACCTTTTTTGTTTTTGGCTACGCAAGGTGCTCGCTTCTAATTAATTCCTCTGATAAAATGCCTATTTTTTTAAATTTTAGAATCAAATTAAGTTTTGAAGGAGAGGTTGTTATAAATCTCTTTATTTTAATGTTTTTTAACATTTTATTATGCACATTTGGTAGTAAGAAATTGATCTTTTCCAAATAAATGCTTTTATCAGTTCTGATACTTAAAGTAAATAAACTTTCTCTTTCACACTGCATCATTCGGACAAATTTTCAAAATTTGTTTGTGGTTAGTAGTTTATTATAATGCCATAATTTTAATTGAAAGGCAGATATTGCATTTTTTAAGTATAAAAATAATTAAAACTACAGTACCGTATTTTTGGAACGTGTGAATATTAACGTCGCACTGTTCACCTACATGAGGCTTTTGGCAACGGGATCAATTTTGAACCATGGTCAAGTGACGTGGACGACACCCGAGCTGGCACCCTCTTCTCCTAACTACCACACCACACCAACTTAGAAGGAATATTCTACCAATACTTAGCAGGAATATTCTTTGAAATCCACTCTTCCAAGATATATAGCAGCACGGGTTCCATGGCCAGTATTTTAGCGGAAAAAATAGTTTGTCAATATTTAAGTGTCTTATGTTTTTGTATGCTGATGAAGACCTTTGGAAAATGATTTGACTACTCATTTAAATGAACGGTATATATAATTAATTTTACAGTGGAATATCTTTAATTTATTAGCTCTAATGGATTAAATTTTCTGAAGTGAAGTATTTTGTTTATGTATATCCTTAATTTCAAATGTAGTGATCCAAAAAAAAAAAATATTGTATGAAAAAACCGGAGTAAATCATAATGCGGTTGGATAAAGTATTAAAGCATCTCTCCCCTACACAGTGGGTCTTACAAAGCTGTAAAAAGCTAAGTTATGAAAGTAGCTAGGCATTTGCCAACTTTACTCTATTAACATTTCGCTGTTTTTATTGAATCGTCATTATAATTTAAGAAAAACGGCGTTGCTTGCGAATATTACAATTTTAACATAAAATAAATACTATAGAAAGTAATATTAATGTATTATACTTTCAGATAAAGTTATTTACACTATGTTAAGCGTTCATTACACAAAACTTTTAACAGTGTTATTTTTGTGCTGAGCAGAGATCCGCTTAGGAGGTATTTTCAAAAATCAACCCTCAAAGAGTGTTACGGGGAGTTATAAATAAAAAAAAAAATCCTTTTTATCAGCCATTAGATCCATGTACTTAAAATTTAACAAAGTGTTTTTATTTTATCTCTCTTTTTTTGTTTTGTTTAGCTGAGCTACGCAAAAGCTTTTTTGTTTAATTTGCAATTCATGTAAAAATTAACTCATTAAAACTTCTTTATCCTTCAATCTGTGTTGTTTAATTTTTCAGTTCACCCGTCCGAACGGGTATATCAGCTAGTAATCTATAAAAAGTAGCACAATTTAATCACTTTTGAATAAATTCCTCATTTTAACATGAAAGGTATAATGTCTGCTAAAAGTAAAAGTTAGTCAATTTCTTTTCAGCATCGAATGGAATCCTTTCTTCAAGCACAATGCCTAGAGTTCAAAACTAAATTTATCTCCAAATTAAATGTTGAGTAATTTTAATCAGAAATGTTATTAAAGCTTTGTTAAAATAATATATATTATTTCAACTGATTGCTTTAACATTACTACACAGTTTAACCGCCAAGCATGTTATAATCGCAAACTTGGAGTTGGGCTGTGAATTCACACTGCTCTACATTCAAATGTGTAAAAGATGGACTATATAACCAATATATCAAGATAAATTCAACATTTCTTTTACATAAAAAAGTAGCACAATTTAATCACTTTAGAATAAATTCCTCTTTCAGTATATTATCTCTACATGAGTACAATATCTGCTAAAAATAAAAAATGAGTCACTTTTTGAAACGTCAATTTCTTTTCAGTATCAAATTCAATCTTTTCTTCAAGCACAATAACAAAGTTGAAACTAAACATTTTTATCTTCACAATAAAATGTTGAAAATAGAAGGTCTATAATACATAATTATACCAATAACAAATGTATCAAGAACTTGAGTAATTTTAATCAGAAGTGTTATTAAAAAGTTTTGTTAAAATAATATATATTATTTCAACTGATTGCTTTAACATTACTTTACACAGTTGTTAACGCCAAGCATGTTATAATGCAAACTTGGAGCTGGACTGTGAATTTACATACACCCAAATGTGTAAAAAGATGAATTATAATTATAATCAATACATCAAGATAAATTCAACATTTCTTCCACACAAAAAATAGTTTGGGTAATCTGCATAATCTATAAAAAGTAGCACAATTTAATCACTTTTGAATAAATTCCTCGTTTTTAACATGAGTATAATGTCTGCTAAAAAGTAAAAATTAGTCAATTTCTTTTCAGCATCGGAATGCAATCCTTTCTTCAAGCACAATGACAAAGAGTTCAAAACTAAATTTATCTCCACAATTAAATGTTGAGTAATTTTAATCAGAAATGTTATTAAAGCTTTGTTAAAATAATATATATTATTTCAACTGATTGCTTTTAACATTACTTTACAGTTTAACCGCCAAGCATGTTATAATCGCAAACTTGGAGTTGGGCTGTGAATTTACATACATTCAAATGTGTAAAAGATGGACTATAACTATAATCAATATATCAAGATAAATTCAACATTTCTTTTACATAAAAATAGTTGCAGTAATTTGTATACTCTATAAAAAGTAGCACAATTCAATCACTTTAGAATAAATTCCTCTTTCACAGTATATTATCTCTACATGAGTACAATATCTGCTAAAAATAAAAATTAGTCAATTTTTTGAAGCGTCAATTTCTTTTCAGTATCAGAATTCAATCTTTTTTCAAGCACAATGACAAGAGTTCAAAACTAAACATTTTATCTTCAATAAAATGTTGAAAATAGTCTGTAATACATAATTAAACCAATAACAAATGTATCAAGAACTTGAGTAATTTTAATCAGAAATGTTATTAAAAAGTTTTGTTAAAATAATATATATTATTTCAACTGATTACTTTAACATTACTTTACACAGTTGTTAACGCCAAGCATGATATTATCGCAAACTTGGAGCTGGACTGTGAATTTACATACACCCAAATGTGTAAAAGATGAATTATAATTATAATCAATACATCAAGATAAATTCAACATTTCTTCCACACAAAAAATAGTTTGAGTAATCTGCATAATCTATCAAAAGTAGCACAATTCAATCACTTTAGAATATATTCCTCGTTTTAACATGAGTATAATGTCTGCTAAAAGTAAAAATAGTCAATTTCTTTTTAGCATCGAAAGCAATCCTTTCTTCAAGCACAATGACAAGAGTTCAAAACTAAACATTTTATCTCCACAATAAAATGTTGAAAATAGAGGTCTATAATACATAATTAAACCAATAACAAATGTATCAAGAACTTGAGTAATTTTAATCAGAAGTGCTATTAAAGTTTTGTTAAAATAATATATATTATTTCAACTGATTGCTTTAACATTACTTTACACAGTTGTTAACGCCAAGCATGTTATAATTACAAACTCAGAGCTGGACTGTGAATTTACAAACAAGCACCCAAATGTGAAAAAGATGGATCATAAGTATAATCAATCAAGATAAATTCAACATTTCTTTCATATAAAAAATGGTTAGAGTAACTTCGCTTTTAGGATTTCTCTTATCTTTTAGTTGCCATATGTGGAAATGGGATCTGGAATTAGTCGCGAAATCTGGAAATTGTTATTCCTGATTATTCTGCTCAGTACAATGGAACAAATTTATGAAATTATTGTATTGTCATCGGTCCTAGACTTGTGTGCAAAATTTTAAATTAACCCTACCTTCTAAAGTGGGTAAAAATAGAGTTCAAAGATTCCATTACATACAAGTGAAACTTATAAAAGCATATGAAAAAAGTACCTGTAACTGATTCTACTAAGAAATCAACTGCAGAGTTTGGAGAATAAGGTTATAAGAAATTTCAGGATTTAAAAAAAAAAGCCATAATTCTACTTGCTCTGTTATCCCATTAGTTTTTATCGACACAATCCCCGAAGAGGTACAGCTTGAACTGACTGACTTGAAGTCTGATCACAGTGTGAAGAAAATGTGCTTAAAGTTCTAACATTACTTTTTACAAAAATGTCCATGTATGAAGAAATTTTAGTTGACATATTCATTAGTTTTTTTTTGCTTTCAATTCCTACTATTAGCTTACTCTATATTTGTATATTTATCTTTTTCAAACTTTCTACTGTTAATAAAATATTTTCTATTCACATCAATCAAGTTCAAATGAATTTTTTTTAAACTTGATGTTAATATTTTTAAATATTAATTATTAAATTAAATTAATTGCCGGTTTGACACTAACTTAGATTCATCTCCATTAATATAACAATGCAACTGTTAAAACAATGACAAAAGTTGGCATCAAAAACCGGTTTTTCAGCCAAACCAGGTGCGGATAGTTATAACAAATCAGACAAAAAACATGCTTCTTTTTTCAATTCCTACTATTAGTTCACTCTTCTTCCCTATATTTACATACATAAGTATATATATATATATCTTGTTCAATGTTTCAATTGTAATAAAACACTTTTCTATTTATCCATTCAAAATAAAAATTTATTTTTTAAAAAATTTATATTACTTGTTTGCATGAAGATCAACAAGAGTAAATACAGGTGCAAGTTGGCTGACAAACTTGTAGACTGTGATGCAAATTTAAAAAAAAGCCCTCTCAGTCCTGATTTAAAAAAAACTTAGAAAAGAACCATACGGTACATTTGTCTCATTAAATCGATTCTAAAATTGAATGCGCTTGAAGCCTATTAGCAATATTAGGGAATTAGGTCATAAAATAAATTGAATAAAATTGCTATTATATTTATTTTTTTATGATGAATGGAATCATTTTATAAATGTGCAACTTTCTGGTATCCTCTGCACAAAAATGTGGCCCTCGAACCCAAACAAGCTGTTCACCTCTTTCCTAAACAAATGGTTGGCTCTATTTTAACCCACCCTCGGTTTTTAACTTTTTCGTCGCCAAGCAGG
Source organism: Trichonephila clavipes (assembly GCA_019973935.1). NCBI lineage: Eukaryota > Metazoa > Arthropoda > Arachnida > Araneae > Nephilidae > Trichonephila > Trichonephila clavipes. The sequence continues at coordinate 1,070,880 of BMAU01007216.1, read as the reverse complement.
GCGATAAGTTCGCAAGCTATCTACCCTTCCTTTTCATTAAAATTCCGTTGACCAATAGGTTCAAAATTAATGTTAGTTCGTTAACTATGGCAACCTAAAACCAATATATACAGAAAAATTTAACCATTTCCTTCTTTTGCACGGTTGAACGATCTTTTTTGAATTCGTGTGAGTACCGGTTTTTCAGAATGAGTAGCCGAATGGAACATTTAACTATTTCTTTTTTGCTGTTTTGGAAGAAAGGGGACAAATGAATTTCCTTGAATGGTGTATGCGTGAAAATTTAATTTCTAGCATGTATGAATGTCTAAATGTGGAAAAAACATGGTTATGAGAGAAAGGAAGGGAGCGATTGATGGGTATGAATGGAATGCCGTACGAAAGGAGTAGAGAATCCGCATGATGTATGCAAGAGTATAAGAAAAGGTACATGGTTCTCTAAAGAGTCATTTAAGTGTGTGTGATATTTTAATTTTTAACGCGTCATTTTTTGGAAAGTCAATGAATGAGTTTGCTGTGAAAGATGCGAGTGAATAAAAATACTGTGGGCTTTCTCCCATGGAGAAGAGGCGTTCCTTAAATAGCACGTAAGTTTTACCAATTTTTTCAATTTCAGTTGTTTTTATTTTTTATGGTTATCGACATTTTCCGTTCTTTGAACGTCGTCGGTATGAGTTTGAAAATCACGCTTTGGCGCCATTTTGGCGCAGATCAAAAAATTCGTCGCCAAGGGGGTGGGCGAAAGTAGGAATTACCATAAATTTCTTTTTGGTATGAAATTCAATATTTTCTACAGGTACAACGACAGAGTTCAAAACTGAATTTATCATAAGAATTAAACGCTGACAATAGAGAACAGTATATTTATAACAATTATACAAAGAACAGACATATATTAAAATAAAATAATTTCAACAGAAGTGTTTATAAATCTGTGCAAAAATACATTAATAATTGAAAAACTTATAAAGGACTGAGATTTAGTGTGTGTAAATATACACACTAACATATAAAAGAATGAATAGTTATCTTCAATATTGAGATTATGCTATGACATTAGGGAAAGATTAACAAACACATTTCAAACATAGTACATGTTGACTTAGCTTTTCTGTAAACAGTAACAACCTACAACTATTAAATCAAATTACTTTTGTATTCCTTTTTTACGTGTAAAAAAGGTTTCATACTTTTATCCGCTAAAAGTAAAAAAACAGTAAATTTCAAAAGTGGATGAACGTTTACAACCTCGTCTGAGTCTAGACACTCTTAAATTTAGGAGTGAAAACTCATTAGATATCTTAACACATCTATTGAAGATAAATCACTTTTTCAGAAAACTATCAATTGATATGAAAATTAACAAGCTGTACTTCTTTTAAAACAAATTACATGTCCAATAAAGGTATTACCTTATGGTATTTCCAGTCTTCAAACGGATCCACTGAGGAATAGGTCTATTCTGCTTCATCTTTTTTGCCAATTTTTGCTTGATTTTAAAAGTCTTATGTGAAGCCTAAAAAAAATTACAGAAATTAAATTACAAATAAAAAGAGAATAAAATGAAGTTTGAATACTATTCACACTTCAACTACTTACAAAGACCCTTTCTTACATTCAAGTATACTTTGTAGCCAGAAGAATTTCTATGAAATAATTTGTATAGCCATCAATTGCTCCCCTCTTTTTTCTAACTAAAGTATATTCTCACAACACACCTACATTTATAATAAGAAGGAATCAATCCTTTATTCATTCATGCCACCAATACTCCCCCCCTTCATTTAAAAGCAAGAAAAATCTCATATCTGGTTTTGCTTCAAGTCAATCTACAAAAGCCACTATGTGAACTAAACAAACCTTCCATTTTGTGCTAAAACTGATCACTGTTTAAAAAATGGTAGAAAATGTTTGACACCAATTTTTTTATCACCAATTTAGGAGCAAAAATTAAATCACTCAATAGACTTTCATTTAATAGATTAATGGTTGAGTTTTTTAAACCTCATTCAGTTTCCACCCAATCCATAATTCTTGCATAGTAATAATATTTACTTCCCTGCTAAAAAAACTTTTTAGTTCTATAAATAATCCAATTTAACTTTTAATGTTGCTCACCAACTACATTTCATATTTTATGGAGTTTTAGAAGAGAACTATTCTTAATACAAAAACTCTATGCATGGAAATACCTAATAGGTTTAACATGGGGGAAAACCAATAAAAATTAACTCCAGATGTTACCCAGGGCAACCACATTACCACATGATAAAAATATCAAGGTAACCATATTGTAATGTTATCGCCACTCAAGTTGGCAGCGAAAAACCCGATCCGCACAAACGGATACATAGTGTATTGTACTCCAAATTTTTAGCACCAATCTCAATTTTACAATTTACTTAACACTACAATCTAAGCACTATCATAAAATATATATTTACCACCAAAAGTCTGCATTTCGACAATTAACTCTCATATTCATGCAAAGATTTCTAATTAAGTGAAGTCTTTCTGAATACAACTTTTTATTGATTTCTATGGTGTCTTAAATTTAAATAGTATAAGCAAGAATCACCAGACTATTACATAAAATAATACAAATATTTATAACTTGAGAAAACAAATCATGTGAGTGCATCAAAAGTGTGTATACACTGGAAAAATTTTTACTATAATGGATTTAACTAAAAGTTAATACTTTTAAGTTATTCCATTCTTTCAATAACTCTCTCAATATATATTTGGCAGGGATTCAACTGGCTTAATTGTTTCTTCTGTTATGTTGCATTCTTTTACTGTGACAGATTTAAGCATTTCTTTGGAAATTATTACATGCTCCCAGTGAGTGAGTGAGTGAATTTTGGGGTTATTGGCGCAAGAGCCAATTTTGGCTAAACTGCGCCAAACATTTGTTAAAACGTTAAAAGTTAAAAAAATTTTGTATCAGAAATATATATTATAAAATCTTAAAATTTATAGATATAAAAGTTAATAACAAAGATGTTAAAATACAGATTGGTGGGGAGAATTCCCCACCAAGTTGGACAGGTATTGAAAAAAAAAAGTTATTTCCTGTGTTTCGTTGGAGTTAAAAGTAATTGTCCCTTGTAATAGGTCTTACCATTTTCTTTCACGTAATCGGGATTGGATTCGATTTCATCTTCCACGTCGTAGACAATCATTTCTTCCTCATCCGATGTAGACTCATCAGATGCCGGTTTTTTAGGTCTATGAGGATTCATTTTAATATCGATTATTGCTTCTTTCATTTTTTCAGTAATTCTTTTTTCTTTTTTCCTCGATCGTGCTTTTGCAAGTTTCTTGGCATCCTGTACTGTATTAGAATCAGAGGGTGGTTGAAGAACGGACTGTGATGAGGAAGTTGGTATGATGGAGGAAGATGATTCAATAGGGGTGACCATATTGTTGGAAGGTGCATCAGTACATGTAGGAATAGGTGGTTGAGACTCGGAGTTACTAGTGGATATTGAAGAGGTGGACGGCAAGAGTTGGGCTTGGGTGGAAGATGATGATGTAGAAACATCAGGAGTAGATATGGATACATTTGTTCTTGTCGTGGATGAAAGGGGTTGAAGTAATTCCAAAGGTGGGCATTTAATTTTCGTTATATTTTCATCTGTTTGAGTAGAACTGGTTTTATTGGAGGATTTAGCAGCTTGAGCATAAGTGTGAGACGTTTGTGGGACGATTAATTTTCGGGCTTCTACATATGTCATATTTCTATTCTTGTCATATATGTCATTTTAATTTCTTGAATTTGCTTTTCGGTTTTCCACTTCGGGCAAAGTTTGGAATCAGCAGTATGCGGTTGAGAACAGTTAATGCATTTTGGTTCTAGGGTACAATCTGTAGAAGAATGCCCTACAGCTGCACACCTAGAACATGTGAGTTGTCCGCGGCAGGAATTTTGGGAATGACCGAACCTCTGGCACTTAAAGCAGCGCAGAGGATTCGGTATATATGGACGTAATTTACAATTTAGGTAACCAGCTTTAATATTTGATGGTAATTTAGGGCTATTGAAAGTTAAAATTAAATGTTTAGTAGGAAAAAGTGACGTTTCTTTTTTATCTTAATTCTTCTGACCTGAGTGACACCCTGGTCAGAAAGACCTTCAAAATTTCTGTTTCAGATGCGTATAAAAGATCGGATTCAGAGATGACTCCTCGACAAGAATTCAAAGTTCTGTGAGGAGTTACAGTCAGTGGAGAATCTATAAAGGTTTTGGCCAGTAAAAAGATTTGCTTTGTACAGCAGATATGGTTTCTATAAGTAGATCACCTGATCGTAATTTTTTAATTGATTTAGGTTCTCCACCTATTCCTAGTAAAGCTTTGTGAATAATAAACGGAGATTTTCGGGACATTTCATTGTTTGGTAGGGATAAAATTAAAAACCGTGTGTGTTGAGCAATTTCATCAACGGTAAATTTCGGTAATAGGAGGACTGTATCATCCATATGTTTAGCATCATGAGATGGGTAGGGTGGGATGGGGGTTTTAATAGATGCGTTTTTGAGTTTTTTTTTCTTATTTTGACTTATTTTGAATTTTTTTTTTTTTTTTTGGAAAGGAGGAGGAGAATTCCTTTTGATTTTCAGAGGACCAGTTTGGCAGGGCTTGCCCTAGAGTCAGCAACCAGTAGTGGCCTCGGGAGAGCCCCCCGCTCTGCAATGCAGGACCCCATCCAGGCACCACCTGGAACTACAAGACAGGCGGGATTATGCACCAGTTGATAGAGCAGCCAGGACATGCTGGTTAGGCTGTCCCGGGCTCCTGTACTATCTGGCGGCCTGAGACGCAAAACTCAGCTTTTCTCCGGTACCCTCTACATGGCCGCTTCCTCCAAGACCCCACCTCACTAGTCCAAAGAGCCTCAGAAGTTCAAAACCCCGCTCCAAGTGCCAGTTTTCCCAGGGAGCAGTCCGTTGTGTCATCATACCAAAAGTGAAAAACCATCAGACACAACTTCATTCCACTTAGTCCTGGTCTGCCACAGGACTTCGTGGCAGAAAAATAAAGATAAGTTGAACATAAAAAATCAGCAATCGAACACAAAAGAAGCAACAAAATCAAAATATTGAAAGAAATATAAGAAAAACAAATTAAAAGAACATAATATAAAATGTAAACCATAATACTATAGTAAAAAATTTAAGATTTTTTTTTTTACTAGAAAAAGAACAAAGTTCGAATAAAGTTCATTTTCTAATGTAAGTCTGTGGTCTGGACGTGAAAAGAAAAAAGGGAAATTGGACTGGCAAGAAAGAGGGCCGAAAATAGAGAAGGATCACTAGGGTTCCCCGGGTTCGTGAAGCCCGTGTGTACCAAAGACAGTAAACCCCTAGGGAGAAGGAAAAGATCACTAGGGCACCTCGGGAGCGTGAAACCCGTACTCACCTAAAGAAGGTGAGCCCCCTGAGGGGTTACATGCTCCCAGATTATTCACTTAAGTAAATCCTATAAATGACGTATTGTGCTTAGGTCTGGGACATGGTAAAACAGCCATGACTTCACAATGTAAGCCATTTTGCTTGGTACTCTAATTCTGCTGAAAGTAAAAATAATCACTCACTGTAAATTTCTTTTTGCATTTACCTTGATATTTTACTTCAAAAAGTTTATGTAATCAATTTTGTATTGTTGATTCAATAGATTCCAGATTACCAACCCTAAGGCTTCCTTTGCACTACCAAACCATTACATCTCCTCTTCCATGTTGGATAGTCCAACAATGATTCTTTCTCTTTTTGAAGCCGAAAATACAAAGATTACTTTCAATTGAATATATTATAGTTTTTCAATAATTATGAGTGTTATTTCAGTGTTTTTTGGCAGTGATCATTCTCTTGATTCTGTTCACTCGAGAGATGAATGGCTTCTTGAGTGAAACTTGGCTATGTTAGTCATCCTTTTTCAGTTAGTTCTCTTTGAAATGTAGTTAAAAGTCATTTTTTTTTGGAATACCTAACCAACACTTTTTAGCTGTTTAGTCTTAGATTTATTTTTACAGTGCATAATACAAAGCAAGATTCTCGATGTCACACTGCAGATAGGCAGCAGGATCTTGGCATGGACATAAAAATTTTTAGTTGATTTGTAGTTTATGAACACTTTTTGAATCAATAAATGTATCCTATTAACAGTTTCAGCCAACTGATTAAAAAGATTTCTTTCTTTTTTTAAGGTCTAAGATGATCTTTCTTTCAGTGATACATCGATCTATTTCTGTTACCTAACATGAAATCACAAACATTCTAAAATTTCGAATAAATCGTTATATCATCACATAATTACTTAAAAATACGACTTGGTGCATTTATCTCATATTTAAGTCTTTATAAGCCCTACTTTGTAAGTATACACAAACTTTTGGTGGAGGTGGTTGGTGTTTTTAGCTTTATAAAGTTAATTTTGTTGTTGTTTGAACAAGGAAGTTTTGTTTAATCCCTGAGTGGTACGTTAATTTTCTGAAGCAAGATTTTTTTGATAGTATTGCATAAACACGTAATATGATTGCCTGTACACAGACTTCCAGAGGCAAGTGTAGATTCCGCCGATTCTAGTAAGAATTACTAATCTGTGTCCATGAACGTGCCAAACCAATGAAGTTGATTTGTCGAATTGGGCGCCTCTCGCCAAATCGATAAATGCGCCAAATCTGGTAACCCTTCTGAATTTGCTTTTCAATGAAGGAGAGTAGTTTTTGGCGAAATTTTGAGCATGCGCTGTAGATTTTTTACATTTTAACGATATCGCGGCAAGTTAGTGCATTCGAAATTGCTTTTATTTTTATTTTAACAGTTTAATTCTTCAACGGTCTTTCTCGCGCATGAGCAGAAAGCTTTTATTACTTTAAAAATTCCGTTAATGAGGAAACTGTTATTTCTTTTGCTCCGGCTGGTCAGCTTCGTTTTGGGAATTACTTTTTACAGGTAATATTTTTATTTCTTTCTCCACATAAATTTCAAAATATTGCCATGATGTCCAGCGATGCTCTTAGGATTAATTTGAATGAATGCATGAAAAATTACGATTACTATTGTTAAAGGTTTTTTGCCATGCTGCCTGTGCTTAGAAAGAAAGCTATTTCAGAGTGGTGCATGAAAGAAGGTTTGATTGGATCATCGTATGTATGTCCGAAATGTGGGAAAAGTATGAAATTGAGAGAAAAAACGGGTAAGAAAGGGAATGATCGTTTTTGAATGGTACTGCAAAATTCAGTCCAGTGTGAAAGAGGATACCCATCATGTGTTTAGGAGTGTAAAGAAATGGTTTTGGTTTGAATTGAGTAATATGGATTTGTGCACCGTTTTGTTAGTGATGCAAAAATAAGTGTTTTGGAAGGTGCTCTCAGAAATATGCAGTAGCACACTGGTATAATTTCAGTAGGCAACTCATCGTCATCATAAATGTCGGGGTTCACACCTAGGAGAGCCCCCACCCTTGGCGCGAATTACTTTGGTTGGCGATAATTGCGCCGTCATGGTAACCTTGCTTTTAAATTCAACATATGGCAACCCTAACTTTTTCTAAAATTTTCGTCATTTGTGGGCGCGCATTTCAAATTTCATTTTGTTGTTGGGCACCGGGTTGAAAGTATGGCTGCGCTTGTAAGTGAATACACGTTAGAATTTTTTACGTTATTGAATGCTAGAAGCAAGAAAGAATTGATTGAATGGTGTATGAAAGAAGGATTAATTGCTTCAAGTTATGAATGTCCTAAATGTAATGAGCAAATGGGATTAAATGAACGAAAGAGTGTTGTTTTGGATGGATTTGAATGGAGATGTCGAAAAAAAAGTGTAAATACGCATTATGTTTGCAGAAGTATAAGAAAGAATTCGTGGTTTTCCCAATAGTAAGTTAATCGGCAATAAAACGTTTTCTCCGTAATCACACCAGCCACGCAGAAGGCATGTTCGACCATTACCTCGCTGAGTATTTATGGCGTCTCGCGTGCGATCACTCACTCAGCGACGAGACTTTCCAGAATTTTTTAAAAGCAGTTGTTACACTTTACCCACCACTTGGGAAGGATCAACAATAAGAAAGTAAGTGCTGTTGTTATATTTTTATCTTAAATGTTAAATTTCTGTATTGTTTACATGTATTTTCATTGCGCATCCATCTTATACTGCTATATTTACTTGTCACCGTTGTCGGGTTTGCTTGGCGCCATTTCGTTTTCGCTTGGCGCTTTTTCCGGTTTGGCGCCAAGGGTGGGGGCTCTCCTAGGAGTTTACCCATAAACCAATAAAAAGCATTTTTAATCATAATATTTCCATAATTAAATGCCCGATGGCAACGATTTACAGTTTCAAATTAAAATGCTATTTTTAATGATTTTCCTAACTTTATCACCATCTTGAATTTTGTCAACAACGTTCCACGTTGTGGTGCGTTGCAACTCCGTAACACAAAGCAAAAAAACAAATTGTCGATTTTTCAAAGAAAAAGATACAATACCTAAAATGCCCAAATGTAGCACTTACCTTGCGGCTACGAAAAATGCGACTTTTTACGATTATGCTCACTTCGCTGGCAGAGCGACCCACATGTAATGGCCCAAAAATATTTAGTAATAAAATTTAAACATAAATGCATAATTCACTTATAAACTGAATTACTGGCAAAAATCAAGAACCTGTTATTTTAACAGCAATTAAAATCCATAAACATCAAAAAATGTAGATATTCTGAAAATAATTTGAAAGCTAAAAAATAAAAAACATTTTCCATTTCTGTACGTTTCTGTAATACCGGAAGATTTGACAAACGCATATTATCTTCAATTCACCAATGTACAGTTACAGCTCGCGTTTTATACTTGAATTCACTTCGGTATTAGTTTCTATTCTAACTATATGACCTGTTGCTTCATGGTAAATCTTTAACTATTACATCAATAAAGATAAAAAAATTAATAGTTATAAAACAAATACAAACAATTTATCATGATTAACAAAATTCAGTTTTATTTCGTTTTATAAAATTTGAAAAAACATTCTTTCATCAATCCGATATTTAAATTAATTGTAATCGAACTATATTTGTGTTTTGTTTTGGCGTAGCGTTAAATAAAGAGCACTTTTTGAGTTCCTCACACCCTCGAGCATTCCTCTTCCGCACGGTCAAAGGAAAATAGGTTGCTTGTCATTGGTAGATGTGCAATGACGTCATTATTCTGGGTTGCCTGGTTTGGCGTTATAGCATTTTTCTATGCCGTAGTGGTTCATTGAAACATAAAAGTTTTGTCCCAATTTGGGAGATTGTTTTTCAGGCAGTTTTTTCTTCCGTGTCTTGAGTATAATAGCTAAATTCCCTTGCGTATGAAATTTTCACTGTAAAAATAACAATCGGTTCTTTTTTTCATTCACGTAAATCAAAATATTTTTAATGGATTCAATTTTGTAGAAGAAATATATATTTGAGCTTAGTAAATGAGGAACTCAATTACAAATAAAAAAAATTGTTATATAATTTTTAATAATCCATTTACTGTGATTAATAATACTTTGAAAATGAATTACATGTTTCGAGTTTTATCCTTATGTAAGAAAAAAGAAGTCACTTATAAATAAAGAAAATTTATGTTTTTTTTATAATATATATTTATTGGTAATATTAATGTACATTTTAAAGGTAAATGAATTCGTTCTTATATCAGAATGAATTTGTACAGGCAAGTGATATTTTAAATTATTAGCTTAATTTCCCTTTTTTAATTAGTGATTTGTTTTTTGTGTATATGTGTGAAAGACTCATTTATTCACATTTCTAAAAAAATTCGTCTAATACTCTGTTTCCTTTTAAATTTTAGAATTAAATTTACTGAAAAAATTTTAGCTATTATAAACTTAACTATATAAATAAACTTATACATAAATTTTTATTTTCTATCTTTAGTAAAATACTATAAATAAAGTGATTCGTGGCTATTGTATAAGAAACACCTCACTGTTCTAACTTCCACATCACATCCATATTATTCGTTCAAGTTATTCTCAACACATTTATTCACATAATTCTCAATTTTTGCAATTATTTTAGAGGTTTCCTCTTCTAACATGCTCACACATACAAATCTTCATTCAGGGTTTAAATCAAAAGTCCTGAAATAGAGTACCACTTGAATCCCTTCATCAGGGTTTGTTATAGAGAATAGTTTGTTTTTATAACAGGCAAGTATAATGAAGATATAGTCATTAATGGAATTTGGATTCATCTTAAGAAGTATTTACTGATCGATGTTGTGTCACTCGAAGCACATCAATTTTCTCCTTTCCTAAAGTATGTTTCCTCCTGTAAAGCTACTGCTCGAGAATTAATACGAAAATATGACATAAAATAATACGTTTTCGAGCAAAAATAAAAATTAACCATTAAATTATAATTTCCAAAAACTTATTTAGATTTTGCATATTATTTTACAAAGAATTTTCACACACTAATTATTGACTTTCTTATAGTTACAATTAGAGATAATCAAGAAAGTATAAAACGTAGCAGAAATTATTTAACGAAATCATTTAGAAAAATTTCTTTTTTCCAACATTTTCATTCTTAGAATATTTTCATTCTTAGATATATATATATATATATATATATATATATATATATAGTAGTAATTTAAAGTTTATTTTAAAATATCCAGAAATGGGCTTAATTTTCGAGAAATATATATCTTTATATTCACGTGTGTTCTGGTATCGTTTTAAAATGTATTTGTACTTTTTTCCATTTTATTTCGTTATTTATGAGCACAATGGCGTTGGAAGTATAAAGTACGCACTCAGTAAATTTTCGAAACACCACTAATATTATACGAAAATGTAAGAATTTTTTTAAAAAAATTATTATTTGTCAGTTAACCCAACAAACTAAACATATATGTTTGAAATAAAATAACCGTAACAGTTATAGAAACAATTAATTACCGTAAAAGCTGGCGTATAACGCACTATTTGAACACAGAAAATAAGATCGAAATTCATGAGTGCGCATTATACTCTGGGGAAAAAATGTTAACTTTAAAAATAAGAAAAAAGCTCCTGGAAAAAAAAAATTAGACTTCTACATATATCGAAATATTGTTCAGTTAAAAGAAATCAAATTCTTTATCAAATGTAGATCTGGAAGAGTACACTATTTTTTTTTTTTTCTAATTTTTTTTTCTTGGAATAATACCTTGAATAAGTGATTTCTAAACATATAGAGCCAGGACTTCGAACCGTAATTTTTTTTGTTCCAGTTCAACTATAAAAAAAAAATATATCGTTTCTCTTCCGGTTTCCGTTCTGCCAAAAATAATGGTTTTCGGTTCAGATCTGAATGAATAATTTTACTTTACGTATATTCTTATTTGTACTACAAATATAATTCTATCGTAAACAAAAATTAAATTCTATCAAAATTTGGAAGACTTTTTATTTTTTCTTAAAAAGTCATCAGCAAGTTCATTCAACTGAATTAAATTTGATTTCTACAAGTAGTTGCATCAAGAACTGAATCAGAAAGTACTAGTGAACACAGTGGCGTACCTACCAATGGGCTAAGCGGTGCCATGCACCAGAGCCTTCAACCTCAAGCGGGGCCCTCGCACCCTGACCAGCAAGCAAGTCGAACTTGCGATAATTTCTCCCATATTTAATATATAAATATAAAAGGTTACAACATAACTGTAATCAGGCCAACTCAGTTAAAATTGCACAGTAGTGAATAAGTTCAAGCTAATCAATCACTTAAAAAACGGCAGATACCTGTGGAGGCCTTTTTCACGTTTTGAGTGTAAATTATTGGAAGAGGGGATTGATCTTACATTGATTTTCAAATGTAATGGTTTTTATTGCTATGTTAATAAAGAAAATTCGATTATTGTGAATTTTTCGATTTATTTTTGGACTGGGGCTAATTTTTTTTCTGAGCTGCACATTTGGAAACTATTGTATTACCATACGTCCTAAAACGGAAGATTGTGTTTAGAATTAGAATGACGCGTGCATTATATTTCTTAAAATATTTTTGAAGTTTATTTATTTTCATCACACAGAGATCAGAGCATTTATCTTAGAATTTCAGCAATGTTATACTAACTGATACATCAAAAGAATTATAATTAATTGTAACTTAAAAATAAGAAGCTAACAAGTTTAACTTCTATCCATAAAACTAATAAAATAACCTTTTATATGAAAGATGAAAAAGTAAGAAATAAATGTGTTGTAATTAGTCATAAAAGAACAATTAAACACGAATAAGAATAGTTTTTTCCTTATATAAATAAGTTTACCAAGATACATGAATGATTTGCTCCTTGCTGACTTAAAGATATGTGTAGTCATAATTTTGTCTTATGTCAACTAATTGTTTGCGTTTTACTAATCAAGAATTTTTCTAAAAATTCAAAGGATTTGATATTTTATGCTAACGAAAGCAGTACATTACAGTTGGAAAAAATTTTAATTTTACATTTATTCACTTGTGTATTTAAAGGATTTATTTTTAAGAACATGCAAATAAATCGATAGTTTATTAATGTCTCATTCAGAGGAAACATGAGGGATATCGCAATGAGACGGACCTCATTATTTGAATAACAATCAAGTAACGAGGATGATATCCGACCTGGAACCCAGTCGATTATGTTATGACGGCAATGAAAGTACTTTAAGCCTTTAGAAAGTTAACGTGTATTAGAGCCCTGCTAGATGATGGAATCCTCAATTGTGATCACTCGGCTACCACAGCTGTAAAAACATGTGGAATCTACAATGTGATACTGTTTAACAAGTAACATTTATTTATGATTTTGAGATAAAGTATTAAGTTAACGCCACATTCCTGCCATTTATCACATTTACCTGTCATTGTTAATCGATTATCATAATTTTCAGCATACATAGGAACAATTAGATCAAAGATGAACATTATCATATAATTTTAATCCTTGAAAAATGCTTGGTGTAAAAATCTAAACTTAATCTTAAGATTCAATAATTATTATGAAATCTAATGCATCAAAACAGAATGAATTATCGAGGCAATAAAAAATGACATTTATCAATGTTTTTATTCTTTTAAGAAAGTAAGTATACAAAAATTCTTAACAGAGTGTTGTATAAATAACTAATTAATTCTCAGAGAAGCAATTATAAATTGATTAACCACAATATAGCTTAGTTGAATATTAACATGTCTATTGGTATACAGATGTTCAATAGTTATAAGATTTTTTTAACTCACATATAGTTAATGTAATTTTGTTATTTGTTAAAGAATTATATATGTGTCTTAAAGCAAATATTTTCCATTATAAAAAGATAGAGAGCTTCAGAGTACTATATGATTATAAAATAGCCCATTATCGATTTGAGATTTTACATTATGACATAGAGAGACAGGCAAAAATTTTGCATGTATGTATCATTGTATGTATCTAAATGTTCAAATAATTATATTATTATTTGTTTTTCAAAATTAATTAATTTAAGAGTTAACACGATAATTTGAGTTTGTATGTGCGAAATTACTGCGTTTAACAGAATAAAAATAAATCTATATCATTTTCAACATTTACTGAAAATCAAAATATAAATAAATTTTACCTTGATAAATTAATTTAAATTTGCTTTAGGTTATTATACCTTTGACTGAAATGAAATAAGCGTTTCCTTTTTTGTGCAATAGTTATCATTGTGATTAGTGTTTTATATAATATAATCAATGTTTTATACTATTTCATTCAATGCCTTTTAATAATACTGAAAAAGAAATCTTGGTGGAATGTGGTTTAAATTCGTAGGAAATGTCTCCTTTAAAAGGAAAAGAAATCTTTTGAACTGAAATCAGTAGTAATTATCACAGGCGATTTCCAAACACAAGTTTCTCTAAGAAAAGGAAAATGGGGACTTTCAAACTTAGAAAGTTCTACAGTATTGGATAATTTTAAAAAAAATTATCCAATCCAAAAATCTGAAAAAATAAATATAATCAGAACGTAGTCGAACAGATAGTTACATTTAAATTAAAATAATATGTTCATTCTCTTTTTTTTTTTTTTTTACAAAGAAAGGAGTGTTCGCCTATTTATTCGTGAACATTTGAAACTTGAATACAGAATAAGATGGTTCATGTAAATGAATATGGAAAAAGTCTAAAATTTTTATATCAACAAAAAATGCTTCTCCCCGTTGATTATTGTTGATCCTTCAGTTTTTGGTCATTGTTGATTATCATATGCCTATTTGGTGTAAGAAAACCTAGAAATGCACATCTGCCTTCTTATAGATCTTCTAAGGTTACTTTCAAGTAGCCGGAAAACTATTCTCCCTCTTATTGCCGTAATAAATCTTTGGAAAGGGCATTTCCTTTTCTGTTAAATTGTCGGACATAGGATAAATAGAAACTATGCCGACAAAGCCCTCTAAAAAGGCTCTCTTCTACTTACCCGGTCACTTTAGGGGACTGTTCAAACGAAGAGGGGGGGGTGATATTTGAAGCTAAAGTCTTTCTTCGTTTTGAAAAAAGTAAAGAAAAATTGTTGTCACAGTTATCTGCAACTCGATTGAGGAGTCAGTGCGTTGAGAAGGAAATGTTTTTGTAATTGTTTTGAATGTTGATCGAAGGAGTTGTCTTCGTAGGAATGTTTTGGCTCTACCTTACGCACAAAATCAGTTCATCATCGCACAAAAATCAGAGCAGTAATCTTAGAATTTAGGCATTATGCAATTCTTTTGAAATTTTAAATAAAAAGTAAGGATTATCCAAAGGCTAAGAATATAACTCTTTTTGTACAAAAGTCGAAAAAAAAAATTAAGAAGCCCAGTATTTTGTCATTACTCGCAAAAGAAACAATTCAGTACAAAGAAGAATATAATCCTTTTATGTAAACAAGTTTACCGAGATACATGAAGCTCCTCGGCAAATTAAAAATGTTTGTAGTCATCATATTTTGTCTTTGATACCAGCTTATTGTTTGTACTTTACTATCAAGTATTCTAAAATTCAAGAGCATTTCCTCTTTTTACAAATGAAAACAATTTAATACTGTTGAAAAAAATATAATCTTAAATTTCTTTTGTGTATTTAAAGAATTTATTTTTAGGAACACGTAGATGCACCACGAAAGGAATCCGCTTACCAAATTTTAAGACTGTACGTCTAATAGTTTAGAAATGGAAATATTTATCAATAACGCCCCTTAAGCCCCGCAACGCCACTTAGGAAGCTATTTTCACAAAACCCATCTTATAGCAGATCTCTACTTAATGAATGGAATCTGCTTACTCAATTTCAAGATTTTACGTCTAATAGTTTAAAAAAGGAGTTAATTGCCTATAACGCTGCTTAATTCTCCGCAAACTTGGGGTCGATTTTCACAAAACCCATTTTGTAGCGGATCTGTACTCTATGAAAGGAATCCGCTTATCAAATTTCAAAACTGTACTTCTAATAGTTTAAAAATGGAAATAATTATGCATAACGCCCCTTGGAGGTCAATTTTCGTAAAAATCATTATGTAAGGTATCTCTACTTTATGAAAGAAATCTGTGTACCAAGTTTTTCAAGACTGTACATCTAATAGATTAATAATGGAAATAATTATCTATAACGCCCCTTAAGCCCCCGTAACGCCCCTTGGGATTAGATCTTTGCAAAATCCGTTCTTAGCTGATGTCTACTCCATGAAGGGAACCTACCTACCAAATTTCAAATATGTAGGTTTAATAGTTCCGGAGATATCGTGGATTAGTCAGTCAGTCAGTGAGTGTGAGTCGCTTTTCTCCTTTATATATATAGATGGTACATTAAAATTTTTTAGATAATATACTTGTTTGTTATTAACTTACGTTGCAGCATATCTTACCCATCGAAAAAAAAATAGAAAGAAAAAGAGAAAAAGAATGTTGAGGAATATACACTGTATTTACAAAAAGAAAATAATTTTATTTTAAAATTAATGAGCTTTAAGGACATTTTCTAATTTAAAGCATACAAGTAATTTTAAGCATACATTATTTTATAACAAGACTTTTTAAACTTACATCACCACATGCGGACTTAAATTTAATTATGCATAAAACATGTTAATTTTGTTTGAGTTTTTTTATTTGAAAAATACTTTGTTTCATAATACGTTTCATATCTTTGAAATGCACCAAAAATCCCTTCAGGTGCAATTTTCCGTGTCTTTTCTTAAATGTTTCTAGTCATCCATTGCTACGTAGAAATTGGTCTTATCCCAATACCTTAACAAATGGAAAAGCTTTCTCTATTACGAAAGGCTCAGAGATCAGAACATTTTTATCTTGCATTGTATGTATCCACTTCATAACTGCCTCGTCGAAATCTTCATGGACACATGTTCTTCTACGTTTTGAACAAGAATTCAATGAATCCTAATTTCGAAGCTTATCTCGATTTCTTATAATAGTTGATAAGCTGTTTGGAGGAAAACCAAATGTTAAAGCCATGTCCTCTTTTTGACGCCTTTATCTACTTCCTGAAAAATTAAAAAAAATTTCATGCTCAAGCACTTACGAACTATCAGAAACGAAGTTACCAGTACGACTGATCAACACTACAAATGAACGGAAATTAGTTCAAGGACACGGAGACACGATGCAATTCCACTGAGGGTGAAAGAGGATATCGAAGATGTTTCTAGTGAAAAGTAGTACTTCTTGGATGAAACTCCCAGAAATCTATTGCTCTCGGCGCGCTAAACAAAAAAAAGCAGTTCAAGATTTATGAGAACCATAAAATGTGTTAAGAGAGAATAACTTAAAATGTCCGGAACTACTTTAAAAATAAGGAGAAAAAAATCCAATCACAAGAAAAAAAGTTTGTTGCATAGAAAATGCACTTCACTATAGGAAGTTTATTTTATGAAGAAAATCCTGAAATGCGCGTAGAAAAATTCGCTATATAGAGGTTCGTTATATGGAGGTTCGACTGTATATATATTTTTTGATAAACAGTAGAAACTTTTCCCCTGTCTCATAACTTAGAACCATAAATCTCTCCTTCTCCTGAACCCTTTAACCACTTCCTTTACACATTTTTTTGAAAAAATTGCAAAAAACATCACATTTTTTAATTTTATTATTAAATACAATGAAATGAAACAAAACAAAATATGTAGGTTTTAAGTTGAGTTTTTTAATTTTTTACAGGCGTAAAAGCATTTAGTTTTAATATTAGTTTACTATCCCGAGTTATATCTGGCAAATGGAAAAAAAAGTTAAATATTAGTCTTAATATGATTGATTTTGAAACAAGGGACAACACAAAATGAGATACCTGACATTCTGTAAACTGGTATCTAGTCTCGTTTCTTACTGGCTTATTTCTGGAATCTCTATTACAGGAGCACAGTCACGGGAACACTGTCTCGTTGGATTTGATTTTTTTTTTCAGATGCAGGAATAACATCTGAAAAATGCATTGAGGTTAACCTGAGTGGTGAAGGACTAATGCTGGGTTTTCCTGATGTGGCAGAAAACTCGTCACGATGATTTTCTGAAATTAGTTTTTCAGTCAGTTTCATTCTAAATTGTTTAGGTGATCATGAACCTCCTGATTTACAGTACAAAATGAAGGAATTTCACAAGGCCAAATCCAATAAATGGAAGAAAATCTTAGTATTTTCCTCTCTTTTTTCTGGATGTAAAATAAGGAGCTAAATGCTGGTCAACTTTATCTACACCACCCATTTGGTCATTGTAGTCAACTACACATTTAGGCTTGGACTTTGTCTCTCCCCGTTCATTTGTTACATCCTGCATTTCGATTGTATGTATTGTGGAAATTAAACTAACATCCTTCTTATCTTTCCATGTAATTACAGTTACTTGTCTCTCTAATACCCAATAATTTCTCCTTTTTTAAAAAATTTCTTTGTCTTTAGATCTCGAGATAAATCTCTTCTATTCAATCGAAATGTTCCACTCACATCAGTCTTCCTTTTAACCAACGTATCAGCCAAACTGGGCGGGATAAAAATTGTCCTAACCAAAGCTGAGCATTTCCTTTCATTTCTTTCAGGCCCAGTAAAACCGTGATAAAACAAATCGTACAGACAAATTCCGCTCGGGATAATAATTAGCTGTAATATATACTAACCCGAGATAATCAGGCAAGCGGTTAAAGTTCACTACATATTCCCTTTGAAAATTTAACAAAATAATTTTAAATATCACCATTAGACATGATGATGAACATAAATATACAAAGAAAAGAATTTAGCATTTTCCAATTTCGAGAAATTTACGGTTTCACAGTGAAACCAGTGAACCTTAACGGTCCATTTTTCCTATTCGAACTAACTAATCCAAAAGATCATTCAGAAAAAAAAATCTATTATTTTAAAGCCATAAAACTTTTATATTTTAACGAAATCAATAAAGGAAAAATATTTTTAAAGTTTTTAATTGTTTTTTAAAAGTTTTCTGCACTTTTATAATTTTATACAAATTTGGACATAAAATTACATACTAAAAAAATTTATATTCCTTAATAAAAAAAAAATTGCTAGTCCATATAAATTTTCCATCTATAATTTTTAAGAGAGAATATTTATATCCATTATGTACACCCCACAGGGTCGCATTTAGGCAGGGTGGCAAAATTTTAGAGTGCGGACAAGTATTGTTAAATACAAAAATTTCTCACTATAATTTTTAAAGTAAATAAATATTTTACTAAGATATGCAATAAACAAATATTGCTTCAAAATGTCAGCTCTGCTTCTATTCCTAAATTCTCTAAATCCCAAAATTCGCTAAGCTTTTTCGAAGTATTGGATTCATTAACAATAACACTCATTGTTAAAAGTTCCTCCCGATCTGACCCAAATAATGTATCTATTTCTATAAGATTTTTGTTTAGACGTGTAATTCTACCTGTAACTACTTGATAATAATAGTCCACGCCAATAAGAATTGATATTTCTTTATCGTTAAATTCATAAGAATCAGCTAATTGTACATTTTTTAAATATCTAAATTTTTTTTTTATCAGGGGTTGGTAAATGTGTAATCGAAATATGTTCTGTCTCGACCGCTTCCATTGCAATGTACAAATTTGGATCATTCCTGTTTTTCAATTTTATTTTAACTAAATTTAAGGTTTTTATTTCAGTTTCTTTAGCACCAAATGTGCAAATGGAAAGGTTTTCTTTTCTAAGAATTAGAAAGTTAAATTTCTCAGAAGTACTCTTTAAAACGAACCTTCTTTGTGAACCATTATGTAAAAGTAAGAATAATCTAACAACTTCTTGTTCATTTTTGTGTCATCTATTAACTCAGCACATATTTGTATTAATACACTATTTACTTCTGTTTTAAATACTGCTGAAACTATATTATTTGTTTCACTTTTTGGAGAGAAATCGTCACCGTGCCGATTTTGAAAACATATTGTGAAATGGTGGGAGCCATTACAAATAGGACATGACTCTCTTTTCGCACATTCCATTGATCTATGACCGGGCATGAGGCTCAAATAACATCCCCTTTTTTCTTAAAATTTCTTTCTTTTCGTTAGCGCTTAAGAAATGGCAGGCCTCGAGTTCATGACCTTTGTTGCAGTATAAACATTTGCGACTTCTATGGTGAAGGAAAAGGAGTTGGTTCGGGGTGTTCTGTCATCGGATTTCTCTTACGATGTCCGGGGAAAAAGGAGCTTTTATTTTTTGTTCTCTTTAGTGGTGGAGGGGAATAATGACATGGTTTATGATTGTTTATTTGAGAGGCTTGTTCCAGAACTGGAATTTCCAAGTTCATTAACCGCAAAAGAGAGCGCTTTGGTTAAACCCTTAGTCCAGGGGGTCCAACCCAAAAGAAATTGCAGGCCACTTCGGAAAAATATTATAATCTCGCGGGCCACACATAAAAATATGTACCTTTATATCAAATTTGGAAACAAAAAACATTTATTGGAGTGAAAATTTAAAATTTTTCTTTTTAGTGAACAGGATTTAAAACCTGATAATTAAATTGCGGATTCTATTATAAATCTCATGATTTGACATATCTGTACAAGAATTATTTACTACACAAGCTTGGGAAGAAGTAGAAAAAATAATTACATTGAAACAAAACTTTTGGCGTTGCAATCATTGTGAAAGTGCAACGACTTATAAAAAAAATATGGTTCAGTGTGATGATTGCAGTTACTGGTAACATTGTAAATTTAAGAATGGGTCAAAAATTAAAAATTGGCTTTGTCCAGATTGTTCTATAAAGTAAAAGATTGCGATAAGAGAGAGTTATGGCTCCTGACGATACCTCTATAAAAAAACGCATCGAGATTCCTACCTCATGGCGATGTAGAAACGGGATCAATATCATAAATATTTCTAATATGCATTGCTTATTTCCCCCATTTAATTAATTATTTTAAGAGAGAGCTGCCAAGAGCTGGGAGGCCCCTGATCACCCCTAAGATGTTCTCCCTCAAAATTGGGATGGAACCTAGCCAAAACGTACTGTTACCTGAATGGTACTTAAAGCTATGGCTAACGACAAGCGTACTTGTAGCCCTATGCAGCGATGAATTTCTTGGGCCTCGATCTGACATCGTCAGATAGGTGGCATTAGTAACAACAGAGAGAGAGCAACATTATTTCATAACTTATTATTTAGTGTACTAACTCATCAATAAAAAAATGCTCATTTCTTACATATTAATTAAAAGAAAAATGTTTTCCAGTGAGGATATGTGTTCAAAAATTATACTTTGGATAATATTTAGGATATTTAATTCCTTCTTAGGTCAACAAAGAAAATCTTTTATTTTAGTTACTTTTTATTAAATAGTTACAATTAATATAAATATGTATATACATATGACAGACTTACAATATTAAGTGACAAACTAGAAAGCGATTTTCCTTGCAATTTTTCATTTTCCTTTTTATATATGGTGTTAGACTATTTTTTTTTTTTTTTGTTACTATTTATTCATTTATTGAATTTAATTATTCCTATAAAATAGTAATGTAAAAAAGAAATCACATTCTCAGAAATTAGGCCATCCCAGGAGGGATTCGAACCTACGACATTTGGATTAAAAGTCCAACGTGCTATTTATTGCTCAACAGGGGCAAAACGAACGATTTTCCTTTCTATATATGCTGTTGGACTATTATTTTTTTTACTTTGTATTCATTTTTTAAATATAATGAATGAATTAATATATGAAAAAAAAGAAACAATGGTATTAACATCAAGTGTCATCCACTGCTAGTTTAAAAAGATGTATTTGAACTTCAATGGATGAATAGAAAGTATTTTATTAACGATTGAAAAAGAGTGAACTAGTAGTAGGAATTAATAAGAAATAAACAACATATAAAATATAGGCATTCCTTTAATATAGTTAAATAAAAAATTAAGATTTTAATGAGAATTTTGCCCTTGTAAAGTTATACTTAATGACGCAATATCAGGGATATAGTTTGCGATTTTCAATTTAACAATGATTCTAATGTTGAGTTGTTACGTGGGGAGATTCAGATTTTATATCAGAATTTTTTTTTTTTACCCAATTACACCAATTTTTTTAGAATTTAAATGGATAGGCTGGTTAAAGAAATATATAGAACAAAATACTCAAAGACTATTACATTTTTGAAAAACTTTTTTTTCTTAATTAATGAATAATTTTGTATGTGTCAAAAAATATTTTAAAAAAATGATTTATCGTGTAATTATGAAAAAATTAAAAATTAATTGCTGAATCTAATTGTAAAGATGGAACTATATTTATTGAAAATTCGATAGAGAGTTTTCTCAACCGGTATAGAAACTAAATGTGATTATAGTTGGAAATAGATTCCAAAAATAAAAAAGAATATTCGATATTTATCATCTAGTTATTAGCCGTCATGTAGAAGTATTGATACACGTTAAATCTATTGAGGCTCAAACGTCTTCTCATTGGTGTGGTGAGGAATTTAAGACAGGGGTGCCAGCTCAGGTGTCGTCCTCGTCACTTGATCATGGTTCAAAATTACGAGGTTCGTCGCCAAAAGTCCTCGTGTAGCTGAACAGAGCGACATTAATTGTCTCTCTCTCTCTCTCTCCAGTTATTGAGATTTTCATCGATTTGCAATTCTATAAACGATTTTAGAATATCTCTATGTATAAAGCTAATAATTTATTATATAATAATGGTATCTGTTTGCATTATAATCATTTGCTCATACTAAAGGGGAAAAAATGTTTATTCCTTAATATGTGTTCTTTGTACATTAAATTCTGTACTTTCAACTGCTTTTTCTAATTTGATCATTTATATTTTGTAATCAAATATTATTCCTTAACTCAGTAGCGCAACAGCCCATGAGAGCCAAGACCTGCTGTGCCCATCTCAGTATACGTGATCCTGGGCGCTGAGTTGCGTGAGCAGATGCTTCGGTCATGTGGTCAATATGACGCGAAACTCTCAGTGTTTAGTTCCCAAGCAAGCATGACACTCATTTATCGACCCACTGAAAGGATTCAACCATGCCCAGCCCGGGGTTTGAAACTCGCACCTGTGGTGTGGAAGCGTGATGCACGACTACTCAGAGCTTCAATATTATTCCTAAAATAATATAGTATTTTCTGTGTATATGTGTGATCAGCTTATACTTTTTATCAACATTGTAAAATCTTTAAAATGTTTTACTTTGAGTGAGATTCAACGAGTTTGAAAACTAACGTTTTGTTCAAAATCTGTATGCCATCTATAAAATGTATAAAGTTTTTATTACATTTTATAGCATCAGAGAATCAATGTTAATACTTATATAAAAAAATTTCTCTTAATTTTACCTTTTTCTATTACAAAGTGGTAAATGTTTACACAGTCTTTAAAATCTTAAGAATAAGTTAAGTGAATATTATCAGTTATAATTTCTTTCTTTGCCATATAAAGAAATTTTTGCATCTTAAAACAAATTTCCTTCTTCAATCCAACAAATTTTAATTTTTAAAATCCTGAAACTCAATGCAGCATCTCTTTTGTTTTCCAATTAGGTTGTATTACGATGACTTAATGCCAAGAATAACTTTCGCATTCGAAATAATCCAATCAAAAAGCATGCGTTATTGCATATTAGAAATCATTAATTCCGTACAAACTCACCCACCCCTCCAAAAAAAATTTATTACTACAGTTAATAATAAAACTTGTTACTTATTGGAAACTTAAATAGTTTTTCAATGTACATTCCATGATCATACTATAATTTCAAATATTTTTCCTCAGTTCCTTATGTATATAAAAATAAGCTAATTTAAAAAAAGCGCTTAAAAATCCCATTCACGTTTGAGCAAAGAAATTACATCGATTAAAAAATGAAAAGGAGGTATATTAGCTGATTTAAATGTAATCATAAACAAATATTACAGACATGAAAAATTAAAAACAATATTACTTTAGAATATCACTAATTAGGATTGATATCAATGAAGTTTAAAAAGGAAATGTAAATTTTTCTTAACCAATTCGTAAGAAAATAAAGATAAACTAAATTGCATTTAAGGTTGATTAGCATTATAGTTATATATATTTTTCGGATCTTAGGAAATAAAAATTTTGGCATATCCGGTCTAAAGGAAATGGGTGGAGTCGGAACTTCCTCAAGAATGCGTTGGCCGTCTCTTGTCCCTTCCCCCTAGAAGCAAAGGGAAGCAGATGTCTATCTCTTTTATGGCCCCTAAATTTCTGCCAACAGAGTGAGGGAGGTCTTTGGTTATTCGTAGTGTCATTGAATATACGTCACACAGGCTATAAAGAAATATTTGTTTTTACTTTTTTTTCTTTTACACTGTGATATATCCCTTACAATTATAACTAATTAAATCGCGACCCAGGTTTATCGTAGTCATGCTATATCAAATACATTCTCTATACGTTTGAAACAAATTTTGTTACATAATGCTGTATTTTTTCTTTCTTAACTAAATTATCACAAAAATAAATCTCAGCCAATAATACAGTGGCTTGCAGATATCTTCCAACATTAAAATACAGAGAACAGAATACTATACAAAAGTTGAAATAAAAAGCAAAGTAAACTTCGGCATTTTCGATAAAATTATTGAAAATGGTGTTTTACCAAATTTAATGCAGTCGCATACTATTGAAATTGAGGCACCACAAATCTAATGTTTCCGTGTTATTTAGCAACCAATATCACAATTAGTCAACAATGTATTATATTCTAATTTTAAACTATGTTTTAGATTGCATCATATATATATATATATATATTCCAAAACTATTTATCAAAATAACAAATGTACTCACGTATGTGATCAGTTGTATTAAATGTGTTTTTAAAAAAAATAATGTAGTTTTTGCATTGAATTTACCAAATTTTTGTTAAAAGTCATGTAACTTATCCTCTTTTTGTATGATATTTGGTTATTTGCACGCTTCTTTAAAAAGTTTATATATATATATACAGATGGGTGACAAAATAATACGAACACCCGTGAAAAAGGCATGGCCCATTTCAAAGACGCACAACGCGCATGTCTTTAGCGTTGCAGTCCTCCGCCTAGCGGATTCGAAAGGTAAAGTATCAGTCGATCAACAGCTGCGATAGGTGTTGCACGCATTAATTGTAATTTCTGAAAAACGCAACAATGACGGACCTGTCAGAGTTCAAAAAAGGTATGAGTGTTGGAATGAGGTGCGCTGGTTGCTCGGTGACGGAAACAGCCATTTATTTGGGGCGTGAAAGGAGTACTGTATCTGCCGTTATGACAGCATACAAGAAATGCGGGATGTGATGTCTGGCAAGCACAACAGTGGACGGAAAAGAAAGCTTACCGACAGGAATAAAAGAGTCTTAACCCGCATAGTGGCCCGAAAGCGCAAGCAATCGCTATCCCAGATAACGTCTGAGGTGAATAGTCATCTTCGTAACCCTATTTTAGCAAGAACCGTCCAAAGGGAACTTTATGCTTCGAACTTGTATGGAAGAGTTGGAATTCGTAAGCCATTGGTAACAGCACGTCATGCTTTGCAGCAACGCCAGTGGTGTAGATCACACAGACAGTGGACCCCACAACAGTGGCAACAAGTCATCTGGTTGGATGAATCGACGTTCACCCTATTCCAAACCACCGGACGCGTTTATGTAAGAAACGCCCAAAGAAGCATTTGCTCCTGAATGCATCGCGCCGACTGTTAAGCATGGAGGTGGGTCCCTTATGGTATGGGGGGCGATATCTTGGCGTGGTCTTGGGCCACTTGTTACTCTGCATGGCAAGGTTAAAGCTGCCCACTATGTCAATATCCTGAGGGATCAGGTGCATCCATTTGTCCAGACTTCATTTCCCGGAGAATGCCCACTTTATCAAGACGACAACGCTCCTATCCACACTGCTAAAATCGTGCAAGAATGGTTTGCAGAGCATGAGGGGGAAGTAGGTTGGAAGAGTTGGAATTCGTAAACCATTGGTAACAGCACGTCATGCTTTACAGCAACGCCAGTGGTGTAGATCACACAGACAGTGGACCCCACAACAGTGGCAACAAGTCATCTGGTTGGATGAATTGACGTTCACCCTATTCCAAACCACCGGACGCGTTTATGTGTAAGAACGCCCAAAGAAGCATTTGCTCCTGAATGCATCGCGCCGACTGTTAAGCATGGAGGTGGGTCCCTTATGGTATGGGGGCGATATCTTGGCGTGGTCTTGGGCCACTTGTTACTCTGCATGGCAAGGTTAAAGCTGCCCACTATGTCAATATCCTGAGGGATCAAAATCCATTTGTCCAGACTTCATTTCCCGGAGAATGCCCACTTTATCAAGACGACAACGCTGGTATCCACACTGCTAAAATCGTGCAAGAATGGTTTGCAGAGCATGAGGGGGAAGTAGGTCATCTTGATTGGCCCCAGTCACCTGATTTAAATATTATTGAACATTTGTGGGGATATTTGGAGTCAAAACTACGTGCTCGATTCCCTCCACCATCTACGATTTCGGCATTAGAGGCTGCTCTCCACGAAGAATGGCTTCATATTCCATTACAAGTTGTTCATGACCTCTATGCGTCCATCCCACGTCGCATACAGTCTGTAATTCAGTCAAAGGGGGTCCAACTCCCTATTAATAAAGCTTTTTCTCCTCTTTCACAGGTGTTCGTATTTTTTTGTCACCCATCTGTATATATATGTACAGTAGCGCACACAGGAATTTTTCAAGGGGGTCCGGGGTCAAAAGTTCACCATTCTTGTATCAGGCTCCTTTTGATTATGTCGATTTTCGCGAGCAAAACACAGTAAAAAACTAATTATTGAATAAATAATTAGCATTAATTAATAAAATTAATCATTAATAACAAATACTTAATTAAATTTTACGTACTATATACTTAGAATTATAATCAATAGGAAAAAAAAATCAAGGGCTTTGGGGGGGGACCCCCTTATGTGCGCCACTGTATATATATATATATATATATATATATATATATATAATGCAATTATTTATGAAATTAAATGGCCTTTTATTTCAGAAAAAAATGCTACAGTTGCAATTTGATAAAAATTATCTGTGTCATCACCCATTTTGCGATATTCAATGCTTCACCATATTCTTTATCACTTTGCGTGATTAAATTTTTATACGTCATTATGATCTAGGATTGGCATAATTTACTGTATTTAACATTACATGAAAAGCAATTGATTTACACTAGAGGACTGTGAATATTATCTTTGACTCAAAAGTAATTTTTTTTCCCACTTCAGTATTTATCAAAAAGAGCACGGAAGAATAACAAATAGAAGTAATACTATTATAGGGTTGAATAAATAAACTATTTTCAGAGTATATGCATGTTTTGAAGAGTTAAAAAGCAGAAAAATAAGATTATCATCCTTACCCCCCCGACACTAATCAGCAAGAATCACGCTTTTATAACTGTCTAAAAAGTTTGGGAGGAGGGTTGGAACTCAATAATTAAATTAAACAGGAATTTAAGTATGATGTCCATTATATAGGTAAACGTGTCTTAAAATTTTAGGGACATTCTTAGAAATAAAATTTTATTTTTATAATTAGATACATTTCTATGGAAAAACTCTATTTAAATTATTTAAAATTAGCAAGGGTATAAAATTACGGCCGGAAAATCTCGTAAAAAATTCTAATCACTTTTCATAAAAAAAAATTAAAACATGCTTTGTATACATAAATTAATATAAATTTAGAAGTGCTCTTTTTTAGTAATTTGTCAATAATTGGCCGTATGATTTTTAACATAGTAGAAAATGCATCCCTTGTATTTAAAATAATTTACTGTAAAGAAACAATTGTGGTTTCTATTATTGCTAAGGTAAAAAATATTTCAATAAACCTTTTCGTTCATTTTGTAGGCATTTAAATAAGGGAATTTATTTTTAATTCGGCGTTTAGTATAGTTATTTTAGAAGAGGAAACCATAAGAGAGTATCCTATGGTTTCTTACGGAACAAGAATTCTTGCATTTTAAATTTGTGAATTTTTAACTTTCTCTTTATAAGAAAACTTATTGCGTGTACATTAAGCATAGCGTGTAGAGAGAATTTAGGCTTTTCATACCATTTAATTAAAAACTATAACACAGGCAGTATGTAATTCAATTTTTGTCTTGTTCGAACTCGAATTTCATTAGGTACAAAAAAGAATTGCTTTCACAAATATGTATTTATATATGAATAATTACTTTAGCGGTAACATATAATTGAAATCCACTTTTTCATTATTCTATTTGGCATAAATTTAGTAGAGTTTATGCATTATGTGTGTAGATATATGATTATACTATGGAAGGATATATACTAATTTCCGTTTGAAAATGAGTTTAATTTAAAATCTGATCTAGCTTGAAAGTATGAGAAAAAAAAATTGTTTCTAGTTAATTTGGAAATCTGCTTTTTTTATTTTTACAGAGAGAGTTTGATATAAAGTGATAAAATATTAAGCTTTTAAAAATTTTCCGTTTATATTAAACAAAAATATTAGAGAAACTCGATTCATTGTCAGAGTGAAAACCATAGCTTTCGGTCAATCCGTCATTCGACTTGTATCATTATGAATATATATACATATTGAATTGTTATTAATAAAACAAGTATTTACGATTACGTAGCGATCAAAATGTAATTTGATGACCCACAGAATCAGCGAAACAAATAACCGATTTAATAAAAATCTATCAATGAAAATTCAGTGCACAAGCTATGTAAAATTATAAATAAACATTTATTTTTGTAGAATAAAGAATTAAATACGAAAATAAGCTTTTCAAATCACTTTAGTAAACGCTTTTTATTCTGTATCAAAAAAAAACTTACCCTTTCGATTTATAGTAATAACATTTGTAAAAGATCCGATAAAATCACTTATTGGTTATATTTAAAATACTTATTCGTAACATCTACAAAATGTACAACAGAGGAGCTGCTTCTTTTTGAATTTCCGTGCCATGAGTAATCGTATGATCTAAATTAATCCAGTATCGTTTCGTTAAAAACGAGGAGCTTCAAAAAACAATCAAACAATAATGTAAGCGCTTTCTGCTCGCACTTGTATTACTTACCACTGCAATTACATAATTAAACTTTTATTCAAAAAATAATGAACAAATTATTTAATTTCATTTAAAATAAATTTGTTCCATGTATTTAAACTTGCTATTTCGAAAGATGGTTAGATATTTTTTATGCTTTCGATAAGAATACTGCTTTCACCGTGTGAACAGGTCTAGCTGGGTTATATATCTAGAGCACTTAGCCCTTTTGGGGCTTTGATCTCTTGTCTGAAAGAATATTGAGACATGATACTTTGAAAACATTGCCCTTTTATTTTAGAGATTTAATTAAATGATTAAGAAGTTAAAAAATTTTAAATATAAGAATAATTTAAAGTACAGAAAAAAAAAAATAAATTTAAGAATCAGAGTAAAAATATATTAAGTTAACGAAAATACGAAAATAAGATCGATCGCGAGCGACAGCGAGCGGGCGCTTCTGCTCAGAATGAATGGCAAAGAGGGACGGAGGCCAACATGAGAAAGAAGCCCAAAACTGGGGAGGGGCGGGGCAACAAGAGGAGGCAAAGCCAACCAGGACGCGACGTGGGCGGAGCCAAACACGAAACTGGGAGAAACGGTCAGAACGACAAACGACACGGACGAGAGCGGACGGAAGCAGGAGCTGCAAAAGAAGGGAACAAGGAATCGGAACAAAACAAGATTAGTATGGTTCACAGTTCATGAGTGCATGAGAAATAGACTAAAATTGCAAGAGGAGGGGGAAGGCGAGAGCTGGCTACGGGGGTTTAAGCGGTTGAGACCACTTTGTCGAATTGTAGGCAAATTTGTGTTTGCTATTGGGGATAGTGAAAATTGTTTGTGCCTGAATTAGTGGATTTGGATGATTCTCGATAGTCCTAAAGACGTTACGTGAGAGTTTTGTGATGTAATCCCCAATAGGGTCTATCTTTAAATCGTGATGTAAAACACTGTTTCTGATGTACCAAGGCGCATTTGTCATGATACGAAGAATCTTATTCTGCATAGTTTGGACTTTTTGATAGTGGTAGGGGCCGCCGCTCCCCAACGGGGGCGGCGTACGTTAGCACTGGGCGGAGAACTTGCTTATAAAGCAAGACCTTGTTTTTAAGTGAAAGCGGTGACCTTCTTCCAATCAGCGAAATGCTGAGATGGATTTTGGTCCAGAACTTATCACAAATATATTTGGTGTGTTGCCTGTATGTTAGAGAACTATCTAAGAAGAGGCCCAGGTAACGTACCACGTTAACCCACTCGATATCTTCGTCGAATAAGGATAAAGTTTTAGGAATTATATTGCGCCTGTGTTTTCTAAAAACAATTGCTTGTGTTTTGTCGACATTTATCGCTATACGCCAGTCTGTCAACCAAGATTCAAGAGTGTGAAGGTATCGTTGGAGTGTACATTGAGTGTATTTAAGGTTCGCTCCTTGGGCGAGGACCGCAGCGTCGTCTGCAAATAAACAGATACTGACACTGGGATGATGGGGAAAATCATAAGTGTAAATATTGTATAGGTAGGGCGAGAGACAAGACCCCTGAGGACATCCTGCCTCTGGAAAGCCCTTGTTCGAAAAGTCAAAATTAATTTTGACTCTGAATGACCTGTTTTTGAGAAAATTGTGTATAATTTTAACTAGGTACTCAGGGAAGTTTAATTTAATCATTTTATAGATGAGCCCATCATGCCACATCTTATCAAATGCTCGTTTGACATCGAGAAAGACCCCTACAGTGAAAAACTTATAAGTGTACCCTTCATTAATTATGTTTGTGACTCTAATCAGTTGGTGAGTGGTAGAGTGATTGTTTCTGAATCCACACTGCTCCGGAGGGATACAATTGATTGTATCACAGTGCTGTTTGATTCTATTAAGAATTATCTTCTCATAAATTTTAGCCGTGGCACATAGTAAACTTATAGGACGATAATTTTGAGCAAGCTTATGATTTTGGTTAGGTTTAGGTAACATGATCACATTAGCCGATTTCAGAGTGAAGGAAAAAATCTATGCTTAAGGCAGGTGTTGATTATTTTAGTGAGGTGTGTAATAGCATTAAGTGGCAATAGCTTTAAGGCATAATTTGGAATATTATCTGGGCCGGAAGCTTTTTTGTTTTGTAATTTATTGATAATTTTAGAGATTTCAGCTGGACTGGTGAGCGGTGGTACTTGCATACTGGAGTTAGCAAGGAAATCTGAAGTTTCAGACTCTACTAACTCTATGATTTGGTCGTTGTAAGGCTCCGCATTTTCTTGAAACGTAGCCTCGAGATTGTTTTTAAATTCTTCGGCTTTTTCGTCGTCCGAATAAAGGATGCCGTTCCTGCCAGCCAGCGGGGGATAATAGTCGGCTTTTTAACAAGCTTCCGTTGGAGGTTGTAAAGGGAGTTATCTTCGGGATGTAAATTAGTCAACAAATTTTGCCAAGAATTGTTCCTATGCTCACTAATTTGAGTTTTAATTTGCCTCTGCAGGGAGTTAACTTCTCTCTTAAGGAGAGGGTTCCTGGTGAGCTGCCATTGCTTACGAAAACGGTTTTTAATTTTAATTAACTCCCTGATGCGGTGTGGAAGTCTTAGGTGTGGGGTACTAATAACTTTAGTGACAGTGGTAGCGGAGATAGCACTAGTGATCATGCCAGTGAAGTTGTTAATTGCATTATCAATATTATTAGTATCAATGATAGGGTTACCAGGAATAGAGTTAAAAACTATTTCTTGAAATTTAATCCAATTAGTAGACTTGAGGGTACGGAGATTTTTAGGTAAGGAATTATTAAGAGCTAGATCAATTAAAACAGGGTTATGATCGCTACTTAAGTCGTTAACAGAGTTAATATCTTCCAAGATTAGATTTTTAGCAAAAGCAATATCAAGAATAGAGCATGTGCCACGGGCTGCATAGTATGTGGGAGCAGTGGGTGCCATGATTTCCAGGGCATGGGTGCTCGCCCAGTTGTAAAGGGTGTTTCCATGAGTGTTTGGGCGCCCTGGGTTCCAACATGGGTGGTGAGCATTAAAATCACCAAAAAAGCATGACCTTGGGACTGGCGTTGAGAATAGCATCAAGCTCCGACGTGTTAATATGATTCCTCGGAGGCTTGTAAATGCACGACAACGTGAGGTGAGTGTTGTTTCCTAGCTCGATCCTAACAGTAGTGTTTTCAAATGTGCTTGTATTGAAAGAGACAACGTGATGCCTGAGTGAGTTTCTGACAAAAATGGCCGTACCACCTCCCGGTGGGATAAACGGTCACTGCGGTGACAAATATAATTGGGAAGCTTGAAGGAATCAGCGGGACCCAGATGAGTTTCCTGTATACCTATAATATCTGGGTCTTCGTCACACAAAAAATTCCTCAATTCTCCTAACTTGTACTTGACGCTATTGGCGTTCCAGCTCAGAACACGAAGAGAAGAATTATTGGGGTTAGAGGTATTAAATATTGTCGCCTAGTTTGTTCATGATTTTCTGGAACATAGTTCCGAACTGGCTCATCATCGTAGACATCTGCTCCATAAGTACCTTGGTTTCAGAAAGCGATTCGCTACTGTTTTTGCTTGAACTTTCTTGATTTTTTTCATTTTTATTTTCATTTTCAGTTTTTTTATTTTTTTTTTCCTCAAAAGCTTTCGCTCGCTCATGCCAAACATTTTTGGTAGGGGGCTTGCTGGGCTTAAGGTTTTTTGGGTTTTTTTCACACCCTGAAAAGTTCGCCGGGTGGGGACCACCACAATTAGCGCACTTTGCCGGGGCATCGGGTTTTTTTTGTGCAGTCTCTCGTCAAATGACTTTGACTGCATTTCAAGCATTTTGGCTCCCTGTTACAGAAGCGCGAATGATGGTAGAAAAGCTGGCACCTGTAACATTGGGCTGGCATGGAATTTTTATCAAGGGGTTCTACTTTGATTTTATAGTACCCTATGGATGTAACTTGAAAAATTGCTTGGTTAGCTGGGCATTTCCTCGAGACTACCAAAAACAAAGGCATGTTCTTGTTCTGTTTGCGGTTTCTCATGACCGAAACGTGCTCTGGGGTGATGTTATGAGTACCCAGTTCTTGGATGATCTCATCAACATCAAAATCACTGGGTAGGCCCCGGATGACAGTTTTGAGCTGCTTTTCGCCCGCCATTTCGTAGGTATGGGATTTTAATTTCTTAACAGAAATAAAATTTTGAATTTTCCTATGGGCATTTGCATCTTCGGGAAAACTTTTAAGCTTTCCGCCGACGATCTTGCCCATAACTTTTTGCCTACGACTTCACTAATTTCTAAGAGCAATCCAGGGGTGTTATATTGCTCATCAATAACAATTGGCGGGGTACGTTTTTTTGGCTGGGTGTCCTTTGTGGACGAGGAAGTATGCCCACCAGCGTCAACCGCTAACGGAGACTCATCTGGACTTTCCTGTTCATTATCAATCATGTCTATATTACAGGGGTCCTCTACAGGTGCCTGGGGGATGCTATCTTCTTCCTCAGTGCCCGGAGCAGTGTCTACAACATTGTCCTCATTGAGGTCCTTAACATCTACTTCTAAATGGGCAATCGCAGAGAAGGAGTTGCTCAAGGCAATAACTTCCTCGCTCGGCTTTGCTTTCTTGGCTTTGCCTTTATTAGGCGACTTAGAAGTGCGCTTGCACTTGACTGGGGTAGTGAATTCATTGCTGACATCAATTTCACTACTCGATCTACTAGGCGTCGGGGGTTGCTTGGCAACCATTGCCTTGATCGCTTCTTGGTGCTCTTTAACGAGTAAGGTATTTGTTTTCCTGGCGCCTTTAATACAAAGCCAGGAAACATTATTTATTATTTTAAGTTCCTCTAACCCTAGAGCAGACTCATTATTATTACAAGATTTAAAAATTAACTCCTCTAGCATTTCGCAAAAGTCGTTACAATCTTGTGAAGTATGTAGTTCATTTAACCTAGCAAGGGCTGTTGGTACATTAAAAGCACTCAAAGAACTAAATGAAACCACACTAACCTGTGATCCAGTAGCTGCAGAGGCGTTTTCCTTGTCCATAGCGAGAAATCCAAAATTGCGTAGTAATCCAAGTGAGTAATCCAGGGAGCACGTGCGCACACGACGAAAATCCAAGTCCCGAAAAAGGGAAATGGATTAAAAAAATAATGCTAAATAGCATAATTGCGGGAAACCGCAAAAGCCTACAACATAGAATCAACACGAATTTCCGAAAAATATCTAAAATTCGAAGCGATGAAAAAGATTCCACTAACACGCGGAGAGCCGAACGGAAAGCACGGGCCGGGATGGCTAGCAATGCGGCCGAACTTCAATCCTACTCGGGTAGAAAGCGGACGACGGGTCCTCAGAGAGAACAGAAAGGCAGAACCGGTTAAAATGGCAATGAATATATTAAGTTAGAAATGCTGAATTTTTGAAGATTACATTAAAGATAATTTCCTGACCAATAGGGACCTTAGGATGGCTGATTGCCTGTCCAATGGGGAGGCAGCTTTTCGTGTCTGTGTTGAGTGTGAGATGAGAGTTCGTTGCACGTTTTTATTGGAGTGCATAGTCCTTCCGGACTCTAACCTCCTGTCCTGGAATGTAAGTGACTGTAACAATTTACCAATGCCCATTTTAAAAAGATTATTAATATATATTTAGAATTAAAAATTGTGTATGACTTTTAAATTAAAATTTTACAAGAAAAATAAGACAAATAGCTCTTTTAAGAGCTAGCAAATCTGAGCCAATGAGAGCCCAAAGTGGGCGGAGCAGAGCTGGCCAATCGGGTTGCAGCGAAGAACCATGATCAGAAAAGTGCGGGAAAAAATATCTTGAGATGGAAGAATGAACAGTGAGTAAAAAGGGAGCATTCCTATTGGCCGAGCCAAAAGTTCAGCTAATTTGGTATAAGTAGTTACAGAAAAGTGGAACCAATCAGAGCGCTTCTACGATTCAACAGAGTTGGATCGCAGAGAACGAAAAGATTGAGAGAGAAATTAAGATAAAACGAAAAATTAGAGAAATTAATCAAAATCGGGGTTGACCAAGACATCTCTTGGTCTTCTAACAGAAAAGTGGGAGTAATAATTTGGAATATCTTGAATAGATGGGCAGTCATGCGCATCTACTGTATTAAAGAAGTTAGTGGAGATTTTACGGATAGTCTGTCTAATAGTAGGAATGTTAAAAGTTTCTTCTAAGATCGACATTTCTCATATACCAATGGGCATCGAGAATCTGTCGAATAATTAAATTTTGAGAGCTTTCAAGTAAATTAATATTGGTTCTTGCTGCATGACCCCAGACTGGTGCAGCATACGTTAAGAGAGGTTTTAATATCAGAGTGTAGATAAGCAGTTTATTACGTCTACTTAAATTAGACTTGCGACAGATAAGGGAGTAGTATTTATGCGTTACATTTTTAAATTTAGTTCTAATTTGTGTGATGTGTTGTCGGAAAGTGAGAGTTTTATCAAGATATACACCAAGATATTTGGTGTGATGAGACCAGGGATCCTTTGGTTTTGGAGGGTAATTTCAGGGGTGGGACTCTTTGCGAAAAGAATACTGCCTCAGTTTTTGTGCTGTTGAGAGCGATTTTCCAAACGGAGAACCAAATCTCAAGGTGAGCGAGGTGTTCATTTATGTTATCAACGAGAGTGTTGAGGTTTTTATGTCTACTAAGTATAGCTGTATCATCTGCATACATACAGAGCATAGTTTTAGTACTTTTTAGTATATCGTTTACGTAGAGATTGAAAAGAACAGGACCTAGAATTGACCCTTGGGCAACTCCGGCACTGATGGATCTAGTTTGAGAATAAGTACGATTAATTTTTACAGTGAAACTTCTATTACTGATGTAGGAATTTAAAAGTAAGATTAGTGGAGTAGGAATGTTATAGTTAATTAGTTTGAAGAGTAGGCCAGTATGCCATACTCTGTCAAATGCTTTCTGAATGTCTAGGAAAACTGCAGCTGTGCACTGACCCATATTATTTCCTTCTTTAATGTACTCGACAACTCTGAGTAATTGATGAGTAGTGGAGAGACGAGGGCAGAACCCGTGCTGCTCCGGTATGAGGATCTTATTAGTTTCAAGAAAATCGTTTAGTCTGGTGGAAATGATTTTTTCCGCCAGTTTGCTTAGGATAGGGAGTAAGGAAATAGGTCGGTGGGATTCCGCTAACGTGGGATCTTTCCCAGGTTTGAGAATCGGGACCACCACTGCAGTCTTCCAGGCACTCGGGAAGTATCTGAGGTTAAGCATGTTATTAATTATGTTAGTAATTTTGAAAATAGTAATGAGTGGAAGGTGTTTGAGCATTTTGTTAGTAATTCCGTCTCTCCCAGGACATTTACGTACTTTAATCTTTTTAATGTAGAAAATCACTTCCGAAGGAAGAGCGGGAGGTATTTGATCAGTATTGTTAGTATTTGCAGTGAAGTATGCATCAACAGTGTTTGTAATGTATTCGTCTTTGTGTGGGTTCTGAATGTCATTTAATTGAAATTGACTCTCTAGCGACTGAGCTATAAGTTCTGTTTTGTGTGTGTCGCTGAGAGCAGTACCGGTAGGGCCATTAAGGGCTGAGATCGGGGCGGCCTTCCTTCTGAACGCTTTGGCGGTTCCCCAAAGGGATCCGTCCTCAGTATCCAGAGAGGTAAGGTGTTCCTCCCATACTTGTTGTCTGTAGAGATTAACTTTTCTTTTTAATGGTGTTTTGTAGTCTATTTAAAGTAGTTTTATCTTGTGGGTGTC
Source organism: Trichonephila clavipes (assembly GCA_019973935.1). Lineage (NCBI taxonomy): Eukaryota > Metazoa > Arthropoda > Arachnida > Araneae > Nephilidae > Trichonephila > Trichonephila clavipes. Next base: position 1,034,543 of record BMAU01007216.1, on the reverse strand, counting down.
TAGTGAATTGCCAGATTTTTCTGGCTCGGTTCCTCTCCTTGAAGAGGTGTTTTAGCTCACCCTGCACAAATGGGACTTCCGAATGGGTCACTGGCTTAGAGGCATTTCCATGAGCTGTGAGAATCTCACTAGTGAGTTCTCTAACTTCTTTTTCGATTTCAGAGGTGGAGCGGGCCTTGTGAAGATAGAGATTATCAGTTTTTTGCTAAATTAAGAGTAAATTTGCTCCAAGTTGTATTTAATTGGGGAGGGGGTAATTCAAATTTAGAAGTTCGAGGAAAGTGAAGTTTAATCGGGTTATGATCCGAGCTGAGCTCAGGAATAGAACTGATATTACATGGCCAGTTAAGGTTTTTGATAAGAGCATAATCAATAATAGAAGCGGAATTTAATCCAAATCTAGTAGGGGTAGGGGGTGCTAGAACATCAATGCTATTATTAACGATATAGTTGTACAGTCTATTACCTCTGGTGTCGCTACAGTGGCAACCCCACGAGGTGTGCTTTGCATTAAAATCTCCCACAAGTATAGTTTTATTATTTAAGTTAAAAATGGTGTCGAGGGCGGCACCAAGGTTTCTAAAATAATTATTGATAGGCGGGATGTAAATCGAGCCCACAAGAATAGGATCGTAATCTATGGGGGTGATAGTGATCAGAGTTCCCTCGACACCTGTAAGGAGGGGAGGAGTGGGGACATGATAGTGGGGAATAAAATTTTTAATTAGGATCGCAGTTCCACCTCTGCCGGGGGCTGGGTGGGTCCTGTCGTTCCTGTAACAAGTATAATTAAGAATTTTAAAAGAATGCTCTGGTCTCAGATGTGTTTCTTGTAAGAGAAAAATATCAGGGGAGTGCTTATCAATGAAATCGCGTATCTCAACAATACGCGATCCCACTCCGTCCGCGTTCCAGGAGAAAATTGAGAGTCCGAAAAAAGACTTATCCATCATGAACAGTTAGAGATGAGAGGGAGGAGCAAACTCCTTTAAGCAGACAGTTGAGTTTGTCTGCTGGATTTGTGCAGTTAAAAGATTTTTCCATTTCGCTCAAGAGCGATGGGAAAAGATTAAAAATAGTTTGCATTTCCAAAATAGCTTGGAGAAAACCAAACTCATTGGATCCATTTTGATTATTATTTACTGTTACTTTTTTACTATTTTTATTTTTATCATTATTGTTGGTTTGATTAGTTTCAATGTTCTGGTTAGACGCCGAGGAGGCATTCCCTCGTGTCGCCATCTGTTGGCTTTTATTGGGGTTTAAAACTTGCGCGAAGCTTAAACCGGGGATAACTTGAGAAATTTTGTTGGTTTCGTTTCGTTTACGGTTTTCTGCGGCGGTTTTCCCTGCACCCTTTCTGGGTTTAGGGAAGAGAGGACATTCGGTGGAAGAGGCCATGTGGCCATTGGCATTGCAATTAATGCACAGTGGGTTTTCAATTTTTTCTTTAATACTGCATTCACCTGTCCTGTGGTTTTCACCACATTTCAGGCAACGCGTTTTCATAAAGCAATTTTGGCTCGCATGGTGAAAGTTGTTGCAATTGTAACACTGGGTTACTCTGTTGCTTTTACGGAAGGGGTCCAGTTTGATCTGCATGTAGAGAACACTCCGTATTTGATAAATGTCGTTGACATTATCGTCACGGGTGATCTCTATTAAGAAGAGCGGGAGTCTAGCTTTTGTTGCGAACTTCTTTAATTGCGCAACTTTTTCTACGTTGATGCCTTTTGAAATTAGATCTTTTTTAACATCCTCCGGTTCGACATCTTCGGGAAGACCCTTGATGACCAACTTGAGAGGTCTATTTTCGGGGGGGTTTATGACGTAGTAACCTACGCTTTTTCCGGTAAGATACGCGGTAATTTCTCTATGGTGATCCTCGGTTTCCGCTTCAATTTTGAAGTACCCTTTCATGTGGGTATTTTTAGCCGTGGGGTGGGTTCGATGGATTTCTTGTAATAAAAGATTGTAATCAGGGGTGATTTTCATAAAAATAGGTTTAATTTTAGGTTGGGGCTGGGTGACGTCCTCGGCGTCGTTGTTTGCAGTGTTGAGAGCTGCAAAGCTATTTTTGACTATTAGTTGCTCATTTTTCTCCTGAGTTGAATTATTATTTTTAACAGTTTTCTTAGGGAAAACAAAATCTTTAGCAACTTCGTTAGGTTTAGTATTTTTATTGGCTTTCGCCGTAAATTTTGCTGGTCTAATTATGGGGGCGGCAGATCTTTTGACTGCCTTAGATTTAGTATTATGCATACACATGGGCTTTGGGCAAGGTAAAAGTTTAGTTAACTTACCCTCCAGGGTCTGCAAAGTATCCTCCAGGCTGAGTTGTTCAGCTTCAAGCTTTTTAACAATCTCCTCCGTGTGTTATAGGAGTTCTTTTCAACATCGATCATTCCCGTGACGTAGCTTTTCCTTGTATTGAAGGCATTAATTTCCTTGTCTAGTGCATGAATGTTCAAGCATCGTTCATCATCAGTGAGTAGAGGGGGGAAGGACTCATTGTCCTCCATTATTACGCTTTGGTCTTCGACCAGCTGTTCCATTTTGCGACCTGCTCGTACGAGGTTCAGGGCTGGAATGAGATGAGAGTGATTACCCCTCCCGTGTTGCGAGAAGGAGCTTTCTGATTTGTTGTTGCGTTAATGTGGTGACTTCGGTCCCGGTGGGGGTACCGTCGTCGTGTACAGGATCGGAGGCTTCCAGTCAGTCTAATGCGAAAATGAATTATTGGCATCGTATTCAAAGCAAGCGCCGATATTGGCGAGAAATTTGCTAAGCTCTGTAACCCTGCAGACTGTCATCCCCCTGTTTCCTTCCCCTCTCCTCTTCTAAAAAAGTGCTCTGTATTTAACGACTTCCTTTGTTTTGTACGTTTTTTGTTTTAGCGTGGAGAGCTGATTTTAACGTAATTATTTAGTTTTCTACATTTTCTTGTTTCCATTGTATTGTATATTTACAAGTTTATTTTCAAGCATATTTCGTTCTTTATGCCACGATATGGGAGTGATTCGGACAGTTCTCGAAGCCGTACTAAAAGAAAAAAGACGAAAAAAAACCGGCGACGAAGGTAAATACTTTTAAAAAATTAAATGTAATGTATACCCTATTCATATTGGCTTTAGGATGACATTTTTCTGTTTTTAAATTTAATTTGTGTATTAAAGCTTTAGTTTCAATGCTGTAATGGACTATATTAATATAAATGACGGAATTAGTTTTTTTTTATTTGCTGATTGAAGTTTTCATTAAATTCAGTATGTTATGAACTTCTATTGTTGAATAATGTGTACGTTATCAGATTTATATTATTCGTGCTGGTACTTAAGCATAATCGCAACCTATTGGCGACATTAAATGAAATGAAGCACCTGGTTGCCAATTCAGCGCTTACAACACATAGGAAATGGGAATTGCTAACTTGGCGAATTATTAATTGAATGACGATTGTTGTGCGATAATATGTAAGTACCTTTGTGCTAATAATGGACGATTCAATACTAAACTTCGTAGTTTTCTGTAACATATTGATTCAAATGTAAATATGGATTATTTTTTTTAATATATCATTAAGGATACTATGAATTGAAAACATTTAAATTGTTACATTTTGTAGAATTACTTCTTGAACAGGTAATAAGGTGTTAGTTACATAAGAGTTAATCTAATGCATGTTGCAAATCAAATTACAGTATACTATGCACTGTTATCTTTCTGCCAACCAAAAATGTCATTTAAAGTTATCACTGCATCAATTTCTCAGTTAATTTAATCCAAAATTCAATTCTTTGTATCATTGCTTCATTATTAAGATCATTTAATTGTCTGTAATGAATTCTTAATGTTGTGTAATATTAACTTGGAAATCATTACTTTCATTGAAATTATTTTTTGAAATCAAATTGTGTATCCCTGTGTCTGGATGCAAAGCAGGTCTAATCCTAACCTCTCATAATTATAAATTTAAGTAAAAATGTTGAAGTGTAACCATTAATAAGAGGCAATTATATGGTACTCTTTTGTGAATTCTAAAATTGGTTCTTTTGATATGTAGGTATCAAAAATAATCTAAAATAAACAATGTTAAAACAAAGCATAATTTAACAAATTAAAGAAAATATTAACATTAGGAAATAAGAAGTATAACATACCTAGTAAGTAAAATATTTCTGCTTTATAAGAATTCTAATTTTTCATAGGGTGATAAATACTTTTAAAAGCAGCAATAAATGATTATTCCTGTTACTGAATGAACAAAAGGTTAGAAATGCTTTGATTCGCATGCTGATGTATTTTGTAGTTGGTGTGTTTCAGGTTCAAGTTTTAATGTAACTGAAGACCTGCCATTTATAGGGGTTGATGAATGTTTATGTCAAGGCTCAAAGCCCTGTTGGGGCAACATGGTAGTTTGAAGAGAGGGGGTCCTAGCTCAGTTACCATCTTCAACACTTGACCGAGATTCAAAATTATGAGGTCCAATAGCCCACATGTTATTTTATAGTGAATAAACTTTCATTCACTCACTCACACTGATGTATTCTTTGCAGTTATATATTTTTCTTGACATACCAAAAATAAGTATCCTTTATGCTACTTCTCCCTAAGACAAAAAGAAAAGAAATTGTCTGTGAGTAATACTCTAAAAAAAGTAGCCTCTGTACCTATATTTTTAGCAATTATTAAAATCAGGATTATACTTAACTGGCTCTCTTCAAACCAACTATTCCTTCTCTAACAATTCCCATGCATTCCTCGCTTGCATCATTCCCAATTTTATCACCATCCATTTATCAAGTACCTCATTCTTGCAGATCAAACATTTGATATCATTAAAAATCAAATTTTTTGTCGTGCATCACGATACCACAACCTTTTTCAAATTTGTTCCAAGTATTAGGGGTGGGGGAGCATAAATTATGTTTCTCTGTTTTGCTTACCTAAACAATTAACAAAAAATAAAAACTCCAAAAGAAATTTTTTTTAAAAATTCAATTTCATTTTTGAGATAATACAAAAGATTAGATACTTAACTCTTTAACAAACTGTTTCACAAGAAAAAAATGTTTATGCATATATTTTTATATAATTATATATTTTTCTTAAAAGTGACTTTTTAAAAAAAAAACGTTTTCCAATTTAAAATAACAAATAGCAGTCAAGAACAGAAAACACATTACTTAATAAGTATTCTACATTTAAATTTATCAGGATTATATCAAATAAACAGTTAACCTGAATGAAATTGCCAAATCTGAAAAGTACCATGGTTTTCACTCCAACTATCTTTATTTAGGGAAATTGATTAAAATATTCAGATCATTATTATGTTTCATTCTGTAATATCTTGGTATTGGTATCCAGTAGGAAGCATTGCTAATAAATAGAAAATTGGCTGCCTGTTTTAAAGTATTTTGTGTTTCTTTTAGGTTTAGATTAAAAATTGTTTTTTTTCCCCTATAGTAGTTCATCATCATCTCGAGCATCATCTGATCGCGAAAAATTGAAAAACCGCCATCGAAGTAGATCAAGAACAAGAGATAAGAAAAGAAGAAAGTCAAGGTCAAAGTCTCGAAAAGTGAAACGGAGATCCTATTCAGGAGATCGTAAAGGTCGTAGTCGTTCTGATTCATGGGAACATAAACCCCGAAGTAGATCTCATTCTAGAAGTCGTAATCTGCGGTCACCTGTAAGAAGTCATAAGTCAAGAAGTTTGAATCATTCTAGAGAACATAGAATTCGAAAAAGATCTATTTCTCAAGAAAGGAAGTCCTTAAGCAAATCTCGATCCCGTTCAAGAGATAGACGTTCTAGTAGTAGATCTTATTCAAAAGATCGTAAATCTAAAAGCAGATCATATTCTAAAGATAGAAATTCTCGGAGTAGATCTCGAGAACCTAACAAAAGTGGGAGGAAAAAGCATCCAAGACGATATTCTCCATCAAAGCATAAACATCACAAAAGAGATCATAAGTCACACTCTCCAAGCAGAGAAAGACATTCTCGCAAATCTCATTCAGGATCTAGAAGTGATTCACATAGTCAAAGTTCCAAATTGTCTAGGAAAAATTCACGGTCCAAATCTGTTTCACCTAGGAGGTTAGTTTTTACTTTTTAGTGTTTAGTTAATAGTTTTTAAATAATAAAAATTGGAAGTATCGCATCCTTATAATTTAGCTTAGTTATCAGTTTTGAAAACTGCAATGGCTATGTTTAGCCATTTTATAAATTTTGTGTTCTAGCTTTTTTTTTTCTGTTCTGGTTTGTTTGTGTTAGGCAATGAAAAATATTTCATTTGTGAACAATAGTTTAACAATATTTATTATGATTTGCTTTTGTATATAGTGTATTTAAATAACTCTAATTTGAATGATATAATTCTGAAAGTGTGATAGATAATAGAATGCAACAAATAGAATGTTTAATATACTTACTGGCATGTTAAAATACAGTGATTAATAAAATTAGTTAATACTTCATTCATTCTTTTAGTAGAAAAGCTGTTTGATTAAACTCTATTTAAAATCACTTCACAATGGATTTGATAGGATGATCATATTTGTCACTGCCGCAATACAAATTAGAAATAAAATGATTATGCAATGTCTTTGTTGAAATTAATACATATGCTCTCTCAGATATTGTGAAATCATTAATGTTTTGTTACACAAGACAGTTTATACTCTATTTTTAAGAAGTATTTAACTGCAGTCAAAGCTTTATGTATTAGTATATGTTTTAATTAGTTAGGAAAACTGCTGTTTTTAAATGTTATACCTAGCCATTCATTATACCATCCCCCCCCCTATTCACAACCTTTTAGGAGTTATGTCATTTCAAAATAAGGGAATCAGTTTTGAAACATCCCTTTTGTCTGCATATTCTAGGTATCGCTATTTTGGAATATAAGTCATTTTTCTCATGGAAGGCTCTCTCACTGCTCAGTTATTATTTACAAAATCACTTCAAAAATAGCAACTTTTTTAAACCACATGTTTCATATGTACAGATATTTGGGTGCTAAAAAGTGCTGCATATTTTTGTAACAAAGTCCCCCGTCCTAAGTTTTGAAAAATTTTGTTTTAGGAATTTGTATTAATTGGTTAGATTACTTTTATTAATACTAATGTGTATATATAATATGCTTTGAATTATTTTTTGTATACATACTGCCTTTGTACTATTATTTTAGTGGAATAAGAGTTATGTTTTTTAAATGTTATGGAATAGAAGTTCTAGGTAGGAAAAAAAAATTAAATCTGCAAATTAGAGAGATGTAATTGATCTTTATTTCTGTATATAAATGTTATCCTATCATGCTTCCAAATATATGATCTCAGTTTTGCTAAGGAATTTTTATTTATTATCTTATTTGTTTTACAGATGGAAAGAAACTGCTTTTACTTTATATCTCTTATTGTGATTAACAAAATGAATATTTATAGAAATATCTGTACAAAATTTTATTTTTGCTTCTTATAGATCTAAATCTGGAAAAGCAAGTGATAAAAGAGTAAAGAATGAGGTACTATAATTTTACTTATACTTTTTTTTAGGGAAAAAGTAGAGCATTTGATTACAACCTTCTTTTTTTACTATTTATATAAGTATTTCTCTAACTTATTTTCCATGCAATATATACATACAATATTTTCTACCATTCCCACTTTCTAATGTTATGCAAGTAAGAAAAAGGAAATATAAAATATAATTACTAGTAATATGCTATTTGTATTACATACTTTTTAAAGAATGATTATTGATTAGAGTAAGGTATTAAATAATAGATAGAATAGTAATTTTAAAAATGTCGTATTTGAATAAATAATGAATATTAAACTTTTGGATCTTAGCATACTCCTACAAATGGAAAAAGAAAGACAAAATAATTTGTGATTTCATACAGCAATTTAAATTTTTAAAAATTTATAGTAAAATGTTAAAAAAAAAGTGTGAAAAAGTAGAAATTTATGAGGCAAAAATTTACTCTTCGAATATCATAAATAAAACATGCAATGATTGTATGTAGTGAAGAAGAAATATATTTCTCATTATTTTAAACAAGAAATTTTGTCGTTTGAGTGAAATCAGGGACATTTTAAACGTAGAACGGGTTGAATTACCTAAAGTATCAATTATATTTCAATTTTTGCGTTGTGCAATAGGATACATACACAAGATTCCTAATTCGATGCGTTTTTAATGTTGTAGTTTCTAGTTTATGAACAATTTCATCATTCCTCCTCCCCTTCTTTTACTTCTTTGCAAATCAAAGTTACCTACAAAAATTCAACAAATATCTTGTAACAGGAAATTAATACAGCAGCCAACTTTTAGTTAAGAACACAATATTAGTTACTAGTTTTGATTAACTTTATCTTCTCCTCACCTTGAACTGAATCATACTAATCTCATATGTTTTGTGACTTCTCTTAGCTTCTTGAAGGTCTAATTATCCAGTTGCTTACTTTGAGAAACATTGATTTTTATATTTATGTATTGATTTATATGTAAAATCTTATATTCAATACCAAATGAAAAAATATTTGATCAATTTAATATAGAATTCAACAGCATATGTTTGAACAAGCTGTTCTTATCAATCTGTAAAAATGTTATTTTTCAGTTATTCAACCTGTTCTTCAGTGTTAGTTGTTCAATTTTGTCTTTCAAGTTTAGTTTTCCTAAGAAATTGTATATGTATATGGGCTTCAGAGAAATTTTATTCATAATTTTTGCATAATAGTGTGTGCATCTGTGTAATTCTCTTTATAAACTGTTATATCAAATACTTTTTTTAAAAAAAATCTTTTGATATTTAAGCAGATGAAAAAAGCTTGAAATATATCTCTGTAAGAACTCATTTTCATGAAAGAAAAATTGATAAAATAAGTTTAGTTTACAAAACATGTATTACTATTTTAGCCATCAATGACTTATGTATGCATAAATATACTCAAAGGCAAAAAGAATATTCAATTTTTCTATCAAATTTTTTTAGAATAAACTTTGTTTCAATGCTTTATGTTGTAAACTTTTTTCTTGTTCATTACTTGTGGTAAACATTTCTCATAATTTATATTTATATTTCAGGATGAAGATGTACTTAACATTAAACTTCAAGCTGCTCTGAAAGCTGCAGGTATTTGAGTGAGACATGTATATTTTAAAATGCTATCTGTAATCTTTCTTGTCTGAATTAACATTAATTTCACATGTTGTATATTTAAATACATTAAATTTTTCTAAAAAACGAATTTAACTTTATGGTTGTCTTTGAAATTTATCCAAAATTTCTAAATTATTCTTATCACCTAAATTGACCATTGCATGCTTTAAAATGTGCATGTTTTCATAAAAATGTGTATTTACTATATTTTTGTAAAAATTTACATTTAATTCACTTGATATTATAGTATCTTTTAAGCTTTTTCTCTGAAATATGTTTGATGCAGCATAATAAGTACAGTCGAACCTCTATATAACGAAGTTGTTATATCCCGAAAAAAAGTTCGTTATATGGAAAATTCGTTATATAGAAGTACATCTTTCAATTTTCTTTATAAGCCACATAAAACAAATTTTAAATTCATAAATATTATATATTTAAAGAAAGTAATTATTCACACCTTTTTGTAAATTAATATATTTTTATTTTATATATCTTACCTATTAAAAAAAAGGAAGAAAGAACAACTACTAGAAAAGTTTCTTGATGCTTTTATCCACTTCCCGAAGAATTGAATTCCTTTTTTGATGTTCAAGCACTTACGTTTTGACATTTTTGAGCTACAAGAAACGAAGCACCAGTATGACTGATCAACACTACAAATGGAGACTATCAAGGACACAAAACTACTGAGGATGAAAGGGGAGTGGGTTCTGAAGATTTTTTCCAGTGAACTGGACAGTGAGGGTTTCAGGTCGTACTTCTTGGATGAAATGCCCAGAATTCTATTGCTCTTGGTGAACACTTAAGTAGGCACTTAATAAAATCACAGTTAAAGATTTATGACTGCGATAAAATGTGTTGAAAGAGAGAATAACTTCAAATATCCAGAAATACCTTAAAATTAGGGAGAAAAAAATTGAATCACAAGAGAAAAAGTTCGTTATGTAGAAAATGCACTTCGCTATTGGGAGGTTATTTTACAAAGAAGATTGGGAAATGTCCTTGGTTCCAGGAAAAAGTTCACTCTATAGAAAAATTTGCAACATGGAGGTTCGTAATATGGAGGTTCAACTGTATATATGAAAAAAATCAAAATCATTATTTCCAATTTTATATTCCAATTCCTATGAAATCCACAATGCATTCAGATCTTTTATTAAAATGTTAAAATTTTATGTTTATTTTTTATTAATTTCAAAATTTAAATTTTACATAAAGAAATATCTATCTTATTAATATGATATGATGCAACTTTCAAAAAGAATTCTTGAAGATGCATCACAGGGTCAGTAAACTGTAGCTCATTTTATATGCCATTGCAGCTCTTCAGGCTTCTGCCCATATTTATTATAAAAAAAAACAATTATGTGAACTAAAAATTGTTTCTCTTATTCCTTTACAATAATTATTGAAAAAATTACGTGTCTTTGAATACATTTAAACGGCTTCAAACAGTTACTTCTGTATTAAATTGTTTTTCACAAACAAAATTTGTTGAAAATTAATAAAAAAATATTAGAATTAGCTCTAAAGCAGTGAAAGTTCAATTTATTGGTATAAATGCCACACAGAAAGGCACCCCTCAAAATTATTTCTAGTGATGTTTATTTGTAAACATGAGTAAGCAAGATAAACTTAACACCATACAAAAGTGACAACACAATTTGTATTTTAAGGTATGCTTGAAAGTTAATGGAAAGAGTGTTGGAATAGTTTTTATATGTAAGAGCAAGTCTATTTTAATTAATATAGATGCAAAAATCCAGAATGAAGCACTTATGGTAATACAAATACAGAACTTTTTTTCTTCACAAAGCTTGAAAGTTTAACTCCCAACATTATGTCATTTTTTCGGTGGTTTTCTTACATTGAGCCACTCAAATAAAAATATCTTGGATAGTTATTAGTTTTTTAAGGAATGGAAAATTTTACTTTATGTGAAGCTCTATTTAAATATAAGAAATATTAACTAGAGCACATAATCTTGATAACAAAACCACACATGCTCCACACAACTCCTGCACATGCTTATACATATAAATAGCTGTTTGATACCTCAGTTATTTTGTTTCACTTGCAATTTAATTCTTCTCTCAAAAGTTTATCAATCCCTGATGCCTATTGTGTATGATGTTCTCTTTTCAATTTGTTACAAAATTCACTTTTTTTATTTTGCTGTTTCCCAGGAAGAATATTTAACTGTTTAAGTTTTAAAACCTTGCTGTTTTTAATTAATTGTAATTGTCTTATTAACCTCTTGGCATAAAAATGAAACGTAATTTGATGCAGGTTCAGGTTTCTGGTATTGTTGAGAAAGAGTAGAGAACTTTGAGCATTCTCATATTAAAACAGAATCAATGCATGATTCTCAGCAGAGCCAGTTCTTGATGTCTGAGAGACATCAGTTTACAGTAGCACATGAAATGAAGGGTTTCTCCCAGATATTATATATCAAGAGATTAAATTAAATAGTAAACTGAAATTCATATTTATAATATATAAATTGTTTATAGTTAGAATATAATCAAATTGCAATGTATTACAGCTATTAAGTAAAAATCCTTTAATAAGTGATTTCTGAAAGGTGGAATTTAGAAAAAGGAAATTATAAAAAGATTTGCCTTTTGTAATGTCTTTTTCTACTGGAACAGAAGTGACAAGTACAGGCTTTATGTTTATGAAAATATGAACTTCAAACTGTGATGCCTTATAACAAATGGCATATTATCTTAGGAAATTTAAACACTTTAATTTAATTACAAATCATGTTAGTAATTTTAAATTACCACTGCAACAACATAGAATATTTAATTTGTAATTATGTCCAATATTTTTAAGCTGAAACAGAGGCTGTATTAAAAGGAAAAAGCACTATGGATAATAAATCTGTTTCTGAGGGTATAGTAGAACTGACAGTTGATGAACAGATGAAGAGGGCTCAAGCTATAGAAAATATAAATGCAACATCATTTGTACAGCAGGATTTCAAATCTACTAGAGTATGGGGTAAGAGTAAATATGAGGTAATAATTTATTACTTTCATACATTAAATGTTTAATTTGTAATTACTTAGTGTGTTTGAGTGTGTGTGTGACTCTTTTCCTTATGATGGTTCTAAATATTTCATTGATTTTAAAGTTTATGTGAAATATTTTAAATAGTTTAATAATGTATTGGTATAAAATCATATTTCAAATTAATTAAGTTGTTAAATATCCATTTTTGTCTTTTTTTTGCATTCAACCCACTGAGTACGTAATTTAATTAATGTATAGTACATTTTCTTGATGTATTGATTTTTTTTTATTTCTAATTTTTCAACATTATATCCATATATACAACACATGCAGTTGTAGCTAAATCTGTGCTCTTTTTGGATTTTTTTTTAATTTATAAAAAATTAAGTGCTCTATTCAATGCAAGTATTTATAAATCACATATTAATAAATTTAATATTGAATTGAAACTTAACAAATGAAATTCAACTAGCTATAATATTTTAAGTTACATTAATTTTTTTCTTAAAATGAAATATAAATTTCTGTGAGTTTACATTGTAATATTAGGATATATAACATTTAATTGGCCTAATTAATCACAATCAGTTTTACTCCTATGAAAATCTATAAACATTAGATAAGTAACTGAAGATAGATCTTTATTTGCATATACTAATTGTAGATATTGAGCACATTTTTCTTGAGTTAGTGCCATTTTAAAATAATAGCAGAATAATGCTTTTAGATCAACTCCATCTCTGGCCTGTTGTACAGATGTTGCTGTATCGTTCTATGAACAGGTCTTTTTTAATACCGAATTATCCTCATAAACTCGCAAGGGCACTCAACATCCAGAGTATCTTAGGCAGCTTGCTTTGGAGACTATTCATAAAGTCCTGTGTGACACATTACAGATCAATACTGATGGCGGCATGGGTGTAAAGCAGTCTCGGGCTGTGGAATTTTCATCAAAAAGGGGAATGGTATTAGGATCTGTAAGAGAAATCCTGACTACTGCTCAATTTTTCAGCAGAACTCTTAGCTGTTGAGGAGGCTTTGAAATTTTGCCTTACTGAGAGTGTCGATACAGATATTTGGATATTCAGTGATAGTCTCAGCTCTATTCAGCATCTATCTGAATGGTGGAGGCCTGGTGGCAGAACAACAACGGGTATTATCCAGCTATTAAATAGCTTAAGTGCCAATGTTAAGATCTTTTTTCAGTGAATATCATCACACATGAATGTCTGAGGGAATGAGATTGGAGATGATTTGGCCCGTGAGAACAGCCATAAAGATTCTTCACATGATGGCTGCCTTACGTTTTCAGAAATTGCTATACAAGTCAAACAAGGTGTCAGTTCCTCTTGGAAGCAGGCCCCCATACATGAGTGATATAAAGGAAACCATTCTGGTGCTGCTTTGCTAGGGACAGCTGTAGGCGAGATGAAACTACTCTTGCTAGGTTTTGCAGTGGACATACTCGAGCTCAACGGCATGTGGTGGGTCTTAAAGTTTACCCTTCTTGTCCGAATTGCAATTTGACCCAAGCCGCTCTTGCCCACATCTTGGCTGCAATAAAAGACAACTGCTCTTAAGCACTGCTACAGTTCTTCAATGAATAAAAACGCACGGGTTCATGGACTTGATCTAGATGTTTCTGTCGTTCAAGTGGGATAAGAAACAACAACAGATCAACTCCATTATTCATTTCTTTAAAAAATTTACAAATCCACAGTAATTAAATCTCAATTTTCTACAAATTAAGAATAAAATATTTTCTATGTATACATATCTAACCCATAATTTTTTTAAACTTTTAGTGCCAGTGTCTCTTGATAATTTCTTTGTTGTTCTCTAATATACATATATAGTTTTGATAAATAATAGAGTATTAAAAATCTTTTCTTGTAAATATATCTTATAAAAAACTAGACATTTTCCTATGGGTAAATCAGTTTTTTTCTTCTATAACTATTGTATAAGAAACATATTTACATGCCTTATATTTCTGCAGATAAGACAGTAGTTGAATCATGAAAATGTCTACCAAATCCATGGTAGTTTTGTAGGGCAGGTACAGCAAAAAAAAAAAAAAAAAAAAAAGATTAAACAAATAAAAATTAAAACAAATTGTGTTGTTTGAATTCAAAGATTTCATGACATAAGAAATCCTAACAATAAAAATTTTATTACAGAATATTTTTTAATGATTAATAAAATAGTTTTTCATTGTATTTAATAATTTGTATTTTAATAGTTAATTTTTTTATAATTAATCTCTTAGCATGATGTTTTAGCTTCCTATGAGTTAGTAATCTTATATCTATTTTGTCCAACTGTGATGATTATAATAAAAATTATTAAAGGTGTCTTTAAAAAAAAATGCTCAGTAACTTACATACTAAACTTAAATAATGGTCTAAGACTATATGTTAAATAATTTTGTAGAAAAATTTCTCCAAAATGTGTCAATACTTTTCATATTTTAATAAAGATGAGATAATATCAGTTATTAGATTATATCTGTATTTTAGAGATTGCTTGATAATTTTACAGAAAACAAATTTTTTAAAACAGTCGATATATCTTTAGTAATATATATGGTTAATCGTAATGTATTTAATGTTTTATTATTATTTATTTTTCCTGGTTTCTGCCTGAAGCATGAAAAGTACACATTTTTTTCTATCTAAAAATGTATTGTCTTTAAAGGTTGTTTTGTGCACTCTACTGAGAGAAATTATATATCTGGATATTACATAATAATACAAAGCATGTCTTCTTTTGAACATTTTAATTTTTTTTGTTCTTTTATTGAAATGCAACTTTTGTGTGTGTTATTCTCCTACTTATTAAATTCATAATAATTAAATAAGTCATATCCATTTAAGATAGACTTTCTCAAAATAAAAACAATGGAATAGTTATTATAGAATAGTTGAAAATAATAGTTATTCTAAAAATATCTAGCTATTAATTAAAATCTATGATGATTTTAAATATTTATATTTAGAATTAACATTGAATTTTGAACTTCTTATATATGTTTTAAAATATTTTTTCATTTGTGGATTAGGTGAATATATGGCTTAAGGATTTTATTTCAAAAATATTATTATTTTAGAATGGAAATATATATTTTTTAAAGTTAATGTTTAGTTAATTTTTAAAAATGTAGACTGTAAAGTAAGGATTAAACACACACAAAAATTCACAAACAATTGTACCAGCTGAATTTCAGTGCTAATTCTAAAATTTAAACTGAAACAAAACATTAGAATAATTAAGAATACTTGTAACAATGTTTTCATAGTTTGAAAATTTTTTTAATTATTTATGTATTACCATCTCTTTTTCTCTCATCATTTTTCAACTTTTACAAAACTGAATTTATTAGATTTTAATCAAATTCTATCACATATTTCAAGAGCTAAATAAAAATATGACTTCTACCTTTGTACTGAGTATACAATAAATAATATTACTTTTTCTTATTTATAAATATATGCAATTCATATGCTCATTTCCAACAAAGAAATTTCGTTCTTATTTAAATTATTGTTAATCAGAAAATCTAGTTTAAAGTTATATTTCATGAACTGAATTTTCCATTTGAAAAAATGAACTTATAGTAACAAATTAGTTTGTTTCAAAGATTTTTCTTTGCACTTAATTTTAAAGCATAGTTTTTTCCTCCCTCCTAGGCACCAGCTGATACTAATCGAAATGGCGTTGATGCAGATACTTCAGATTTGAAATTATCATATAAAGTGGATGACAGCTGGAAAAATGATCCAGAGAAACTAGTTCATCCACATGTAAGAATACTTTATTTTTATTTATCTAATGAGCTTTTTCTCATAATAAATTTCAAATACATTTAAATATATATAAATAAAAATGTAATGTGTGTGTGTTTGTTCAAAGCCGGTAATCTCCGAAACTACTGGACCATTTCCTCTGAAATTTTGACATAACATTGCATTTGAATCCGGACGGGTTCTTAGATACTTATTATTTCGTAATTCTTTCTAAATTTCTTAAAATTTAATTTTTAAATGATTTTCCTGTGTTATGACGTCATATGATGTCACGTTTCTCACTAAATGGAAAATTTACACTTTACGTGCAGTTTTTCAAGATTACTCCATATTTTTATTATAGCTATGTTTATCGGTTGGAATATTTATCCAATTTTTCCGTTCTTTGATACTTAATTAGGATTATTTTTCGAATAAAATATTTTTTAATGATTCTTCTTTTAACAACTAAAATTTTGTTTTGTGGTTTGGCAACATTCGGATAGTATAATCGTGGGATGTTTATTTGTGTGTGATTTTGCTTACAAAATACAATTTACTTTTTTCAGTAATTTCACGCAGAATTTATTTCTTGCTTTATAATTATTTTTACAAATCAAATCTTCGTACTGATAAGAGTAGTTCAGTTCTAACTGCAATTAACGTTAGTATTGTATTTCTGCTTTCGTTATCTGCTTTAGATAGTATGAAATTAATATGAATATTAGTAGCGCCTTCTTTCTTTCTCTCCGGTGATCCTTTTTTAATTCAATATATAATTTTTGTTTCTTTTATATCTTAGTACTTATGTTGTTTTTTTTTTTTTGCCAATCGTGTACCGCAAATGAAAAAACCTCGCCAAAATATTTTTTTGCATTTCGTGATGTCTTAATTTGGTGAAAATGGTTAAAGTGTAGTATGGGGGCACTTTGCACTTTTATTATGGCGACTTAAAGTGGTCGCCAAGGTAATTTTTTCGGAATCATTTATTATTTGTTTTAGATTGTATTCGATATCTCACCATGACATCTAGATAAAAATCACCAATTTCAAAGTAGTGCCCCCTATACTACACTTGAGCTGATAAAAATAATCGACGGTATTGTTAAATGTTTTTTTACAATTTTTTAAATTTTTTTTTATGCTTCTCTGAAATACGGGATAAAGATTTTCTTTGTGTTTGTATGAAACTGTTTATATTGATTTAACCAAAATATTGAGCCTTTTTTTATTTTTGGTATCTTTTTAAGATTTAATTTTATTTTATGAAAGTAGCTGTACCACATGTTGCTGTCGGGGATGTTTATGTGTGCGATTTGCTTACAAATTGCAACTTACTTTTTCAATGATTTCTCACAGAATTTATTTATTTCTTTTATAAGGAAAAAATTATAATTTTTACAAACCAAAACTTCTTATTGATAAGGGTATTTCAGTTCTTATTACTGCAATTAACGTTATTATTGTATTTCAGTTTTCGTTACCTGTTTTAGTGAGTAAGAAATTAATACCAGGAATATTAGTTTCGCTTATTTTATCATTTCTCTCCTGTAAACCATTTTTAATTCAATATATCATTTTTATTTATTTTTTTATATTTTAGTACTTATGTTTTTCTTTTTTTTTGCTTGCCCTTTGTGATGTTTTAATGTGGCAAAATTAATCGACGATAATGTTCTTAAATCTGTTTTTTTATTATCTGTTTTTGACATTTTTTATGTTCCTCTGAAACAAGAAATAAAGATTTTCTAAAATATATTTTGTGTTTGTACAAAACTTTTTAATTTATTCAAAATATTGGGCCTTATTTTATTTTTGATATCCTTTCTTAAGATTTAATTTTATTTTATAACTAGCTGTACCACATGTTGTTGTAGCTCTGTCAGGTTAAAGACTGGTGTGCCACAAGGGTTACAAAAGTAAATAATACACAAAAATTGAAACAAATAAAAGAAAGGGTACTTATGTATTATATTGCAGCAATCACCAACTCTATTATTACTCACCAAGTTGGCAACCCTGATTTCGTATGTTGAATTGGCTACCAAATGCTTCATTTCATATAATATCACCAATAGGTTAAGATAATATGTAAGTACGTTTGCTTTTGTCAGGTATATAGCTACCACTGTATCAGCCATACCAGTGATACAAGGCCCCCAAGCTACAGTGGTCCCAATATGTGTTACTACAGTCACTAATATGGAGCTCATATTTAAAAAGAGCCCCTAAAAGAATTTTGATACAGGGCCCACTCAGAGCTGTTTTCCAATTTCATATGTCTTTATTTTAACCTTTAAGTGTATACAATTAGCTTTAGTGCATAAAATTACCTTGCGGAAAATTGAACTTGGGTCATCATACTAGCCAAGCAAAAGCAGTGTTGGTAGCAATTACATTTCAAACTGGAATAGGTATCAGAGAACGAGCAAAACAGACAAATGGCTTAAATACCTGCCCAGGAAGAAGGTGGTTGTAAGATTGTAATTTACTTTTGGTATTTATGTGCCATCGCAACAATCACCAACATTCTAAATAAATTGCCAAGTTGGCAACCCCAATTTTGCATGTCATGTATGCGCTGAATTGGCAATTGTGCTTCATTTCATATAATGTCACCAATAGGTTGCAATTTTATGTAAGTACCTTATTTTTTCAAATTATGCTTTTGCATTGATAAAGTTCAGTTCTTTTATGTCAGTTAAGGTTAGTGTTGTATTTCATCTTTCAATTTATTTTTATGCTCGGGATATATACTTTAGATTATTTCTTTATATAAAGTACTAATTTTAATTTAGTACTTGCGTATTACTGCACAATCACCAATGTTCAAGATAACTCACTGCTTAGGCAATCCCAATTTTGTATGCGCTGAATTGGCAATAATGTGCTTCATTTCATATAATGTCACCAATAGGTTGTGATAATATGTAAGTACCTTTAATTCTGTTCATTACTATAAAGCTGAATTCACACCAAGGCTGTCAGCGTTGAGCATCTAGCCAATCAGAGACTTCATCTCGGGCAAAATGTCTCTGATTAGCTAGACGCTAGACACTCAGTGTTTGTACGCCTTGGTGTAAATGAGCCTTAACATATTAGACTTGCCGCAACACACCAATTTGGCGTGATTTCAAAATCATGTCAAAAACAAGTAGCCTACCAATATGAAATTAATATTATGAGTATTATCTTAGCCTGTTTTATCTTTTGTTCCAGTAATCCTTAGGTAATTCAATATATAATTTTTGTTTTTTTATATTTTAGTACTTACATTTTTTTTTTTTTTTTTTTTTTTTTTTTTTTGCCCATTACATACCGCAAATATTTTTTTTTTTTTTTTTTTGCACATCATGATGTCTTTGGCAAAATTAATCGGTGGTATTTTTCTTAAATATGTTTTTTATCTGTTTTTGACAATTTTTTAAATTTTTGTATGATGTCTGTCTGTAATATGAATAGCAAAATAAATGTTTTACAATATATATATTGTGTTTGTACGAAAATATTTATGTTGGTTTAATCAAAATATTGTGCCTTTTATTTTTATATGTTTTTAAAATTTAATTTTATGTTATAACTAGCTGTACCCAGCTACATTTTGCTGTGGCTCAGTCATCTTTAAAAGACTGGTGCACAATAAAGGCTTACAAAAGTAATAATACACAAGAATTCAGGTAAAAAAAAGAAAAGGTACTTGGGTATTATTGCAACAATCACCAACTCTATTAATAACTTGCCAAGTTGGCACCCTTGATTTTTACATGTCATGCATGCTGAATCGGCAACTGGGTGCTTCATTTCATATAATGTCATCAATAGATTGCGATAATGTGCAAGCACCAAAATAATTTTAAAGTACATAAAATAATCAAAACATATTATTGAGGGACAGTCTTATACTGAATAAAAAATTACTGCATTAATTTGAATCAAAAAGCTGTCTTAAACAAATAAAATATACCCAAATTTGATGAAATGGCTCTACTCTGGAGTCCATGAGGGCAAAGGTTTAATTTTATAATTATTTTGGGATGTATCGCATTGCTATTCAGCTGTGTCTTTTACGAAAGTGTCAATTTTGTGTGAGTATAGTTTATTTTTTTAATGTTCTTCATTTAGTTTTTTAATTGTTTTTCTTATTTCTCAGTGCAATTGGTGAGAATTCTGTTCTGTCAATTTTCATTTGAAATCATAGTGAAATTGACCTCTTTGGAGTGATTTGTTCAAATGAAATGAAATATTATGTTTCCTGTTGCATCAGAATTGAGCTATGTTGATTGTTTTGCATTTGAAGTTAAATATTTTGTTAGTATTTTTATTTTTTAATGTGTTGCATTTTTATATGTTTTAAATTTAACTTTCATATTTTTAAGTCAATCAGCTTCCAGTGTCTGTTACATTTTGAATGTAGGCAGTCACCTTAATTATTTTTTGATAAATTGCATTGCTATTGCGGGAACTATGTCTTTAACGATGGTGTTGATTTTGTGCAAGTATATCATAAAAGTTCAAATATCCTAATTTTTCTGTGGCAAAATTTCTTACATACCATCAATTTGTGACTGCTGCTCTAGAACACACAAAGATATTTGTATATTAGCATCACTGTGACAAAATTAGTGCCATGCAAATTACACCTTAATATCGAAACAACAAAGATTCTAACATTTTTTTTATGAAAAAGAACCAATCAGTCAGATTTGTGTGGAAAATAGTGTGATTCGCATAGTAGCAATTTGGCTGCAGTGATGCTAATAGGCAAGTACCCACACAACAAATAATAATCGTCCATGTGATAAGCATTCTATGTCTAGATATAAGCCACTCAGTTATAAAGATACACCCTTAAATCTGTGGATAACAATTGCTAATACTTATTGAATTGTGAATTGCAAGAATTATCAACACTTCATCATACATATTTTGTTGCGAAATCCATTTTTATATTTGAATTTTCCTTGCATATTCTACTGAAAATATCTTCAGCCAGACAAACATGTGTGGTTTATATTTCTCCCCTAACTTTATTGTAGATGAAGGAAAGCAGACACATTCAATATATGATTGCAAACAATGCACAAATTTGATTTTATTGTCAAATGTTGCTCATGTCATTGATACTTCCCAGTGTTAATGACATTTTTAACGTAGGCAATAACTTTAATTATTTTGTTCTATATTGCATTGGTATTAAGCTGTTGTTTACTATAGAGTTGATTTTATGAGCTTGGTTAATTTTTTCCCCTTTGTTTTTAAATTAAGTTTTTCCTCTTTATTTCTCAGATCATTTGGCAGGAATTGAGCTCTGTCAATTAATTTTCATTTGAATTCAAATTATAATGTAAAATTGAGCTCTTCAGAGAGATTTGTTGGAGTGGAATGAAATATTCTGTTTCTCATTGTGTTGGAATTGAGCTGTGTTGATTGATGTACATTTGAAGTTAAATATTTCATGAGAGAGAGTATATATTTTGCCCTTTCTTTTTGTTCCTGATTTTTTTTCCAAAGTTTTGAAATTTTATATTTTTATTGAAACTTTTTTTTTCCTTTTTAAGTGCAGTCAATTGGCTTCAGTACATAAAAATAATGCTTTGTAGGAAATCAAATTTCGGTTGTCGTATTCGCTAGGCAAAAGTAGTGCAACAAGTCATTGCATAGCAAATGAGAAAAACAGACAAAGTCATGTGCTGAGGACTGTGCAGCCAGACTTGAGGATGCATATTTGCGAGCACAGCATTTGCTTTTTACAACATTAGGTCTGCTCTGTTCTTGACAAAAGGAATACAATAGGTTAAGAATGACTGGAAGATATCAACGAGAAACAGCATTTCATCGTCAAACATGACTTGGTGGCAAGTAATCACACAATAAGTCACATTGCATTCCAGTGCAACCCAGCAGCAGATTATTGGTTGTGCCAACATGTTCTCATCAGCACAATTACTGAAGTGTGTCATTATTGCAAGACTCTGAAATTTAAGAGAGAAACAAAAGGCATGTTTTACACCACTGGAAAATTTAAACTGCCTCAACTTGGAGAATCACCAGAGCCATTAAAAACTTTGCTTGCCAGATATACTGCAGAATCAAAACATTTCCTGTATAACATTGAGAAATACAATTCATGTTTCCAAACTAACCCTTTACCCTTGATGAATCTAGAGTAGAGCCATTTAAAAATTATCCTCGAGTTTGAGGTCTTCACTATGAAGACAATGTAAATAATTTTAGGTTCATAACATAAGGAAGAAAATAAACCATAATAACTGAAAGTATTTGGTTAACAAGTTAAAAAGAAAATCAGTTAAGGTAAGTTTTGTGTATATATATATATATTGTGCCGCCCATCTGATATAGTAGTTAGTGACACTGACTGCTGTGTCGTAAGGCCTGGGTTCAAATCCTGGAGAAAGCATGACGTTTGAAAATGTATAATGCCTTTGTGGCATGGGGGTACTCTGAATTGCCATGGAGCTGCAAGTCCTCTTGTGAGGTTGGTGGAAGGGGAAGAGAGGTGGGAGGCCCTTGACCACCTACGAGTGCTCTCCCTCAAAATTGGGGTGGGACCAAGCCAAACTGTATTATCACCCTTATGCTACAGCTAACAGGCTTACATCTTAGCCCTATGCCGTGATGAATTTCGTGGACCTCGATCTGACACTGTAAGACAAGCGACATTAGGAACAACAAACATTTATAATTTTTTATTATAAAAATCATACCTTAAATGGCAATGTTTAAACATACTAAAAATATGTGCTTTCTCTTTTCTTTCTTTTTAACCACACTGAGCCACAGCAACGCGTGGCAGGGTACAGCTAGTATTTTAATATTATTTATAAATTATCAAATAAAAAAGGGAAAAGAACTTTTCCCTACACTGAAATTAAAAATTCAGTACAACCCTCTAAATCAGGGGTGTCCAACACGCAGGTCACATGTGGCCCGCCAGTATGTAAGTTGCGGCCTGCCAATTCTTTTTAAAAAAATTTTAAATATCAGGTTTTTAAAGTTTTTTCATTATGAAATTTATTTGAGGAAAAATTTATATATATAAATCTACAATATATTTGCCTGTTACCTGTTCTTTTTGATAATAGAAATGTCCTTTAGATTAAAACATTTACATTTGATTTTACTATGATAAATTACTTTTTTAATAAATTCTGATTTGCATTATGCATATCCTTTACTATGGATGATACATGATTCTCTGTGTGTGCGACTTTCATTTCTCCTCCTCTTTACTGTTTGGAGTACCCAAAAAGCAAGAGGCAGTCATATGTTTTTTAAAGTTAAAAAAAATTATTCAGGATGGTTAAGATAATAGGCAATGTATACTTAATCGTTTGAGAATGACAGCACAATCCAATTTCAACAATGAGTAACGAAAGATCAATTGAAAAGGAACACCGTAATTTTCAAGAAAATGGCAACTGGAGTATTTTAAACATTATTTGATCATTGCATTATTATATTATCCATGTCTGTATACGTGAAAAATAATGAAAACAGTAATAATAACTCATTCTGTTTTAAATTTTCACTCCAATAAATGTTTTTTTGTTTCCAAATCTGATATAAAGGTACATATTTTTATGTGCGGCCCACAAGATTGTTATGTTTTTCCGAAGTAGCCCGCAAGGTCATTTGGGTTGGCTTCTCCTGTTCTAAATCATATTTTAAAAATATAAAGAAGGGGAAAAAATAGTTTACATAGTTTTGTTGTGAAATTTTTAATCACATTAAACTTCAAGCACTTTTAATTGTAATCATTAAAAAAAATTAATAAATGTATGTGTATTTTTACTGTTTCAAAATAACACAGTTAAAAAATAATAATTGAAGTTCTTAACAAGGAAGGAATACTCGAAACTCTCTTTGGGCTCCTGTGATTATAAAAAAAAGTGGTAGTAATGATTATGAAAGAATAACTGCAGTAAATTTAATTCTTAAAGGGTCTGCATACTGGCTTATGTGATTTGTCCATTTGATGGCTTGATACCAAGAGTTACACATGAAACTCCCCATAAAAAAGTATCAGCAATAAATAACCAATTTGTTCTTTAAATCCAGTAAAATAGGGGGGATACAAACTTAGTATATTTTAATGAAAGTAAGGTCATAGCAAATGCATGCAAGTAGGTATCCTGCTGTCCAATAGTGGATCGTTAAATTTTTTAAAGTATTTTTTAAATAAAATTAAGGTTTAATGAAGAATAACTTATTTTCTTTATCCTGAACTAGTTTTTTTTAATTATTTCAGACTAAGCTTCTTATCTATTGTTACCAAATACCTAACATAATTTTAAAAGTACTACCATGTAAAAATATACATGTACAGATGTGTTTAAGGGGAAAATTAAATAGAATGAATAAATCTCATTTAAAAAGAAATAGCATATTAAAAAGTCAAATGTTTTTAAAATAAAACTTATTTGTAAATGGATGAAGTTTTGAAAATGAAAGAAATTAGAACAGTTATGAAGAAAATAATCATAATTTTAATCCATCAATAGAAACAATTTGGAAACATTTTCTGGAAGGACTATAAAATTTAGGGATTTAATTTATATTATGTTTAATACATTTTTAAAAAAATTTTTAGAAAAATCATTACATTTTCATAATGAAGTTTTTTAAAACTATTTTGAGTAGCTGTTGGGTCATAGTCATAAACTCGTAGCCGATGTTTCTGTCAAGCACAAGTTCATGTTCTGGTGTCATTTAAAAGATCTGTCATATAGAGGGAGGGATCTATTGGATCTTGAGGTTCTCATATATGCATTGTGTGAAAGTTTGGAGAGTGAGTTGCTTGCTCAGATGTTCAAAATTACAAGGTCCATTTCTAATACCCCTATAACTTTAAAATGTGACTTTTTCATAAAAAAAATTAATAATCTGATTAAAAAAATGAGATATTTCTTTCCTTTTCTTGGATTAATATAGAAAGTGAGTGTACTATGTTTCAATCTTGAGAATGATCTTTCATCAGATGCAAAAATAAATTACAACTGGATACATTTCAGATTGAATATTTTTAAAAAAATGTTATAAATTTAAAAAATAATCATTATGTAATGTTTGAGAAGAGGAATTTGTGGAATCTTCAATCAATTTTATTTTTTTATTAACATCGCACTTTAAAGCAATGAGTGCGCTATTGGTAGTGGATTTTGAAATTCAGTCAAGTAACAAGGATGACATTCCGAGTTTATACCCACTCTTTAAACTTCCACACTTCATCAATGTGAGGATTTTAATCCATGACATATTTAATGGGCATCAGCCCCTCTGCACAATAGGTCTTCAATGGCAGCAGGACCTCACAACTGACAAGCCATGACCATAACCACTTAAATACTGTGGCCACCATCAATCTTTTATCAGAATTACTAGCCGTTACCCACCTGCTTCACTGGGTATTTCTAGATGTTGTATAAATGTATACTGTTTACATATAGTATATGAATTATTGATATCTAGCATTAAGAATTCGATTGTATTGAAAAATATATTTATAGCTGTAACTCTCCCCTCTTGATATAAAAAGAACATAAATTATAATATCTAATTTCTATTTATATCTAAAACAGAAGTAGAAAGATTTTTTGCACTCACTTAACCTAATAATCAAGTGGATTTCCACCAAAGCAACTTTCAGTGGCTCTCTACTCCATAAAATAAACATGCGTGCTAAATTTCAAGTCTAAATCTAACAGAGCAAAAACGGAATTTTTATCATCAATACCTCGTTGAGAGCATTCTTAGCGGATTCCAATTCAACAAAAGAAGCATGCAAACCAAATTTTATTATTATAGTTTTAGCAGTTTGAAAATGGGAATTTTGTCTATCAATACGCTCCAATATCTCTCCCCGCTTCCCCCTGGAGTTGATTTCCATAAAATCCATTCTTAGTGTAACTATTCAACTAAAAAAACGTGCTCAACAAATTTTAAGTAAATGGGTTAAATTCAAAAACAGGAATTTTTCTATAACACGTCTTAATCCCTCGCAACCCCACTCCTTTGGGAGACCGTTTTTGCTAAACTCTTTGTAAAAGGAACTCTATTCCATGAACGGAACATACCTTCTAATTTTCAAGCAGGTGGGTCTATTAGTTGAAAAGCGGAAATATTTATCTATTATATAAGCCCCTTAATCCTCCTCAGTGACCCATGAGGATCAATTTTCCCCAAAACTATTTTGTAGCGGATCTCTACACCATGAAAGGAATCCGCTTACCAAATTTTAAGACTACGTCTAATAGTTTAAAAATGGAAATAATTGTCTATAACCCCCCTTAAGCCCCCGCAATGCCACTTAGGAAGCGATTTTCACAAAACCCATCTTACAGCAGAACTCTACTTAATGAGTGGAATCAGCTTACTCAATTTCAAGATTTTACGTCTAATAGTTTAAAGAAGGAGATAATTGCTGTATATATAACGCCTCTTAATTCTCCACAACGCCATTTCAGTGGTTGATTTTGACAAAACCCATTTTTTGTAGCGGATCTCTACTCTATGAAAGGAATCTGCTTGCCAAATTTCAAGACTGTACATCTAATAGTTTAAAAATCGAAATAATTATGCATAATGCCCCTTGGAGGTCGATTTTTGTAAAAATCATTATGTAGGGAATCTCTACTTTATGAAAGAAATCTGTGTACGAAGTTTCAAGACTGTACATCTATAGTTTAATAATGGAAATAATTATCTATAACGCTCCTTGGGGTTCGATCTTTGCAAAATCTGTTCTTAGCTGATGTGTCTACTCCATGAAAGGAACCTGCCTACCAAATTTCAAATCTGTATGTTTAATAGTTTCGGAGATGTCGTGATTAGTCAGTGAGTGAGTGAGTCGCTTTTCTCCTTTATATATATAGATACAAGAACTCTTATGAAGTTTTGTGTTTGTCATAAATTTTCAGTATCCTCTTAAAGTAATCATACCGTTAAATTTCATTTTTATGTCATTTATTGTGAAATAAAAATCGAAAAAAAAATTTTTATTGGAAAAAGAAATTGTTAAATTTTTTAACAATTGAATCATGCAAGATAATTAAACCTTTTGGAATACATAGCTTGCATCATTTTCTAGGCAACTGTATAATAATTTAATATTTTGCCCAAGTATGGATTAAAAAATTTCTTGTGAAAGTGCAATGCAAAATTAAAATATATGTAAAATTAATATATATATATATATATATATATAGTTGCTTAAAGAGTAGTTTTGTAATATATATATGGATATACAATTTAAATCAGTGTTCTGCAACCCCCGGTCCACACAAGAAACATTAAATTATTTCTCTTTTATTTACTGTGGTATATTTTTCTTAGGTTTGGGCTACTTTTTATGAAAATCACTTAATATTCCTTGTTATATCACTTTATATTCATTTTTTGGTGTAGCTATATTTTATTCAGAAGTCACTATTAAATACAATTAAATTAAAATTATAAAATACAAACAATCAACATCCTCCTCAGCAGGCCGCGGTAAAATTAACAAACGTTGACTGGTCTGTAGTGATAAAAAGGTTGCGGAGCACTGATTTAAATGACTGAATTTTTATTACTGTACATAATATATTTATTTGTATACTTTGAATAATCTTGTGTTACATTTTAAAAAAATGTCTAAAAATTTTGTTAAAGCTGCTAATTGCTTCTTTAAAATATATGAATATGTTTTATAGTTATTCGAGAATTTGGAAGAAAAAACTGAGAAATGGAAAGAAAAACTAATTCTAATGAGAAGAAGTCAAGTAGATGTACAATAAAAGCTCAGAATAGCAAAAAAAAGATACAAAATTTATTGGGTGAATAGGCACATGAATTGTAATAAATTTTACTATGAAAATAAAACTTTTAAAAAGATTTCAATGCTTATTTTTAATTTATTTTAAAAATGTTTCAGCACAATTAAACATTTCTAAATATTATATGAGAATTGGTAATAAACTTGAATCACATATTTATAAAACATCTGAATTTATATAACATTATTAAAATATGACTATTTGCACACTTTAAAAATGAATTAATATCCTTAATATTTCACAAAGCATTTTATAAAGGAAAAGAATTATTAAAAATAAATATAATTACATTGGTAACAAAAATTAATGGCTAAAGGTTCTAAATGATTATTCAACCAATCAATATAATTATGACATCCATTACATTAGTACCTGTATGTCCTGTTTTAACAAGCCATTGTTCATTCAATTGAGAGAAAAATGTATATGAATCATTATTATTCAAAAATGCAGATGGATCCAATCCTTTTGACTTTGCTTCTTCAATTTCAGAAATGGTTGCTATAGCACCAGCAGCACAAGTTGGACCATCAATACCATCTGTACCGGCACTAAGCAATGTAATGTTATTGTCAGGTTTATTTTTGTGCAATTCTAATGCAGCTGCTAGTGCCAATTCCTGATTTCGACCTCCTACTCCAGACCCATACACTGTAACTGTCGTTTCTCCTCCGAGCAATAAACACAACTTCTTATTTTGGTTTTGGAAATTATTTAAATAATTAAACAGTGTTTCCTTTAAATGTGAGTGCAAATCCAGTTGTTCATAAATGTCATTGAAAAGTTCAAATTTATTTTGCAATGCTGCAGTGATTAACAATATTAGATTTCTTCCAGTATTACTTGCTATTCCAGTTAGTTTATTTGTCAATATAAAAGAATCATAATCCAAATCTTCTGCTATTTTAGCAGCTGCATTCAAAGCTGTTTTATTATTTCCAATAATGAAATTGGAAACATGAGAAAAGCTTTCATTCTGATTTTCAACAGAAGTGTCTGTAAGTATTTGAATTACTGACTCGGGCAGTTGATTATGTAATTTATATTTTTCAATTATAGACATTGCTAAAGAAGGATTATCAGTATTTTGAACTGTTGGCCCACTGGCAATCATACCTAAAGGATCACCTATTATGTCAGACAAAACAAGACTTATAACCTGTAATAGCAAAATAAAATAAATGAATATTGCATGTAAATAATTATTTAGTGTTAGACATATTGTGAAGTATAGAAGAACTTCCTACAATGCACTAAATACATTCCTCAAAAATATTGCTTTGCAAGAGGCCTTAACTTAATACAAAAACTGGAATATTAATTTTTATTGTGTGACATTTTGGTCATGTTTTTATTACATAATGATATGCACATAAAAACATTTCATAAATAAAATTCAACATCATATAAAAACTAAAAAGATGATTTCAAATTTAATAATAATTTTTTTAAAAAAAAAATATATGCTAGCAAGTTTATTCCTCGTTGTTCCTTTTTAATTAACAAACCTTACTTTTCATTCAGCATTGTTATGGCAAAAAATTTTTACTCTGTATTGCATATTTTTCCATACTTTGATGATAAAAACACACAAATAAATTAACTACTTTGTTAAAAAGTATGAAGCACTTTGAAGTGAGCAATAAAGTAAAAATGTTTTATTCTGTATTCCATCATAACAAAAAGCTCAATAAAATAAATTAGAACTTTTTTTTTCCTGTGCGTAGACTTGTGACACTGCTCACAAGAAAAACCAACTAGACAAAATGAATAAGTAAAAAATAGTTACAAATACATATTTGTATACATATATGCACAATAGAATTGTAGTATTGAAGGGAAAACTTCATATAAGAATTTGCATCAATTTTAAAACTATAAATTATAATTTTGTTTTTGAATCCATTAAATTTTTTTTGATACATGTAATAATCAATTATAACATTTTAATATAAATATTAAAATCTTTGGTTAAATGATGTAAATGCTTAATTTTAAATATCCTGTTTGCTTTATATTCAGATATTTTGAAATCATTTGTGATGATGATTAAATAATGAATTGATTGCTTTAAAAAAAAACTTGTTTCCATTTTATATAATTGATAAATAACAAAAATGAAATTATAAACATCTAATTGTTCTTATAATTTTTCATATCTCTACATACATAATTTATATTTATTATGAGGGATCCTTGGACACCTCCAAAAATGTATTTTGAATCATTCTCAGTACTCCAGAGGAAAAGTATCAAACTAGTTACCTATTATGAGAGGTTGAATGAATATGAGAATTGATTCAACCAATGATCCATAGTACGAAACTGAGCTTTAAATCCCTTATATGAAATATGGCATGGAAGTTATAAGAATGAGATTTTTTTTATCACAGATTGCACATCAAAATTATTAGGTTCATTGTCTATAAAGCTCATGTAATGTAATATTAAAATTAATCATTGACCATTCTGAGGCTAATTTCTGATCAATGAAATTTAATAAATTTGAATCTTCATTTAAAAGAGTATTGAATTCATATTCAAAGTGGTTTGTGATGTTTTATATGATTCTGTTGAAAAATAAAGGTTTGTTTTATACCAGAGATAGTACAAGACTTAAAACTATTTTGTAATAATTTCCTTTAGAAAAGCATGCAGACTTGGATCTTAAAAGTTTATTCATGTATCTCATGGATTATGTATTAATGAAACAAATTAAAGATTGCAGCTGATTATAAACTCATGACTAATAACAGTGATAAGTAATTTTAGAATTGTGTGTATGTGAAATTTATATATGTATAAAATATACAAAAAATGAAGCTGAGTGGTAGTATATCGCACTTCCACACCACAAGTCCATGGTTCCAATCCCAGGCTGGGCAAGGTGGACTCAGCCTTTCATCCCTTCAGTGGATCAATAAATAAGTACCAAGCTTGCTTGGGAACTGAACACTAGAGGTTTCGCATCAGACTGACCACTTGGACAAAACGTGCACAAGCACCCCAGCACCTAGGTCACGTGAACTGAGGTAGGCCTTGGCCCTCACAGACTGTTGCACCACTGAGTTCAGATCAAAATACAAAAAACAGGACACCCATAATAACTTTTTGATTGTAATTAGACAAAATTGATATCAATCTTAATGGTTCCAATGAAAGTAAATTATGTTAATGGATTAATTAAAAAAATTAACTTTAAAAAAAACTTCTTCAATCACAAAACATTTTTTAAGTAGAGAATGATCTTCATAACATATATAACAAACTTATTCAAATTTGATCTTTAGTTCCAAAGATAAACTGTTAGTTAGCTGTATACACGATGATTGTACAAGCATTTTATATCTTCTCTCTTTTTCAAACTTCATGTGATAAGTCAGTCAATAATTATGAATTATAATCTAGTACACAGTCTTTAAAATCTCATAATTTCTGTTGATGTTTGGCACTAAATATTTCTAGAACTATTAGAAGAATTTCACGAAATTTTACATTTAAAAGTTTCGTTAAATGGGGAATTTAAATACTTAAAAGTTTTACCAAATAGCAGTTTCCATTTTTTATAACTGTATATAATAATTTATATTTTTCATAAGATTCATTTTTTTAAAAAATATTTTTAAAATTTAAAAATATTTATAAGGTGCAAAAATTTTTATAACATGTTGAAAATGAAAATTTTTACTATCAAATGCTTAAAACACTCACAATATTATGGAACCCATTTTTTTTAAATCCTTTCTCAGAAAATTTTAAGCAGATTTTCAAATTTAGATTAATTTAAAAGCACTCATTAAGTAATCTATTAATGTAATTTAGTCCCCTTTGAGCACCATTAACATTAATACTAATTTTATTCACTTGTAATGTTAATTGTAAAAAACATTAAGAGAGTCCCTTTTTTTGACAATTTAAAATTTTGTAATTCATGATAAATTAGTCAACTACTGAAAAAATAAACACATGGGAAAAAATTGATAAAAGGAATTATCCAGTTGAATTTTTCTTTCTTTTTCATTCCAGTTCATACTGTAATAATATGAACAGGGACTTATTATCACTACTTGTGTTTTCAAGATTATTAAAATGCACCATTTGATTTAGATGGGAATGCAATGGAAGTCCTACAGAATTTCTTGAATTCTTATTCATTACATAAAACAAATAACAGAATGGTTTGATGAGAACAAACCGCAGCTAAAAAATATATAATTAACTAAGTAGACTTGTTTATGTATTTTTAATAATATTTCAAAAGTGTATATCAATTTATTCAGATAAATCCTTCAAGAAACATAGAAAATTTTATATGAAAATACTGCTTGCACTTACGTTGCATCTAATTTTAATAACACACAACACCAAACTTAAGTTTCATAAAATTTTAATCACATAACAAGTATAAAACCACTTACAAATACTTTAAAAAACATATCAAGATTTGTTTAGAAGTAGAATATTTGTGTTTCAGAATAATTCTCAAAGCTGAGTGGTAGCATATCGCCAGTGGCATAATGGAGAATATTAGAGCTCCCCTGCAAACTCACGTTTAGGGCCTCAAGCCAAGCCCAAATACATACTTCGCTTCAGTCAAGCTTTGGGCCCCTTAGAGTTCCTCAACCAACTCGCAATAAGGGAGGTGTATGTTATGCTACTGCATATTGCACTTCTAGGCCACAGGACTGGAGTTTAAACCCCTAGCTCAGCCTTTTTGGCTGGCCATAAAGGTCAACTCAGCCTTTCATCCCTTCTGTGGGTCGATAAATGAGTACCGAGCTTGCTTGGGAAGTAAACACTGAAGGTTTCCTGTCAGACTGTACACCTGATCGAAACATTTGCTCATGCACCTCGGTGCCCAAGGTCATAAAAATTAAGATGGGCACTCTAAGGGCTGTTGTGCCACTGAATTTATTTTCAGAATAATTCACAGAAAAATTTACCACAGTAATAAAATTATAAAGCATGAAAGAAAATGTTATTTTGGTGCCTAAGAAATATTAAAAATTTCAAACTGGATAGCTCTAATTTTAAAATTTTCATTATTATCTATGTTAATAAAAAGTAATAAATTAATGCTCTCTTTTTTTGGTCTTTAAAGATATAAACTTTTTTTGTTCAAAATCTGATTTTTACAAAATTTTCTTCCATAATTCTTCAAAATCATACTTCAAATTTCTCTTTTTTTGTTTAAAACATATATATTGTAAGAAAAATTTGAATTTGTTCATTTTTACATAATTTTTAAAGATATGTAAATAATAGTGATACTGAAGTATTTTACAATAACTTTTTATGTTTGAAAAGCTATTAAATTTTTTTAATAGTAATTTTTAAAGAATGTAACTAAACACTCTAAATGTATATATTAATGTCTCATCTGTTTGATCCAAACATCAGGGGCTATCTTTATTAATTATCATTCCATTAATGAAAAATTCTATATCATCCTCATGCAATTGTCCTAAAATATAACTAATATATGTTTAAATAAAAGATGAAATAATTAGGTGATTTACAGTACTGACTTACTTTAAATAAAAATACTATGTTCAAGTTTATCTTCTCATAGGTATATTACTAAACTAAATTATATTATATTGAATTATATATATATATATATAAGAAAAAGTGGTACTTATGAGATATATGGACCATCATTCGGCAACTGCTTTTCCAAATTGCTGCCAATATAAATATTGGTGATATTATTTGATAAGATTCATTCACTACAAACACAATAATCAAACAGAATTTGTCATTTTCTCTATATGTTGCAATATTTGTCTTCATGGTCTCTGTAACTATGTGATAAGTTTGAAAAAAAATACCCTTAAAAATTCATCAATTTCTTCTTCTTTGAGATTAAAAAACATATGCTAAAAGATTAATTTAAAAAAAATGCTTTTAAAACTTACTTCAGCTGGTTTTGCTAAAATAGCCAATTTTCCACCTTTTAACATAGATAATCGTTTTCTAACTGCATTCAATTCTTCAATCTCAGCCCCTCGAGAAGCAAGCAATTGTATTACTTTTTGCTTGTCTTTTAAAGTAAGGGGAGGTTTAGGAGCAGGTAATAAAGCTGAACCACCACCTATATATAAATTATCGACACAAATAAACAGTTAATGCAAAAATTTTTTTATCATATTGATGAAAGATTTATAGATTTAGAAAAGATGTACAGAAAAAAATGTTAATTTAAGTAAAGGAAGATAAAAATATTAAATACCAGAAATAAGAACTATCAGAAGATCTGATTCGTTGAGTGTAGAAACAAGATCCGTTATTTTGCTTGCAGTTAATAATGAATTATCATCAGGAATATTCTTAGATGCACCTTCATAAATTTGAATGCATGATTTTGCTTCCAGAAAACTTTGCCTGTTAAAATATTATATTTCACACATAGAAAATTGTTTGCTATGAATAAGAGTTTTTCATATTCATATTTCAACCAATTTACTTATCTGAAACAAACCCCAAAAAAATTTCTACGTAAAATAAAACAACAAACTGAATATAAATATCAGATAAACGGTACTTACGTATTATAGCAACCTATTGGTGACATTGTATGAAACGAAGCACCTGGTTGCCAATTCAGCGGGTACGACAATAGGAAATCAAGGTTGCCAACTTAGCGAGTTATTAATAGAGTTGGTGAGTGAGAGAATATATTAACGTCACACTGTTCAGCTACACAAGGGCTTTTGGCGACAGACCAATAGAGTCAGCGATTGTTGCAATAATACATAAGTACCAGATATACAATGAGTGACACAATTATTTGATATTGAGATTTTCTAATATTTCATAGAATAGCAATATCTCAAAGAGTAATGGTAAAATTAAATTGTTACTAACATGTATGTATATGTACTCAGTAAACTATGTAATTATCTCAATACATAGATTCATATCTTTCACCACTTTTTTTTTATTTTAGTCAACATATTTTAACAGGTTATTTTAAACAAACTGGAATAAACTTTTACATGAAAGGATTTTGTGTGGGAAAAGGGAAACAATTTTATTTTAAAAAATTGAGATTTATACAACATTTAACGATTTACTCACAATTTAGTTTGTAGTGCACTTTGAATACCCTCAGGAACTGATAATATTCCTGATACAAGATTTTCTTTTAGTTTAGTCTCTAAAGTAGCTGCCATACCTAAAACAGCTTTTCCAAATCCTATTATATGCACATTTTTTGAAATTGTGAATCTTTTCCCTTGAATTTCTAAAATATCTCCATTTACTTTAATTTGTTCACTTATCAAATTCAAAGGTTGAACAGATTTATATGCAGCTTCAAATATTATTCTGGCATCTTGACACATATTATTTGAGGATATAGTAACAAATTTGTTAGAAATTCTTAGAAATTGTGAAAAATGATAAAATAGAAATTTCATTGAAGTTTTGACTAACATGGGCAGAAATTTCACACAAATCAATCAAAAAGGGTTTATTTTCTGTGTGTTTAAATAAAGAGAATATGAAGTCACACAATAAGAGAAATGCAACAATGCACTATTTTTGTAAAAAAAAAGAGAGCAACTGCGATAAAATCTTTTAGCTTAAAACTAAAAGAAATTACTCCAACTACAATAATAATCAATGGAAATTTTATTTTACATTCAGCAAGTATTTCGTTTTTGTTTCACTGATGACTATGTTGTATAGATAAGAGAATCAAAGACTAGATAACTATTATGTAATCCTGCAATGTTTTCGGATAAACTAACGGAATTCTCTATACCAGTCCTCATTCGATCACAATGCGAATGAAAATTCATATGGATACCAGCCTACATACACACAGGTGACTGATGCAATATTAGAAAAATCCCTCTGATGGAAGAGGAAAGGGGAGGGGAAGGAGATGTAACAACCAATCAGAAAAGCTAGGGAGGAGCTTCGAAGGAAATGAGGTACACGCCCACTTAATGGACGCTTCGAAATATGATTTCTAGCTCTTAAAAGAGCTTTTTTATTTACTCATAACTTTTCATTTAAATGTTTTACGCATTATATTCTTATATTTTCTAATTCTTTTTAACTTAAATGTTAATCATAAATAAATACTTTTCTTAAAAGGGCATTGGTAAATTTTGTTCAGTCATCTAAATTCCAGGATAGGAGGTTAGAGTCCGACGGGACTATGTACTCCGTAACCCATCCCAACGATGAAATGAGGTACTTTTATATGGCAACAAATGATAGGTGAAATGGTCTGTGTCCGGTTTAGTATTTTGACTAATTCGAATGGCTGATTAGCAACTTTCTAAATTACAATAAATAGGAAACGTTGCAGAGAGTGAGTGTTTATTAACGTCACACTTTAGTCAACATGAGGTATATTGTTGACATATATCTTAATTTTGGACTATCGATGAGGAAGATACTGGAGCTAGCACCCCATTCACCTATCTTGAACATCATGCCAACATGAGAACTTGGCACCAAGAGAGATTTAAACTGTTTCATCCTCTCTACACGACGGGTCTTCAGGGGCAGGAGGAATTGAACAAGCGACTCGACAATGCTGGCCAAGAAATGCTATAAATTGAATGCTCAAGGTGTTCTTTGCTAAAAACAATACGAAATAAATTAATATACTGAGTCTAGTAATTATATAAGAAAATATTGTTCTTTTATAACTTATAATGGGACCATGTTCAGCCACCTCCCTCCCCTCCCAGATATGGTTTGTGTTTTTCTTCTCCTGTATTGGAGCCCCACTATTTTTTTTTTCCATCATGCATTGAAAATTAATTATCTTCCCCAAAGTTCAGCCTTCTTCATACACATAATTTTAATTTATTGTTTACTTACAAATTATAAATATAGATTTAATTTATTATTTCCCTAACTTAAATTATATGTTTTTGAATGTTGGATATGTGATTTTAATATTTTCTTTACTTCATAACATTTAAAATGAAAATAGGAAAGAATGCAGGATTGTTTGTTCAATTGTGATTGGTTAAATTAAGAGTAACAATGGATATATAAAACTATACTTTTTATTAATCATATGCTACATCAATTTACTACAAATAACCATATATATATAAATTCCTTTTCTTATTTTTAGTTTAAATTCTAAATCATCTAATTTTTCGTAAATTAATGAATTTTATTGAAATAAAAAGTTATATTATGATAGAGTTCGTGATTAGTGATATTTTCAAGCATTAAGAAAAAAAAAGTTTTTTTTTATTATATTTTATTGTTTTGAATAGGCGTCACCTTGTAGTTTCGCGCCATTGTCGGCAAGTTCGTTGCTCGTGGTGAAAAGCTCGAGAAATGTAAACATTAAATGACAAATGTATTTCGAATGATAGTTTTTAAGGAATTAAATTTATGAGAATTTTAATTCCTAATGCACATAATGAGGTTAATAGATAACGTAGTCCGGAGTTTCAAAGTAGCTAAGGTATTTCGAGAAAACACCGATCGTATTAACAGTATAGATTTTTCCCAAAATGGTGAAACTTTGATTTCGAGTAGTGATGATGAATCTATTGTCATATATGACTGTGAAAGAGGAACGTAAGTTGATTGATTTTAATGGGAGAAATGTCTTAACCATAAACACTAGAGAATTTTAACAAATAAATTTATTTAATCTTGTACTTCAAGATGGCGCCTTCGTAAACAAAGGTAGTCCCTAACCTTGGGGGATAAAAAGACGCCGACAAAATTTAATTACATGATGCGTTTATATAAAAAGAACCATTTTTGTACTTAGTGTACCCGAAATGACTTGCTTAATATTAATCTGCATGTTCCTTCATTCAAAAAAGGAAACTATCCATTAATAGTACTCTGATAACTGATGTATTAATTAGTATTATTATCTTAAGTATACAATCACATAATTTAGAGAGATCTGAAGAATTTTTTTTTTTTTTTTTTTTTGCCTCTCTTGTGTAATGTAACCACTTTTATGATCCTAAGCTTATGTTTTTATCATTTCTCAATAATTCAATTCTCACTGAACAAATTAATTTAGCCTCCTTTCTCAATCGTTTAGTTTTAAATTGTTGGCTCATGAAAAAATTCTATTTGCTACAGTTCCTCATGCCTATTTTATTTTTAGCGTTTATTTTTCAATACCCGTGTATCAGCATTAAAAATATCTATATTTTAAAGTAATGTAATTTTGGTTGCAGTATTTATTATTTTACTGAAACCGATGTACTCTTTCAATACCTGATTTTAACAGGATTTTAAATTATTTCGATATTACCGATGAGAAGTTAAACTGCTGTATCTGTATGAACTATAGCTGATTACATGTTATACTGGAAGTGTATTTTTGTACACTTTTCAGGTTATTGATATGTTGTAAAAATACTAAATAGAGCTTAAAAAGTCGTATTTCTTAACACAGATGGTTTTGCCTTGATGAAAACAGTTTGTGAAGTAAATGCATTTAATAAGTTA
Organism: Trichonephila clavipes; assembly: GCA_019973935.1. NCBI lineage: Eukaryota > Metazoa > Arthropoda > Arachnida > Araneae > Nephilidae > Trichonephila > Trichonephila clavipes. The sequence goes on along the minus strand of BMAU01007216.1, from coordinate 996,267 downwards.
ACTATCTGTTTTTTAATTAGTGCTAGTAAATCAACGGTTCCATGGGGTTGGATTGTATTTTATGTAGTTGGCATGGGTTAGATTTTTGTCACATTGAATTAAAGTTCAATACTGAAAAGTCAGCTATTGGTTCAATTTGGCATTATTTATTTATATTTTTCCCCTTCTATCAATGCGAGGATGGAATAAACCAGGTTGTTACTGTTGTACTGATAGTCTTTGCTTAAAAAAGTTTGAAACTAGCTTTGCAAAATCAATTCCTTCCAAAACAGAATAGAGAATTCAATAATGAGATTATTACATGTAAATAATAAAGTATATGAAATAAATTTAATAGAATTATGGAGAATTTATTGATGGTTTCCTTATATCTTATCAGAGTATGTTTAAAATTATGAATTAAATGTTCAATATATATATATACTATAGTCAACTTTAGTGTAATTTTAATTTCAGTTAATTATACTAATTGTACACCTTGTTCCGGGAATCAATATTCAATTTTTGTAGCTATTTGGAATATTAATATTATTACGAGTGTATTCTCTTAAAAATAATTTTCCCGTTGAGGACTTCTTTTAAAGGTTTTAAAATTTTAAGGCACATCAGTTCTAATAAATTCTAGAATAGAAATTCAATACTCCTAAGTAAAAGTAGAACTTTGAATTAATTTAATATCATAATTTTAAAAATTCATTTTAAAGATAGTTAGCAAAGTAGCTTTATTTAGCACCAAAATATAAATTGACATAAACATTTATAAATGCTTTTAGGCACAAACGTACACTTCAAAGCAAGAAATATGGTGTCGATTTAATTCGCTACACTCATGCACCCAATACCGCAATTCATAGTTCTACAAAAGTTGATGGTAAGTAAGAAAAATTATGGTTACCTAAATAGCTTAAGTTAATTTTATTTAAGTGTATTTGTAAATTAATTATTTTAACATTCTTATAAACTGAAAATATTTAATTGTGAAGTTTTGTTTTCCCAAATTCATCAGTTATTCATAAATGCCCAATAAAGCATTTTCCATTTATTTTCAAAGTGTTTTATGTTTTTAATTTTTTTTCACTTCATTGTATTCTTGCACTCTAAAAAGGTTTTTCACTTCATTGTATTCTTGCACTCTAAAAAGGATTTCAATTCATTTACTTTTTTGAAATCTGGTATTTATTAGATTTTAAAGAATGAGTAAACTAGATGTAAGACCCCAATTTAACAAATTTCTTGGTACTGAACATTTTGTTTTTTAATTTGTGGTTATTCGTTATCAGGGTCCAAAAGAAATACAAATTTTTTGCACCCACCTTTTGGGAATTCTTTAAGCAATTTCACAAAAAATATCCATAAGTAGAAATTACACTTTTTATTCAACAGTTAAAAATACTATTAGATGTTTGAAAATATTTTTGATTCCTGACTCAAGAGTTCTTTCTCGACTACATACAGAGAAGGAAATACTGCATAATTTACATCCTGCTGCATATGAGAAGCATATGTTTCCAAACAATATAAAACATTAGAAAATGTAACAGTTTTGATTGGAGTTTCATGATCAATTTCTGCTGTAGAATCGCTATTCATTGGCTCTGACAAATCAACAATTTCCTCAACTTCAGTTGCAAAGGTTGGCAGTCCATCGTCAGACATTGAGATTTCCTGTCCTTCTCAAGACTCACACAATAGTGAACTCATGATTCATCTGCATCTAAAATCTAATAATAGTCTTCATCCTTTCCTGTTGAAATTTGCTGCTTACAAGAAAAGTCTTTTTCTGTTCCAGACAAGAATGTGACATTTGAGAGAAAAAATTCAACTTTTTCCAATACAAACTAATAAAAAGAATTTTCAGCTTCTAAAATAATTCGTGGGTTTTTTTATTCGTTAATTGGGGGGCTTCATTTTAATTGGAAAAGGAAAAATTAGTTAAATCAGGATCTGACTGTATATATCAATATCAGTTGTTTTCTTGATTGAATTAATATGGAGCTTTAAAAAATGTTTAAAAATCTTTCTTATAAGAAACTTAATTATATGTATTCAGTACCATTACTCTTATTTTTGACTAACGAGTTTTATATTAAATCATGCAACATATTTAAACAATATCCAGTTTGCTCATGTAACAAGTATTTTGTTGCATTTAAACATGCATGGCATGTATGAATATATAGAAAAAAATTTTCAACTATGTCATTTGTTTTAACAAAAAAAATTTGTTTATTTACTAATATGAATTTAATTTATTCAAGTACAAAAAGCTCATATAACTTATTGACTTGATATTTCAAGTTTTGTATAATTACACTGAAAATATTTCTGTATAAAAAATAGTGATATTTGTATGAATGTTACATCTTTGCAAGCTGTTAAAGTAAAAGCAATATTACTGTACATTATGACACTTAATATTCTTTTTCTCTTTTAGATACACTTCGTTATCTTTCACTCCATGACAACAAATACATCAGATATTATCAAGGTCATACAAAAAAGTAAGATAAGAGTATTTCAAAAGTAATTTACTCAATTTATTTTTTATTTTTTTGAAAATGCATCATATTAATACAATTCTTTAAAATAATATTTTTATAAATAGGGTAGTATCATTATGCATGTCACCGGTTGATGATACTTTTATGTCAAGTTCATTGGACAAAAGCATTCGAATCTGGGATCTAAGATCTCCAAATTGCCAGGTATTTTAAAAATGTTTATCTTTTTTTAGAGTTTTCATTTGCAATTCTTGTATCTCCTTAATATTTAGAAAGTTCATGCAGTTGTATGGTATTATTTTTCAATTTGTACTATTAGTTCACTCTCACCCTATATATATATATGTGATATATATATATACAGTTGAACCTCTATATTACAAATTTTTCAAAAAAGCGAACTTTTTCCTGGAACCAAGAACATTTCACGATTTTCTTCTTAAAATAACCTCTCTATAGCAAAGTGCATTTTCTATATAACAAACTTTTTCTTTTGTGATTCAATTTTTATTCTCCCTTTTCTTAAAGTATTTCTGAAAAAATTTCAAGTTATTCTCTTTTAACACATTTTGTGGTGGTCATAAATCTTGAACTAGTTTTATTAGATCCTAACTCACCGAGAGGAATAGAGTTCTGGACATTTCATCCACGAAGTACAACCTTTTGCCTCCATTGTCAATCCACTAGAAACATCTTCGATATCTTCTTTCATTCTCAGTGGAATTGTCCCGTGTTCTAATTGTAAAATAATGTATACTTAATATTACTTGTATGCTTTAATTTATAAAATGTCCTTAAAATTCATTAATTTTAGTATACAGTGAATTCTTCGACATTTTTTTCTTGTTTTCCTTGCAGTTTTTCTTTTTTGATGGGTAAGATATATATAAAACATATATTAATTTTAAAAAGGTGTAAATAATTATTTTTGATATATAATGTTTATGCATTTAAAATTATTTTAATGGTATTTATAAAGTACATTAAAAGATGAACCTCTATATAACGAACCTTTTTCAGAGATTTAGCAACTTCGTTATATAGAGATCTGACTGTGTATATATATATATAATGACTTGTTCAAATTTTCAATCGTTAATAAAATACTTTCAATCCATCCATTCAAGTTCAAATAAATTTTTTTAAACTTGTAGTGGTTGACACTTGATATTAATATGGTTTTTTCAAATATGAATTCATTAATTAAAATAAAAAATGAATAAATAGTAACAAAGAAAAGTAATAGTTCAAAAGCATATATAGAAAGGAAAATTGTTCTTTGTGTAATGGATAGCGTGTTGGACTTCTAATCTAAAGGTGATGGGTTCGAATCCCACCTGGGATAGCCTAATTTCTGAGAATGTGATTTCTTCTTTACTATACTATTTTATTAGAAAAATTAAATGTAATTAATGAATAAATAGTAACAAATAAGAAAAATAGTCCCAACACCATATATATAGAATGGAAAATCGCTTTCTATTTTGTCATCTAATATTGTGGTTCTGTCATGTGTATAAACATATATTGTAATTTTTTAATAAAAAGTAACTAAAATAAAATTTTTTTTGTTTGATCTAAGTGGGAATCAACTTAAAAAAGTATTTTTATATTTATTCCTTATGAACCAGCTTTTTTTCTGTCCTTAAATGTATAAATTTCTGCAAAAATAAATTAATGATATGAAAAAAATCTAAGAAATTATTTAATGAAATATATTTTTAGTAAATTTTCTTTAAACTTCTGAATTGTGTGCATTTATTAGTAATAAAGTTTTTCAATAGTAATTTTAGAATATTGTACAAGAAATAGATTAAGCAAATTATTTAATGTATTAAATAGGTAAATCTATTTCCAAACTGTTTGTAGAACTAATTAAAAGTATTATATGCATGAAATTTTATATAAATATTACAGTAATGAAAAAACATTCAGTTTCCTTCAAAATAACATTCAATTTTTTTAGTTTATCAATGTGTAAAATTTTAGAAGCTCAAACATAAAAATTTCATGCATCTGCAAAGCATTTAAATTCTGTTGACCCTCGTGGACCAAGAAGGATGCATTATTCAAACAGCTTGTGCTATGTAACCAATATAATATATATATGTAGTTTGTTATTTGCAATATTTGAAAAATACATACTGTGGTGTTAAAAAAATACACCATTCTTAATAGATTTTGAAGAAAGATTTTTTTTTTACAATTTAAATTCAAAATATTTAAATATAGCTAAATATTTTAATGTATGTTTATTAAAAGGTACTACAAAACTTAAAATACCATTATTATGTTTTCAAAACATAATAAGTAACGCCATACAAAGGAGGAAAGCAAGAGTATAGATTACAAAATGGAATTAATAAAACATTAATTAATCTGGTTATAAGAGAAGAGAATCTATGAAATATGTTGCTAATTTAATGTATTTTAATTTATAGTCTGTTTAATGAATACTTATTTTCAAAATAGTCTGCATTTTTTATGCACTTTGTTATTGATTTACAGTTTCACGTTTCTATGAAAGTTTTGTACTTTTTTTTTCTTTCAAAATATGCTTTTCTATAGTAATAATAGGTAGTAGATAATAAATGATGCTTCATCTTCTATAATCTGTAAAAAAAAACAATTATTAATTTTGAATTTTAATTATTTTTAAATTAAAAAAAAACATTTTTTTAAATGTTAATTTACCATTCAAGGATGAACTTCATCATTACTAAAGACTGATTTTTAAAATGTAGTACAAGTTATTTGTAAATAATATATTTGTGTTAATGGAGATAATTCTTGATTCAACAATTATTCTTTGGTGTTTTATTTTCTTCATTCATCCTTGAAATTAGCCATTTCATTTGTCACAATCCAATACATGTCGCATTAAAGCATTACTTAATTACTTACTCACATGGCTAGTACATTTCTCACAAGGATATGGATATATTTGTTATGAATTGATGTATCCATTTAAAACTTTATTTTTATGAAGTTAGAACCTTTTTTTCTTTTGTCTGAACAACTTTCTGTGAAGGGGAATTATGTAATTTATATTTCAGTATTCTGCAATGATTTTATTTTTTTCAGGGTGTAATGCATTTAACTGGAAGCAGGTCTGTGGTGAATTATGATCCTGAAGGTTTAATTTTTGCTGTAGGATTAAACTCGGAATTGATCAAATTGTACGATTTGAAATCATTTGATAAAGTAAGTGAAAATTAACAATGAAAATAGTATCTGTTGATTAATAATTGAAAAATCTAATTATTAAGAGAAATGTTTAATATATTTAGATCAACTTCACTAGTTTGATTTTAAATCCAATTATTTAAAGATCTGACACCAATATGCATGTTTTTCTAGCATTGAATTCCTTAAATGTCAATTTTAGTAGGCATTGTATAGTCTCTCAAAGAAAATAAGGATTAATGAATCATGAGATTTGATTTTAGTAGCTTTCATTTATGGCGTTAATGAAAATTATTTAAAAACACAGAATGATTAAAAGTTTTAAATATGAAAAGAAAAAGAGAGTATCTGTTATATATGTGTAAGATTACAATGAAAATTCTGAAAAAATTAAAATTTTTGAGGAAACTCATTTTTCACTAAGGAAAAGATTCGTTTCAAACAACAGAGCAATGTCCATCCATTTTTATCCATCTTGAAATAATAAAAATAAGTAGACTATACATTGTTCTATTTTTTTAAAAAAAAATTCCCTCATTTAACATTTTTTAGCTATGTATTTCTGTCCAGTACAAAGATTAATTAACCATAGCTGGTAAATTCTATAATTTTAAACCTTAAAATTGATGTTAGAACTGGAACTACCATCTTGCTCTCCATACCTATGGGGAGGCATAATTTGTGTTTCTAAAATTTGGGTAAGGAAAGATTAACTAAGCAGATCAGTGAAAACTGAATTGCATTTCATATTCATAGAATTAATTTACATTTTGGGTTGGTGGAGTAACTTTGGAGCTCAAGTAAAAGAAGAGTCGTTTTATGTATACACATGTTTTAAACTTAAGCGTCATTTTACAATATTAATTTTTTTACCAGATTTTCCAAATTTAAAACTATATTAATATATTTGCTTTAAAGGGACCATTTAACACATTCAGACTGCCTCAAGATAAAGGTTGTGACTGGACAGGCTTAAAATTCAGTCCCGATGGCAAGACAATCCTTATCTCCACAAATGGACAAGTCATTCATCTCATTGATGCTTTTCAAGGAACTCCTTTACAAGAATTTACGGTACATTATTTTGATATGCTGTCAATGTCATATTCTATGGACATTTTAATAGAGATGTGTGTTTTTAAAACTGGATTTTTTTTTTTAAATAATTTTTTATATTATAAATACTATGTGCAAGTTAGAAATGTCATCCGTTTTTCTTATTTTTATTTCACAAGTTTTGAAAAATCTCTATTGATAAAATGCCTCAATTACAATGGATAATTTCAAATTTATAAATTGAGTACATTAACTGTCTTTTATTGGTAACTTAATGTATAGTTTTAATATTTGATTTTGTTTATATTTTTTAGTCGAATTAAATAAGCAAATACATTAATAAAAAGTTTTTTTGAAAAAAAAGCTAAAGATTTTCAAAGATGTCAAAAAAATTGTTAATAATGTAATAAAATTACTAAGAGTTAATGGATATTTTACAGTGTTTTTAAGACATTTTTTTTGAAAATCATTGATGTGATCCAAAATATTTTATTAAAAAGAAAATACATTTTACATTACATGAAGAGTCAAATTTCTCCATATGTAGTGTAAAATTGCTACTGAAGTTCATGACTGATTGCATTTGTGCTTTTATATCTATAGTAAAGATTAGTTGATTTTGAATAAATATATAAAATAAAAACTTACTGTGAATTTCTTTTATCTTAGGGGAAAAAAAGAAAGATTTCTTTTTCTATGTATTTAAATTAAAAATAAAATAAGAAATTATTTTTAAATTTTATTATCCAAATTTTTCACATGTTTTATTTTCAGGGTCATGTCAACAATAAAGGAATGCCTTTAGAAGCATCATTCAGTCCTGATTCTCAGTTCATTTTTAGTGGTAAGTACTTATATTTTTTCAATTAATGCTTTTAAACACATACAACAATTGTATCATCTGTGTTATTTCTCTGAATTTATGTAAGCTCGAAAAATTGTTAAAAAGGAAACAGCATAATAAATCTTTAAATATTTTATCTGTGATTTCTCCTTCAATCTCGTGAATTTATAAGTGAAGTCGATGATTGATATTTTATTAAATGTATGATAGCTCTTACACATTCAAGTAAAAAGTGGGGACATAATCAAGGCTGTCAGAACATAAATAATTATAACTAATCGATACTCCAATTAAAGGTATAATTTAGGAATTTTTTGCAACAAAGAAGAGGGGGGAAATTATTGCTGTTTTTCAACTTATTCCTTTATGAATGTGTATATTTAAATTTGTTTTTGCCTTTTTGAGTCTGCACCTAATTCTGTTTTTACACATTCAATACATTCCCAAAGAATATGTACAGAAATTTGCATAAATATATTGCAACTGTGGGAAAATAGAAGGTTAGTTCCAGTCCTTATCTCAAAGGACTGCATATTTGCTTCATTCTTAAAAGTAATTAAATACTTATTTGATCTGCTGGCTGATAGTTTTCATGAATTATAATTCATATAGTTTTCATTTAGGATCTTTATTCGTTTGAGCATACGACTTAAGGAATTTTCAATAAGCATTCATAAAAAGTATTTTATTTTACAAATGCCATTGATGTTAGCAGAAAACCGATACCAACTTGTTTCACTTAGTTTGATGTACTTGTAATTTAAATTTCATGTTTGTACATCAATTATTGTAGAAGTACCACTTTTAAATCTCTTAATTTTTTTTAAAATCATTAACTTTTTGTAGTATTTTGAGTACAAAAACTGTTGTACACATAAAATTGCTAGTAAAAATCATTAAATCCGGTGTTTGTGCGTGTGTGTATATAAATCTTTACATGTCCCCTAAATTTCCCATGTTTCATTTCATGAGCTGGATCTTGATATTTGCATTCTTCAAGATTTAGTGTTCGGGGAATTTTCCCCCCTATATTTAAATTTGAATTGTCACACCTATCAATGGGTGCGGGATCAAAGTGTTGATGAGGTAAAAGAAAATTTAATTCACTTGTTCTCATCTTTCTACATGTTGATAGGAAACAGTAGGTTGAAATAGTTTTTTAAACAAGATGGTATGTCTGAAAACTAAGCCGTTTTAGAACAAGTATTGAAAGAGGCTTCCTGTGACAATGTAACATGCATGAATCTTATTTTAATTCAATTTTATGAACATCAAAAAAGTATTTTTCAGTTTGAACACCAAACTCAAATACAGGTAAAATTCCATATTGAAGTTATGAAATTCAGGGAATTTTCACCAATGGAAATTGTGTTGCATTCTTTGTCTCGAATATTGCATTTATAAAAATTTAAGCAAAACTTTCATAGAATTTGGGTTAATTGTGTGAAAGAAGTTTGTGTAAAAGCACAATTGGGTGTAATTAAATTTTTGATTAAAAATGTATTTTAAGAATTTTTCTATGAAAAAAAATAAGTCATTGTTTATAAAAATCATATCTTTTAATCATAATGAAATAACTTGTTTGAAGGTTCAACTGATGGACGTGTTCATGTGTGGAGTGCAGAAACAGGTACAAAAACTGCAGAATTGTTCTGCGATCATACTGGGCCTGTGCAATGTGTTCAATTCAACCCAAAATACATGTTACTTGCATCTGCATGCACAAATATGGTAATGTATATGTATTAATTTTTTAAATTATTTTTAATTTTTTAAATAAAATTACCACTTTTACAAATCTGTTAATTCTTAATAATGATTATACATTCAAAAATAGCTTTTAAAAATATTTGCTTTAAAAAACAATATAGAAGTTCATCACATAATTTAAAATGAAGAAATGGTAGTTTAAAGTAATTTTAACTTTTTAAAAAATTTATTGCATCAATTTAAATTTTAATTTCACAGGTAATTTTTATGTGAACTCTTTAACACATATCCATTATTATTTTTTCAGGCTTTTTGGGTCCCTACTGTGGATGATAACATGTAGACTCATTTTTCTTTTCATATGTATAAATTCCCTTCAGTTTTGAAGCTTCTTCTAGATGTTTTAAAGCTTTCATTTTCAACCTGTATTTTGATCATTTGACTTGTAAAATATGCCATATTTTCTCATAATTTCATCTTTCAGATTATAAATAGTCGTAGGCATTGTTTTTAATGCTTCTAATGTCTACTCTCAAGCTTTTATATGGCCATTTTGTTTATTTATCATGTAGATATTCTTGTAAAATATAAGATGTCTTTGTCTGTTCTAATTTCTATGTCAAACATTTGTTTTTATTCTGTATTTACTGTAAAACTATATGTCAATAAATTTTACCTAAACCTTGTTTACATTAATGGTTTTTACTTTAAATTATTCTGCATATTTATAGACATTTAAATAATTTGTTGTGTGATAATAGCAGTTGCATAAAACAATATATTTTTATTGCTCTGTATAAAATATGTGTTATTTGTTTTTAAGGAAGCGCTACAGTTTCATATTAATAAAATGCTGGGTAAAAACATTTTTTGTTAGTCAGTGTTATGTAAGACATTGTACTTCCTTGATTTTCAAATTTTGTTTTTATTTTGATTTTGTAGAATAATCAAAATTATGATTTTTAAAAATTCTATTGGAATAATTTTTATTTGAATTAAAAATTATTACTTGTTGGTTTCTTAACCAAGTGTAAATTTTAACAGTTCCATGAGAGCATGAGTCACATATTTTTAATATTTGAAACTATTCTTTTGCAAGTTTCAGTTTTTTGTCCAGGATTAAAATTTGTGAGTTTAAAAAGTAAAACCATTATTCTCTCTGTGTACTAGGTAATTAAGTGGAACAAAATAGTTTAGTTTCTGTTACTATAGTTTCATATCTGAAAGGTTAAAATTTAGCTTCAAAACAAAAACCATTGGAATAAAGGAATTCATACACATTCTGTAATGCATTAATCGGTTGGCATGGTCAGATACGCTTGGGGATTCAGATCCTGGTCTTTCAGAAAACTGTTCTGGAAGTAATAAATGTTGTGCAATAGTCTCTCTTGTCCCCTTGTCTAACCCTCTGAATTTTTTTTTCTCTGTTATTGATCATTTAAAATTATAAGGTTTGTCATTTTGCTCGTGATGTTATTTCAATTCAAAATCAGTGATTTTTGTATTGTGGCTCTAGGATTGAGGTTAAAATGTGGGTTTTATTATATTTTTTTCTCATGGAATTAATCATTATATGTATATAGTTTAAGTAAAATCGGTATTTATGTAAATTCATTTAGAGTTGTATCTTAATAGTACTGGCATATCTCTGATTCAATCCTGATGTTATTACATATATTAAAAGTGAGATATATCAACTTAAATGCTATCATCTTATCATTCATTTTTTTAAAACTCAAGGACCTTTATCATTGCTTCACTGTTTGGTGAAGTGGTTCTCTCAGACTTTTCTCTTTGACCAGTAAATAAGATCTAATGTACTTCTAATATAAAATTTTTCTTTTCTTTTTCAAATTCTGAGTTTTTCTATCCTTTATTTGGCCACATTCCTTATTTTTTCCTCATTTAGGTTTTCTGACGTCTGAAGTTTCACTTGTTGCAGTTAATAGTTTCATCTTTGTTGTTACTGATATGTTCCTTTTCTCTTAAAATTTCTATGGTTCTCTTAACATTTCTATTCTAAATCCTTTACATAAAGGCATTTTTCTGAAAAGCTAATGCTCATTGTAAGATGGATCAACATGTATAAAAATAACAAAAGTATTACTTGCAGCTAGATCAGTCATATTGCAAAGTAAACACTGGCAATCTAATTTCCTTCCCATGTATAAATGGCAGCTACTTTATCCATAGTATTTGCTCCACTTTTAGTTTAATTATAGAACAAAATTATATCTGGTTCCCCAACCCCTCCTTTTCTTGTAAAATTTTTCCGTCATAATGCTAAGTGGATAAAAAATTCCCTCTTAAATTTTTTGGGGCACATGTAACCGTTGGGTCGTGACCGAAATCCTAACAAGAATTTGTTGTTGCATGAGGATGGAAATTCAGAAGAAATACATGATTTTTTTCCCTCTAAGAGCTCTAACAGTTTTCTTTTCAATACTTTATCGGTAAGAATATAATCTTATAAAAAATTAATAACTGAAATATACTAAAGAGTTGCACATTCAATTGATTTTACTATTTACAAAACTACACTTATGTATTATTCACCATCAGAAGTTTTCTAATCACTTTAGTAAGACCATGTTAAAAATTAACAATATTATATTGCACTCTAAAATGGCAAAACACATTCACTATGGATGCGATTCACAGTCTAGCTTTAAATTTGTAAATAATTAACATTTGCTTGTGTCTTGTGATCAAGTAATATTCTGTAGCAATGATTAGTCACATATCACATGAATACTTATTACATTGGAGAAAAGCAACAGCAGGTGCCACATAATAATGCCATTTTTGTATTTCAGTACACTTATGCAATCTGTTGAAAATTCATTAAAATGTAGTTTTACATCCATATTAATAACATAGATTGATTCAATTCAGGCAGGTAAAATGTCATTTTTCTTCCTTGGCGAGTTAAAAAATATCTGCGACTCCAAAAACAACACATGTCTAAGGAAAGTTGAACTATCAAAGATGAAATCTATGGAAGATAAAAGATCAATCGTAGAAATGGATCAAATAGGGCCATCCAGGATACAAAGGTTGATCAACTAAACCATAGGTTCCCAAACTTTTTTTGTCTCATAGAACACTTGCTATGTTTTTCGAGTAGACCCTTACTTAGTATTGAATTTTTGCAAATTTATCAACTTAAATATCTTTTTGACAGCATGTACTACGTATTTTAAAATTAAATTTCTAACTGTAGTTAAGTATAGTATTTAAAATTCAAGAAGTACATGTTAATGAATTAAATTAATACATAAAATAACTTAACAACAACCAATGGTTTTAATGAGAGGAATGAATCTGATGCTTCAATAACAAGTTTTCAACATTTAATATCAATCTAGTCAGGTTTAACCCTAGATCTCCTTTGTTAGTAAGTGTCGCGTTTCTCTCTTTTTTCTTTTTTTTTTGAGACAGACAAGCTCACTGAAACTCCCCCTCACTAGGAAAGGAATTTAAAAACTTTCTCATAATATTCCATAATTTGCGACAAATAACAGGTATGTCTTTTTAAAGCCAATGTTGCTGACATAAGTTTCTAAACTTTATTTTAAAATATTCCTTGGAGCCTATTCTGATCAGTTATTATTGTATTATGTCATTTTTTTTCAATGCTACTATATGAATTCATTGTCTACTGTGATATTACAATAAAAAAAAGCTATCTCAAACCTAGTTTCAAAATTTGAGTAAAGGGCATTTAAATGTTGAAACTGTTTTGACAGATTGTCTGACAAATCGAGAAATTTTGCGACGGCCAATATTGGTATATTATACTTCTTTAGCTTAATTTTGGAAAGAAATCGTCCTTGTCTTAGTAAAATTTATGCTGTCACCTAGTAACTACAAATTAACCTCACTAAATTTAGTAAATAAATCAGTTACTAAATTTAGTTAGATTAATTAAATTGGTAAAATCTGGTTTCCACCAGATCAAATTTTTTTTAAAGATTAAAGTCACGTTCTGGTTTAATGAAAGCCACTACCATAGATCCCCATTTTCAATTCATGGACTCCCAAATTATTTTTTCGCTGGCGTTGACCCTTTGCAAGTCGTCATATAGATCCCTGGTAGTCTATATAAACCACTTTGGGAATCACTGAACTAAACGTTCGAAACAACTTCAGTTCTCATATTTAAAAGCTTAACCTCTTGTGTTATATAATAACATGCACATAATTATTACAAGCTTCTGACAATCAGTTTAATTACTAAGACAACTGTGATTGAAATGCTTGGTGTGATATATATTAGCAAGTATTACTGCTCTTATTTTTTTATGTTTGAAAAATGTTATTGCAATCTTTGAAAAAATTTTGTAAAATACAGTAAATTCCAACCATGCATAGCTGAAATATAGCGTTAATTGATAGATAAAATATTACTGTGGACGAAAATTTGCTCTCATTCTGTTTAATCGTTTCCATTCAGGAGCACCATAATGCTCCAACAGCAAGTCATTACGACTTGGAGGGCTCCTACGACAAGATTAATTCTAGATATTTCTTCACAGGCATAAGGATGCTCATCTCTGATTATTTCAAAACCTGTACATAATGTAATCGATATAAGTTAATGAACCAGAGAGAAACCCGCTGGATTGCTTAGAACCCCACTTTATGCACAGAGATTTGAAGTTCTTGCAATCGATCTCTTTGGTCTATACCAAAGATATATGGAAAAAGATAGATTTTCGAATGAGGAACACACTAAGTGGGTTGAGTTATTAGCCCTTAATGAAACCACTGCAGCTAATTCAGTGCTTCTCAAACTTCCAATATTCAATCATTATTTTCATTTCTCCCCCCCTTCATACAATAACAATGTGAATTCAATAATATTTGACACCAAAGCTGCAATACGACTTTGGCTTCTTAAGTGCCACCGACTTATATAAACGTCTTGCGCAGCCAAAGCATTAGTTTTCTGGACATATATATATACGTCTTTCCAAAGTACGATATTTTCTTAGCACTAATGTCCATAAAATTATTCCGAAGGCTTTGGAATGCAATAAAAGAACTTTGACAATGTTTGCGAAGGATTTACTTATTTCAGTGGATTTTCTTCTTTATCCCACCCCACCCTCAAAAAAACACGTGAGCATCTACGTGGAAAATGGTGGCATTGGGGAGCGAATCACGTAACTTTTATTCTGTAGTTAAGGGATCAGTTATAAACCGTACTAATTATCAAGGTAAGTTTTAATACAAACCCATAAAATTATCAAACTTGTTCTTAACTTGGTATTGTTAAATTAATTGTAAAATACATTGTATAGACTGATACATTTATAAGTTATTGTATCAGTGTAAATGTGTATTTTATATCAATGCATTTTGTTTGCTACTTACAGTAAATTAATAATTTTTTAAACAATTTTTTGTTCGATTTTTTTAATATGCTCGCCCACCCTTTTGTAGAGTTATCGCGCGCCCCACAGTTTGAGAAACGTTGATCTAACTGCTAAAACACTACTTGAAACAGTTTATTACATTATGGGCTACCTCGAAGGTTAATCAGCTATAACGGACCACAATTTATGAACGATTTCATGCAACAGATGTATCACCTGTAAAGTATTGCACACGATCTCATGCTAGTCTATCATCCACAAGCCAACCAATCGGAGCGTAAAAATCGAGACTTGAAACCCTGCCTTGTTATTTTATTTGGAGAAGAACATACACTTCGGCAGGGCCGGCGCTAGCAGTTTCTCCGCCCCGGGCAAAGAGGGAAAATGCCGCCCTTTTATAACAATAATTAAAAGAAATAACCTAAACCATTTCCATGATTAGTGGTAAAATAAAACGAGAGCAAAAAAAAAAAAAAAAAAATTGCTATGAATAATGTTGATGTTTTGGTTAGCAAAAAATACAAATTTATTAATTTATGTTTTTGGCACTAAATTAAAATTAATGTTGCACACAAAAAAAGTTATTTCTAGTGTATAATTATAAAATGCAGATATTAAAAAAATACTAAAACAAATTATAGAACCACTAAGTATTAAAACTTAATTATATATTAAAAATACACTTAAACCAAGAGTTCAACTTAAAAGTGTTTCTTTTTCACTTTTAATTCTGAGAATTTTTTATTTCTTTAACACTAATTTCTTCAGCCAGTTCTTGTTCAATGGCTATTGTTGTCAAGCCGTTTAGCCGATCCTCGGTAGTTGTAGAGCGCAAAAATTTTTTAATTTGGAGAAACTCCTTTCTCCCCTTTCCACACTTATTGGGTGAGTAAGCAATATCCTTAAGACTATACCGAGATTTGGAGCAAAATCCAGGTTCGATATGAGTTTTAAAATCTCGATTGGACTTTCATTTTTATTTAGCAAAGCCTAAACCGCTACTATCTCATTTGCCAGGTCCAGCATGTTTATATCCGATGAATTCCCATCAGTTAACACTGTTTCTAGATTTTTACAATATTTCAGTTCGTCGTTTTGGGGAGTATCTTTTTAATCACAAATATTGTAAAAAATTGGAAATAGTTGCTGTGGGTACTGATCAAATCAAACCTAGATTCAAGTGCATTGATAGCTTTATCTAATGTGAAAAAATAAAACTCTGCCTTATATTTCAAAGTAGGATCTTCTCGTGCCTCATAGTCGAAAGTAACATTCCTTCTTCGAACTCTATGACGTGGCTGGGTGAGCTCAAAATTAGCCGGTATGTCAATTTCGTCAGCGAATTCTCGAGCGTCGCAAAGCATTTCATTTAAGGCTGTGTCCAATCTAAGATCCTTGAAAAAAATCTTTACGATTTTTCAAGAACTCCATAGCAGATGGTAAATCATAGTCTTTTGTCTGCAAGAGCTTACTTATAGGATTGATGCAATTTAAGATTTTGTACCAAATTACAATGCAGCATAAGAACTTAAATTGTTTAACACATCTTAATAGTCCAGAAGCCTCAACTCTTATAGAGTTGTCAATCTTCGAATTATTACTAACAGCAAGTAAAGCATCGTATATCCCTCCTACTTGATACCTTAGAGGTTTTAATGCATCTATTCGGCTTTCTCAACGATTTTGTTTGAAATTATTTATCTACTTTATAATTTTTTACTTAATCATATTTTTATTTCTGTAATGTACATTTTGCTTCCACTTTAATTAAATAGTTTTATACTAGGAACACACACACAACAAAAAATAGTACTTATATTCTTCCACATTAATTATTGTTCTGTAACAATAAAACTTTAATTATATATAAATCCTTTTCCTGTGAAACTTCTGTCATAATTCTGACATTCTTATTGTTGCCTTTTCTAAAGATTTTAAATATTGCTATAGAGATTGGAACCTATTATTACTAGAATTTTTTCTTAAATATACATACTAACGCTTTTAAATCTTTTCACAATCATGAAAAATACATTTTAAAGGATTTTTGAGAAATATAATAGCAAAATAAAATAGTAAATAAAAACTTGCACACACTGAAAACATCGACTTTTTAATTTTTAGTGTACCAGTGTTCTACGGGACACTGATTAAGAGCCTCTCTTTATGTCTTGGATGAGTGGTTATGTTCTGTAGTATTTTATATTAGTATTCACATTGCAATTAAACGATTGAGAATTAAAGCCTTTATGTATTAATCACAAATAAAACATAGTTTAATAAGATTGAAACTTAATTTTATAAATGCTTTGGAAGTTATTCGGGCTTCAAGTCATTGTTGTCTGCTTATTAGGGCCGCTAATTCTATATTATTTAGATATCACTATGTATTCAAATTAATTATCTATTTAATAATCGTCCTTCGAAATTTAAAATTAACGCCTGAAATTTTGCAATTTATTTATCTAAAGGATGTTTTTGCATTGAATTTTTATTTTTTAAAATATTTGTATTTTTTGGTTTAAAATCTTAAAGTCTTAAATGTTTTCTTAAAATTCTTCCATATTAAACTGCAGATAATTTATTTACTCAATTTTTAAATTTTTCGAAATATGCATTTTGATGAACTTTATTAGTAGCATACGGAACTGTTTTACAATATTTTAAAGGTATTTTATACATTTTTTTATGTATTTTATAATTAATTATACACATAATATGTATAATTAAGTATATATATACACTCAGGAACATTGAAAATAGCGACCCAAGAAGGAAAGCATCGGATTGAAATGAAATTTAATACACATAATGACACAGATGAGAGATCCACTTGACCTCAAAAACAAGACAAACGAATACAGGATGTGCAACGACACAAATACTGGGCGACTTCAATAGCGCGTTGGACCACCTCCAGCTGCAATACATGCCGCCACACGGTCCGGCATTGAGTTGATTAGACACCTTATGTTGTCCTGAGGTAGATGGGCCCACAAATCTTGAACAGCCAACTCTAAATCATGTACAGAGTGACACGATGGCATCTGCCGTTTTAGCTGATCCCACACGTGCTCTACAGGGGACAAATCGGGGGAGCGGGCCAGCCATGGAAGAGTCTGAAAATGACGTAGGAAGTCTTGAGAAACTCTTGCTCTATGCGGACGAGCATTATCTTGCTGGAAAATTGCTTCTGGGAGACCATTTAGGAAAGGTCCTAGATGGGGTCGAAGAATATCATCAACGTAACGTTGGCCCGTTAAGGTTCCATGCATCACAATTAAAGTGGACCGGCTATCATAGGCTATGCCCCCCCTCAGACCTTTACACCAGCTGTGCGGGCAGTGTGACGTAGAACAGTGTGGGGGGAATTGTACCGCTCACCAGGGCGCCTCCACACCCGTACACGGTTATCATCTGTCCCCAAAACAAACCGGGATTCATCACTAAACACAACCTTTTGCCAATCTGTGACATTCCACATTGATCTGGCTTGGCACCACTGTAGACGCAGTTGCCGATGTTCCGGTGTTAAAGGGAGTGCACGGAAAGGGCGCTTGGATTTAAGATTTGCTTCTGCAAGGTGTCTGGAAATTGTTTGGGGAACCTGCGGCAGTTGAAATTATGCAAGTGGATGATGAAATCGCTTCTATACTGACACTGGACTGAGTGGGCATCAATTGTGTACGATCGTTGTTTATGATGACACATTGGGCAGCAGATAGTGTACATTTCATTACGACATTTGTCAACAATCCATTCGGACATAGTATGATGTGTGTGATCGTCTATGGTTTTTGCGCTCAGTGAAGCCAACAAAAGAAAAACACTTACCGCTGCTTAATAATACTTTCTCTAAAGTGGCTTACTTTAAACTGTGCGCTACATGTAAAAACCCCATCAAGTCGCAAAGCCGGTGGAGTTGCCATATATCGTAACATCAATAGCTTAACTGATTGTAACAGTTAACATTGACCTTTCCGAAATTAATTTGGGAATGAAATACGCAAAGGCTGGTGATGTCTGTCTAGTAAACGTAAAGATCAATGATATCTTCAAATTCATACTCGGGTTTGTGTACATCCATCCGGTCACGGCGTTAGCAGAAATTAAACTCTTTATGTGTCGATCACTATTGAAATATTCCAAAAGCATCGCTAAAATTTTACCCGATTACGATCCTGATCTTACTGCTCTAATTATGACAATCGGAGACTTTAATGTAAATGTCTCACAAGACCGCTTATTACCCGGCTTCATGCTGAGCGAGTTTAGTTTGTCTTACATTTCACTTCTCCAACAACGTTAGGTAATACCTGTATCGATTTGATGTTTACCAGAAATCTCGATGTATCCCATTTGTGTCGTACTTTTCGTATCACAGACCTATAATTGATAAAGTTATATTATAACACTCAGAGGTGGCGTAAGGTGTGGGTGGTGTGAGCCACTGTCCACGGCCTCGCGGTGCATAGGGCCTCGCGCCTCAGAGCCGAAATAAATTAAACGAAAAGTAAGGAAAATCTAAAAGTGCATGCCACAGGGTTTTTATAATTGATAAATTAGAAAATTCTCAACTCTATCTGTTATTCGCCACAAGATATGGAAAAAATGATGTATACCAACTTTTTAAAATTATATATATTCTATTTATCGGTGCATGAAAGTATATGAATAAATAATTCATCAAAATATTGTTTTCCATTACCTTTTAATAAAATTTCTAAACTTTGTCGTTCATATTTAGTCAGGCAACATTAGCTGTTATTAAGCTGCTATCGCGGGGAGTCCCCGGTGAAAGACGAGGCATATAGATCGGGACTTCGCCTCCTTAGAAAGCCAATTAAAATATCGCATACAGACGCAGTCTCGCTTCATGTTTCTATATCATATTATGAATTTTAAAAGTATTTGATGGGAAAAAAACAATAGTAGTACTGGGCATTTTTCATAATTTATCAATCATGTCAGGCTTAGGCACTAAGAGAGATAGAAATAAAGGGAGAAAATGGGAACCTGGCGCAGCAAAAAGAAAAAGAAAAGCGGAAAGAGTTGTATCCAACCAGGTTTAAAGTTCAGGTATGATGAAATTTATCTTTCAGACTGAATCTGGCCATGCAGAATCAAATTAATCGGTCCCTTCGACTTCTCAATAACATTTATCAGTGTCCGGGCCTCCGTGCAATTTGGAAGTTACTCCAGATACACCGACTATTGATACCGATCGATGAAAATCGGAAATAAAAACAGGATCAAAAGCTTGCCCATCTTAATCTGACGCTGAGATTTCTGGGTTCACTTTGAGTAACATAAATCACAATCAAGAAGAGACTGAGATTAGTTTTTCGCCTGTGAACAGAGATGTTAGTGAGGTTGTGAAA
Organism: Trichonephila clavipes; assembly: GCA_019973935.1. Taxonomy (NCBI): domain Eukaryota; kingdom Metazoa; phylum Arthropoda; class Arachnida; order Araneae; family Nephilidae; genus Trichonephila; species Trichonephila clavipes. The sequence continues at coordinate 976,208 of BMAU01007216.1, read as the reverse complement.
TAAGCATTTTCCAGTTTTTGGACCGGGATTGTGTACGTTTACCATGACAGATGCTCACCGGTCATGATATAATTCAAAGTAATCCCACATAGCAGTTAAATAACAGTGATGAATATTATCCTAAAGATAATGATCATAGACACTTTCCCAATTTTCATTTCTCACGAAAACTAAATAACGGTGAAACTCAACGTCGTCGATGGTTGGTTTATTCAAGTTCTAAAAATAAAATTTTCTGCTTTCCATGCAGACTCTTTGGCAATTCACGAACTCAAATGGTACAGGAAGGGTGCTGTGATTGGAAACACTTAAGTATAGTATTTTACACAGGCAGGAGAATACTAAAGAACATATGGTCTATGTGTTTTAATGGATAACATTAGAGAAGGGAATAAATCACGAAAAAACATTAGACCGAGAAAACGGGAGGCGAATTCTTGAATCTCAAAAGCATTTGTATAATTTGTTTGAGAGATTAATTGATCAGGGGCGGCTCTAGGGCCGGACAAATCGGACTCCTGCCCGGGGTGATAAATTCTAAAGGAGGCATTTGGATTGAATTTGAAAAATATATTCGTTTTGTTACAAAAAGTTTGAATAACATTGGGTGTGAATTTGGTATTTCATTTATTGTATCTTACTTCCTTATTTTATACTCTGCGTGCTTAATGTCAGTTTTCATTTATGTTGAATGCCTGCAAGTTTATATAATCAAATGTGAAATATGATAAGTTTACACGTCTTTCACTAGTAACTTTTTACCCACCCCGGATTGGGGTCACGACTGAAACTCCTTTCACCCATACCAGGTCCGGTGTTAGTTATCCAAAAGGGGACAGGGACAATAAGAGTTTTTTGCAGATAGAGAGCCACAAGAGATGTTTTATTTTAGCCTTGAGTGGGGTTACTATAAGGTAAAATACACATTTAGAATCTTCCTGTGTGGAATCTTTTTAGAAAAAATTGGCATGCTGAATAATGCGATTCGTTCTCTTACATTTTATTCGTTTTAATTAATAACTGGTAATTATGTCCTTAATTTCATATTATTTTGTATTTAACAAAATAATATATATATATATATACACACACTGCTGGACAATTGCTAAGGACGATCACAAATTGCTATGTAGCATAACATTAAGCGAGACATGAGGCCTAGTAGGATAAAATAAAGTTGCCACACTGTTCAGACATTAGAATAAAGAATATTTATTGTTCTGGAAAGTACAAAAGCTGTGAAACATCTGAAAGGGAAAAAAATGTTCATTTGATCTGCGTACGGAGAAATGGAATAATGCATCTAAAAGTCAGCAGGCACCTTAAAGAAAGGTATCAGTACGGGATATGTCCACCGTGGAGTGTGATGCAACATTCCACACGTCGTACCATACTTTGCACAACATTATCCAGCAGCTGTTGAGGCAATTTATCCCATTCCTCTGTGAGTGCACGGATGAGGGTGTTCTTGTTTGTCGGAGGATAGTTTCGACCAGCAACTTGCCTCCCCAAAGCATTCCACACATTTTCAATGGGGTTTAGATCTGGAGAACGCGCTGGCCATACGAGACGTTGAATACCCTCGCTGTCTAGACAATCCTGAGCAGCGAGTGTTCAATGACATGTTGCGTTGTCGTCCATAAAAACAAATTTATCACCGACAGCACCACGGAAAAGACGAACATGAGGAAGTAGAACTTCCTCAATGTATCGTTGGCCCGTCATAGTCCCATTCGCAACCACATGTAGGCGCGTGCGGCCATTGATCATGATGCCGGCCCACACCATGATACTGCATGTCGGACATCGGTCCTTTTCCTGGATATTTTCTGGACGATAAGCAGTACCACTCTCGCGCCTGATCAGTTGGCGTTGTTATGAACGTTTGGTTCTATAACATTTAAAAAATAGAAAGTTGGTTCAAAGAATTCGAAGAGCACGTTTATTCCATTAGGCTTAGTTGAGCTAGCACCAAAACATTGCAACAAGTCTAATCAAAATATACCGACTGTTGCCAATCGGGTAATCTGAAGAAGGATACAAGAAATTGTTTCAGATTTACAAATATAAATATAAATACAGTTTGATTACATAAAATACAAAATATAGTAAATTGCAAATGCCTAAATATAAAATTCATTTTAAAATTAATTATTTTTCAAATTATAATGTTCTATAATTTTATTATATTTTTCTTTGTTGAGTTTAATAATATTTGTCTCAACATTACTCCCCTACCAGTAACTGAGTTACGAACTGAGAAGTATGGCAGGAATAGTGTTAGATGTTAAACAAGAATTTTTTCTTAAATATGCCTTTTTAAACAATACATTATGAATACACAAAATTAAATATTTGTACAAATGTTACATACTTTTAGAAACAGTAATATTATATATAATAACTAGTTTGATGTTAGAGAAATGACATACATTTATAAATATTTGTAAAAATTAAGTAAACCGAAATATCATACACTTGATATAAGTAAATAGTTATAAGTTAGAGATAGATATAGGTTATTTACAGCAGATATCAGTCCTGAAATCTTACAGGTTTCTTTACCAATCTTCCATGTCTTGAAACAGTGGGCTTAACATCGGTTAAGAGGTTAGTGTCATCCGATTGCTTACAAGGAACTGTTGTTTTGTCAGGAATAGAGTCTGTCATTAACAAATAAGCTGGTTTTAGTCTATCCACTGATATATTCACAGGTTTATTTTTTATTGTCAGTGTGAAATATTTTTCATATCTTTCTTTTACTGGGAATGGACCATCATATGGTGGCTCCAGGGCTTTCCTTACACGATCAACTCTCACAAATACATGAGTGCAGGATTTTAAGTCTTTATGAACAAAAATCTTTTGATTTTTTGGAGGCGAAGATTTTGTTGGCTTCAGGTCGTCCATAAAAGTCTGCAATGTAGTGACAAATGTTTCAGGATCAATTTGAATGGAGGGTGGGTTAAAAAATTCACCTGGCAATCTGATATTAGAGCCATAAACCATCTGAGCTATAGTATGATTGGTATCAGGTCTTAGAGCAGTTCTTAGTCCTAATAAGATTGTTGGTAATGTCTCTGTCCATTTGATGTTGTTATGAGCTTTGATTGCCCCTTTCAAAGTCCTATGCAACCGTTCCACTTTCCCATTGCATTGAGGGTGATAAGAAGTTGCATGAGCTACTTTAGCCCCACAAATAGCAGCTAAACTTCTAAACAACTGAGATTCAAATTGCCTTCCTTGATCTGTAACTATTTTCCCAGGTACTCCAAATCTGCAAACCCAGTGTTCGTAAAAGGCTTTGCTAGCTGTCTCTGCTTTACAATCAGGTAAGGGAACTGCTTCCATCCAACACGAAAAACGGTCTATACAGGTCATACAAAATGTCATGCCTTGCGATGGTGGAAGTGGACCAATTAAGTCAATGTGTATCACACTAAATCTTGTATCAGGTACTTCATATTCTCCAAATTTTGATTTTGTGTGTCTGTGGACTTTACATTTTGACAGGGAATACATGTTCTTGCCCATTCTCTTATTTCTTGCTTCATATTTGGCCAGATAAATTTTTCAATCATTAATTTAATAGTTGATCTAATCCCAGGGTGTGAAAAACCATGAATTTGTTGAAATATTTGTTGCCGAAACTGTTTTGGAATGTAGGGTCTTATATTGGATGTTGAAATATCACACCAGAGTGTTTTTCCTGATGGTAATGTACATGATTTGAATTTTACTGAAGAGTTACTCCTCATTAACTGTTGCAATTCTGCATCTTGGGTTTGTTTATCCGCTATAGTATCATAGTCGATTACTGTAATGGCTTCGATTCTTGAAAATGCATCTGCTACTAAATTATCTTGTCCTTTAATGTGACATATATTTGTTGAAAATTGGGATATGTATTGTAGATGACGTAACTGTCTAGGTGAAGCTTTTTCATTTTTTTGATGAAAGGCATATGTAATTGGCTTGTGATCTGTGTAAATAACAAAATTTTGTCCTTCGAGAAGATGTTTAAACTTTTTGACAGAAAGATATATTCCTAATAATTCTCTATCATAGGTACTGTAATTTTTCTGTGCATCGGTTAATTTTTTAGAAAAAATGAAATCGGTTTCCAATTTCCAGCTTCAAATTGCTGTAACACTGATCCGATTGCAAAATTGGAAGCATCAGTAAATAAAGCCAATTGTAAATCAGGGTCAGGAAAGCTTAATAAAGTAGCATTTGCAAGATCTTGTTTACATTTTTCAAAATTTTCTTTAGCTTCTTCTGTCCAAAGAATTTTTGTCTTGTCATTCTTTCTTGAACCTTTTAAATACTCGTGAAGAATAGCTTGATTTTTAGCAGCATCTTTTAAATATCTTCTATAAAAAGTTAATGAGTCCAAGGAAAGTTCTCAAATCACGAATTGTTTCAGGTAATTTGTATGACAAAATTGCATCTACTTTCTCTGGAAGTGGCTTAGATCCCTCTGGTGTAATCAAGTATCCTAGAAATTCTAGATGAGTTACTCCCAAAGTTGACTTGGAGATATTCACTCGAAGACCATGTTTTTGTAACAGATCAAACACAAGTTTCAAATGAGTTTTATGTTCTTCTTCAGTTTCGGAGGCTACTAGAATGTCATCGAGGTATGGGAAAACAAATTCTAGTCCAAATAAAACTTCATTGATAAAGCGCTGAAAAGTAGATGGTGCATTTCTTAACCCAAAGCTCATAACATTAAACTCAAATAAGCCAAATGGTGTTATTATGGCTGTCTTTTCCTTATCTTCTTCAGCAATTGGTATTTGAAAATATGCTTTGAAGAGATCAATTTTAGAAAATATTCTTTTCCCCTTCAAAATATGGTGAAAATCTTCAATACGTGGAATTGGATAACGGTCAGGAATGGTTTGAGCATTTAAACGTCGATAATCACCACATGGTCTAACACTTCCATCTTTTTTATTCACAAGATGTAGTGGGCTTGCCCATGGAGATTTAGAAGGTCGAAGGATATCATTATCTAACATAAATTTAAATTCTTGCTTGGCTATTTCTAATTTTTAGAATCCAATTGACGAGCTTTTGAGTAAACCGGTGGGCCTTTAGTAGCAATAGTGTTTAACATCATGTTTTGTATTAGTAATTAATAAATTTGGTTTCATTAAATCTGGAAATTGTAATAATATATTAGAAAATTTTGATGTTTTATCCATTATGTTAATTTTATTTTCTTGCAAAATAGAAGAAATCTCACCTGTAACATGAAGGTTAGTTATTCCATCTATTAACTGCTTGTTTCGGATGTCAATTAACAAGTTAAATTTATTTAAAAAATCGGCTCCCAAGATTCCTTTACTAACTTTGGCAATTATAAACGGAAATAAAAATTCTCGACGTAATCCCAAATCAATATTTAGCACTTTAATTCCATAGGTTGGAATTTCTGTTCCGTTTGCTGCAAATAATTTGTAATCCGATGGTTGTTTATTTTTAGATGTGGCTGGTATTATTGAACAATCAGCTCCACTATCTACCAGGAAGTGCAAATTTGTCGTTCGATCTTTGACGAATAATCGAAATTTGCGACAGGCTTTATAATCTTCTGCAGCAGAATTTGTCGCAATATTTACTGCAGACTGAAGTTTTCCGTATTCTATTCCATGTACAAGGCGGGCTGCACTTTTCAGGTTTGCATCGAGCACCGAAACGGAAGTGAAAATAACAATATTTTCCTTTGGGGTCGAAACGTTTCCGAGAACGACTTCGGGATTTAGGATGAAAACTATTGCGTTCTTGATTTGTGGAGAATGCTGAGTTGACATATTTGTTCCTCTAGGCTTTGAATTCTGTTGAGAAGAAGCTGGTCTCTTGACGACGTTGCTTCACCACAGTCTAAAGATTTTCCAGTTGCAAAATCTCTGTTCTGGGAGTCATATCAGATATTTTATCAGCCATTACTGCCAATTTGCTTAAATTCTCATCACTGACAACCAAAATATTTTTAATGGACTCAGGAAGCTTTTCTAAAAACAAAGTTTTAATTAAATTATCCGAAATATCGGACGTTGCAACAGTTTTCAATTTCTGCAACAGCTGACTAGGCTTCATATCACCAAGTTCAATTCCAGTTAACAGTCGTTTTATGCGAAGATTTTCACTTTCTTTAAACAGACTGAGTAATCTGTTTTTCGAGTCCGTGTACTTCGTATCACTTTTGCTATTGACAATGTCCCAAATATTTTCGACGTATTTTGGTTCTAATTGCGATACCAAATAATGGAATTTCGTTTCTTCTAAAGAAATTCTTGATATCTGGAACTGAGCCTCTACTTGGTAAAACCAAATTTCTGGCCTGTCAGTCCAAAACGGCGGTATTTTTATGCTGACGGCGCTCATTTCAAATTCTTCGAATCTTCGTTAAGCATTATAACAGATGATAATTATGATTAAATTTTATGCAATATTTAAATAAAATTGTTCCGGGTCACCAGTTTGTTATGAACGTTTGGTTCTATAACATTTAAAAAATAGAAAGTTGGTTCAAAAGAATTCGAAGAGCACGTTTATTCCATTAGGCTTAGTTGAGCTAGCACCAAAACATTGCAACAAGTCTAATCAAAATATACCGACTGTTGCCAATCGGGTAATCTGAAGAAGGATACAAGAAATTGTTTCAGATTTACAAATATAAATATAAATACAGTTTGATTACATAAAATACAAAATATAGTAAATTGCAAATGCCTAAATATAAAATTCATTTTAAAATTAATTATTTTTCAAATTATAATGTTCTATAATTTTATTATATTTTTCTTTGTTGAGTTTAATAATATTTGTCTCAACAGCGTCTACAATCCGATGACAGACTGAACCAACTCTCATCTGAGACTAGTACGCATGCCCAGTCCTGTTCAGTCCAATTGTGATGCTCACGACACCATTGCAAATGGGCAGTACGGTGCTGTCTGGTCAATGGGACACACAACACAGGTCTGCGTGCGTATAGTTCTCCTCCCCTCAAACGTCTGGCAACAGTTTTTCGGGAGATCTGCTTTCCTGAGGCAGCAAGAAACTGATTTGCCACCTGCTGAGCTGTAGTGCGCCTGTTCCTTTTTGCTGATAAGACGATATATCTGTCTTCTGCAGGCGTCGTACTTCTAACACGACCTCCCCCGTGCCGTCTACTACACATTCCAGTAGTTTTAAATGACTTCCACAGCCGTGAAACAACGCTGTGAGCGATGTCGAACTCCCTGGCAACATCTGTTATTTTTCGCCCTTCTTCGATCTTTCCAATAATTCGGCCACGCATAAAATCATCTATGTAATGTCGAGAAGACATTCCAAAAATTTTAAGTTCGCCTATTAAACCTTTCCTGTAAAACTTTGACTTGAAACAACAACTGTCCACACGCGTCAAAACCTTTAAAGCTCTTATGAACGCTATCACGTGATGAACAGACGTGGAAAAAAAAATTGCATACTCATACTTCTTACTAATATCCCGCACTTATTCTAATTTTCCACATTTTGCTTCCTTTCATTTTGTGGTTGCTATGGATGATAGTGTTATCCGTCCTTAGCAATTGTCCAGCAGTGTATATATATATATATATAATATTGTTTTGCTGTCTTTTTGTTCGATAGAATTATTTAAGTTTTATAGGTGTGTATCTATGTATGAACAATTTATCTTTTTTAATTATAATTCTTTTGCTTTGGAGAGAGGGGAAGCAATTCCATTCTTATCCAGGGCGGCAAAACTGCTACAGCCGGCTTTGTAATTGATATCATAAATTTCTTAGCCTATCATAATCTGACATTTAGAGTTCAAAGAGAATCTCTCAAAACAGATGAAGACACTAAGAATTCTGGAAACTTCCGAGACTTATTTAAATTGATATTTAAATATGATCCTACGTTACGGGAACACATAAATCCCATTGATAATAAATAACTTGCACACCATTACCTAAGCCACGATATTCAAAATGAATTGAACACAATCATGTCAAACACAGTTGCCAGTGAAGTAATTGGTAGGATAAAAAAGGCAAAATATTATTCTTTTTCACTTGACTTCAGTACAGACTGTATTAGAACTTAACAAATATATCGGTCATCCTTAGATATTGTAGTACATCAACTGGAAGTATAGATGAAAACTTGATCGGATCTCTTGCTGTCACTGAAACGACTGGAGAATATTTGACCAATGCAATAATGGGTGAGCAAGAAAAAAATGGCTTAGATATTCGGAACTGTCATGGACAAGGAAACGACACTGGTGCAAATATTGTAGGCATAAATAGTGGAGTTAAAACTCTAATATTAAATGTAAATCTTGGGCATTTTTTTCTCTCCTTGCAGTTGTCATATGCGGAATCTATTATTGGTAGTCGCAGCTAATTAGTCAGTGGCAACAAAAACATTTTTTTTGGTTTCATTCAGAAGATTTTTGTTCCAGCAAACGCTGAAAAAAATTCTTCTGAATAAGTTGAGCAAACGGTGAAAAGTTATCAAAGATAAATTACAGCTTACTATTAAGCCTTTATCAGACACAAGATGAGAAAGCAGAAGCGCGCGAGGCGGTGAAAGCTGAAATCTTACAATTTGATGATGATGTTGAATGCACAGAAAACTTTAAAAAAAACAAACGGAACCTTCCGACACATTCAACAATTGCGATTCCGTTTTAAATGAAATGTTAAGTTTAGAATTTATCGTATCATTGCATGTATGGTATGAGTCATTAACGTCATAAGCAAATTATGGCAATCTGTACAAGACCATTGGTGCATTACTCTTGAACATTTGCGTACATTTTGTAGCATTATCAAAGAGTATCGACAAACTGGATTTGGAAAATGCTTGTCTGACGCTCGTAAGTCAAGTAGTTATGATGTGCCAAAAGATTTTAAAAATAAAAGGATTGCCAAATTAAAAAAAAGAATGTTTGATTATGAAGGCGGCGATTAATCTATAGAGTCTGTCAAAAGCCGGCTTTTTAATACCATGATTGATTCTGTGATAACCAATATGGATTCAAGATTTATATCTTTAAATCAGCCTTTTGAAACTTTTGGTTTTCATGATTTAAGGAAGTCAAAAAATATTAAAAAAGATCAAATACTGAAAAACTGTCAAGAGTTACACAGTCCAGCAAGTAGGTGAGAGCAGTGACTTCAAACTTTACGAATTATATGAAGAATTACAAAATATGATCCCACATTTACCCAACATCATTACAGATGTGAAACATCTGCTCCAAAATGTCACAGAGAACGATTTGAAAGAAATTTTCCCAAACATTTTACATTGTCCTTCGAATTTTGTTAACAATACCTGTAAGTACCGCTTCTGCTGAGAAGAACTTTTCAAAATCAAAGCTAATAAAAAACTATGTAAGAAATACAATGGGCCATGAAAGATTTTCTGGCAGTTTTATCTATTGATGCAGATATCACACCTAAGATAAATTACGAACCAATCATTGGATTTCAGTAAAACTTATATCAGAAAATTTCTGTTTCTTTAATTTTTTTCTCATTATTGTTTAATGTGCCAAAGAAATATGAGTAAAAAGTTTGGGTTTTTTCCTTAGGAATAAAAAAGTTTTTTTTTAAAAAAAAATTATATACCCTCCTTCTTACGCCATCAGAGGGCCTCGCGAAATGTATTTTGCCCACATAAGGTTCAGGTATCGCGCGCCACTGATAACACAGTAATTGTTTACTTAATTCCTTTCCTGAACCCGTGGAAAGAAAAGAGTTGCCATCATAAAAAAACAAACATGGAAACCCGGAGGACCTCTTAGTGTTCAAACATGATTGACATAAATAAATAATATTTTTATATAAAATTTTTTACCAGCGTTACGGGGAGACGTATAACACACGGCCGTGTCCATGACACAGCCACACCCTCTTTTTTTTAAAAAATATTTTTTATTCACTTTTGTGATGAAAATAGTTAAACATACTGAATGTTTTACTTCAGATCAAAGGAAGTTTTAAGCAATATCATTAATCTGTAATTATTTTTTTCCCTTATTTCTTCGTATTTTTGTTTTATCTCCACAGAATCATATATATATTTAAAGCTAATAAATTTTATTGCACTTTGAAGCATTAGCAGCAGACCTCGTAATTTTGAGCCACGGTCAGGTGACAAGACCAATTTTTGAGCTGACATCCCTCTATAAAAATTTTGCAGAAGTAATTCATTTGAGATTAAACTTGGCGGTGTGTGTGTGTGTTTGCTGTTAAACATTATAGTTTATTTTGAAATTGTAGTTAAAAATATATTTACTTCTAGTAGAGTATTTTATTATTGAGGTTGAATATCTATGTTACTGATAAAATAAAATAACTGAAAAATTCATAAATGGAAAAAAAAATTTAATGTTTTTAACGAAGTTTAAAGTACATTAAGTTATATACATATATTTTTACATGATGAAATATTTTAAGACCATAACCTTAAAATTATGATTAACTTTACTAATTTTCCATTGCTATTAACAACCACTTATAAGAGAAACATATTTTGAAAACAGACCTGAAGAGAGCAAAACCATCTACTCACTATTCTATCTATTCTGAGATGCATTAACTAAATTCAGGAAACTTAAATATTTTAATGTACTTATATACACATAAGAGCATTATTGATTCGATATACTCTGGTACAAAGTTAATGAAAATTGCATTCATTAATAAAGTGCCTATGTTTTGTTTAATATTTAGACAACAGCATGTGTGTGTACAGAGACAGTTTATTGAATTATAAATTTTCATAAAAGCATTTAATGGAAAGGAATTCATCCTTCTTTGTGTTATAATAATTGAACATACATTTTTTCCTCAATACTGCACCTAAGAGACATTTTATAAGTCTTTAAACTATCTATGAATAATTCTCATAGAGCTTAATATACTTTGTGTAAAAAGTTCTATGTTCATGCGTGTGTCTCACTACATTCAATTAGGACAAATTCCCAAATTAACCTTCATTGGACTTGATATCATTTTGATGCTTTGTAGAAATACAGTTGAACCTCCATATTACGAACCTTTATATTGAAAATTTTTCTATACAGCGAACTTTTCACGATTTTGTTTGTAAAATAATTTCCAATAGCGAAGTGAATTTTCTGTATTACGAATTTTTTCTTTTGTGATTCAATTTCTCTCTCTCTATTTTTAAAGTATTTCTGGACATTTCAAGTTATTCTCTCTTTTAACACACTTTACGGTGGTCATAAATCTTGAACTGGTTTTTTGGATGCCTAACTCGCTGAAAGAAATAGAATGCTGGAAGTTTGATCCAAGAAATGCAACCTTAACCCCCATTGTCCAGTTCACAGGAAACATCTTCGATTTCCCCTTTCACCTTCAGTGGAGTAGTCTCGTGTCTCCGTTCATTTTGTACTGGAAATTTCGTTTCTTATAGCTCGAAAATGTCAGAACATAAGTGCTTGAACGTCAAAGAAATTTAAAAAATTTTTTTCAGGAAGTGGATAAAGGCGTCAAAAAACTTTCTTTGCACTTTTTCTTTCTTTCTTTTCTTTGATAGGTAAGATATATGAAATAAATATATATTAATTTACAAAAAGGCGTGAATAATTACTTTTTTTATATATAGTGTTTATGAATGTAAAATATTTGTTTTATGCGGTTTATCAAAAAAACTGAACCAATATATAACAAACTTTTTCTCCAGGATTTAGCGACTTTGTTATATAGAGGTCTGACTGTATATTCTTACAATCAACTTGGCTTCAATGGATAATGTTTTATGATACAATGGACAATTAGATGTCATTTACAACAGATATTATTGCAAATAATGAAGAGTGTATTTCTTTTTTTGAGACATGGGTTCACAATATTTTGTTAGGAGGTGTAGGTGCACGATTACTTACACAAATCTGTGTACTGTGTGTGACCAGAGAAAAAAATAAATTACTGACCATGTGCCCAGTCTATGGTAAGTATACTTATCTTAACACTAAAAAGGGTAATTAAATCTGAATTTATAAAAATATATTTCCCTAAAATTAAATTTTAACTGCAATTCAGTTAAAAATGCACTTAGAAAAATATTTTAAAACAGAAAATAAAAGAATGTACGGGAAATTAAAAATCTCAACATTATTATTTTTTTCCCCAATATCTATTTTTAAAGAGGCTTATTAGTTTATATAAAAGTGTATCATATAATTCCAAAAACTCTTTTTAAACTAAAATTTAAAAAAAAAAATTTAGTGCAAAATAATTTTTTTTGATGTATTTGATTAGTTATTCACACTATTATAAGATGAGGATTATAAAATACAAATTCTTGCAGAAAGCTTTAAGCATATTTGAGTTAAAATGTAAATGTCACAAAATGTTAAAAATAAATGGTACAAAATATTGTTCTTCTTCATAATTTTTTAGTGGATGAGATTCAATTTCCTTTTATTGCACAGTAAAATTATTTTGTTGTATAGTGTAGATCACTTACTAGTAATTTTGAACAAACACTTAAAAAAAATTTTATTGCTGTAAATAATTACATTATTTGTAAAGAAATAAAAATTTGAAAAATAATAAATGAAGTATATTTACATAAATGAAAAATTAATGAACAAAGTATAATACAGCATATACAGGCAGTTCCCATCTTTCATACATTCCATTCAATTTTGTAAGGCATTTAAAAACTTAAGATTTTTATAAGTATTGTAACAATATACATGCTTCTATGTAATGACTTTCTGTTCTTCATGTATAATTAAGCTCCCTTTTCATCTCTGATCTCTTAGCTACATTTGTTTCCAATATTATAAGTCCAGTTTTGAATTAGAAAGAGTAAGCCATTAATATGCTATCCAAAATTAATATTATGCTTCTCCCACCCAGTACCTTAAGCAAAATAAGACCACCATTTAGAGATAAAGAGCATTTCTAAATAGTATTGTGCAAACAGATTAAGGATAATTCCTAAATCTTAATACAAGCAATCGACAAAAGACTCAAATGCCAAAATAAAAAAAAAGAGTTTTGGAAAAATTTTATTACATACATTGCAATAGCTGTTAATGGGTTCCATTGGAATGAAATAAAAATAAAATTGAAAGTTTGTTAGGAAAAAAAATCTACAAATAAACAAAAGTCTTTAAAAAAGGTCCTGAAATTATAACAATTGAAATATTTCACATTAATTGTACTAGGAATTTCAGTAATGAATATATTGAACTTGGATTCAAGATATTTTTGAGTTAACACAATATCATTCAAGATCCTTATTAACAGTTTTATAAGAACATTAGTCAGAGCTCACTGTCATGAAAAGAGAGCAAGAGAGTACAATTTATCTATCATGTAAATTTGTATGGAAAACATCAAATACCAATGAAAAGTATTGTTTATTTATAAAACAAGTGTTTTCTAAAACATCTAATTAAAAATAAATATTCTGAGAACCACCTATAATATTTAATGAACAAAACTATAGTTTTTATGTACAAATGAAATCTTATGTGTTTCACTTTAACACATTTTTATGAAAACAAGACTATAACTCAACAATAAACTTGCACCTTTCTTCTACATTATATGAATTCCTGAAATAAAAATAATATCTGCATTTACTGCAAATGTTATTTAAGAAAATTAAAGACAGAGATAATATTATGGATAGAGTATGAGAGCTGGTTCATACTGTGATAATCAGTCTTGTGTGTTGTATAAATCATTGAAAATAATCCCAGGGATTACCTTTATATAGATAAATGGGGAAATATAAGCTGATATTTTTCAAAACACAGAAGTAACTTATTGTCATATCATGTACAATATTATTATACTAAACTTAAGAAACATAATGAGTAAAAAATTCAACTTTTAAATTCTTGATTAAATAACAAAATCTTTTAGCAGGTTCTGGTTTTAAATGCAGATATTCTTGAACATTAAAAAGATTTAACATCAATAAAGCTTGGCCATCAATTTCCTGAAAATAAAAAATATAGATTATACAGCAATTTAAAACTTATCATAACTTTTAATGTTTTAAATGATGAATATATTTAAATTTTAAAAACCCATTATTCTTAAATGCTATTTCATAATATTTAACACTTCTAAAAAACAGAATCTGAAAATGCAACATCTTACTGTATTATATATATATATATCCCATTATTAAAATAAAGACAATTTTAGTGGTATATCCTAATGATTATGAGGATAATATAATGGTTAGTATGAGAGCAGATTCACACTCTGATAATCAGTCAAATGAAAAAACATTTTAACTATAATAAGATATGTCATCCTGTATCAGAAAACCACAATTTAATTATTGAATCATAAGAAATATGACAAGATAATATAAAAGTTATCAATATGTCATTTTTAAAATAAGGGGAAAATGCTCTTTCACATTTATTATTATTTTAAATAATTAAATCACATGGTTGTGTATGTAAAAAAAATATGCAAATCTAATTTCTTTTAAATGACATTTTTTTAACAATGCTGCTTTTTGTAATAATAATAACAATATTAATAAAGGCATCATAGTTGGTTTGTCACTGGCCTTCAGCACCCAAGGTTGCAGATTCGACCCTGGCCCAAGTCGGTGGATTTTCATGAAACAGAAAACCTACAGCGGCCAAGTCATATGATTATGCGGGATGTAAAAAATCCCTTGGAGTGCCCTTTTGACTTGGGTGCTCTCAGCAAAATTAAATTCCAAGTTCAATTTGTATCATCAGAGCTCAGGTGCCTCCCTCTGGGGAGAAACTGGGCATCAAAATTACTTATGGCAATTGGTATTGCCTATATGGTGCCGAGTGATAAGTGATACCAGCTCCTGGGGAATGAACTAGGTCTGCAAAGTAGAAAATACCAATAGAAAAAAAGAATATTTTGAAAAAGAATACTCTTAACAAATTAACAAAGAAAACTTGCCTGTTCTTTTAACAGTGGAGCTAATGGTGCATAATCTGTTTTTTGCAAATATTGAACAACATCCTCTACTGACCATTCCAAAGGATTGCTGTCTAAAAAAGTTGGTTTTGGACGACTTGGAAGAGTCTGAAATTATAACATAATATTTTATATAGTATTATATAGTCAAAGCCTATTTAAGATTCAGAAGATAGGTTTTTAAGTTCACCACAGTAATAAACAAAAATTCTATGTACTTAATGAAACAATCTAGAAAATGATTATTTCTTCCAAATCAAACAATATTGTGTTTTTATATTTTTTTTTAAAAAAAAGGGTTTTATCCTCTAAAAACCTTTGTTATGAGGGTCTGAATTCCAATTCGGATTTTGAGACATATACAGCTGTATGAGCCAACCATATAGCTCATTAAATTAATCCAAATTTTATACGAAAAATCTTTATTTTTATCAACTTAATATTCATCAACACACACACACATCATATTTGAGGTTTTTAAAGTATGGCCTTATTCAAATATAAATAAATAAGTGTATATTGTCGGCCTAATTATTAGAATGCATAACTCCTTCTGGGGTGCTAATTTGATATAGGACTGCTACGCACCAAGTTATTGTTTATGTTCACCAAGATAGGATAAATTACAATATGGTTACTTTCATATTTTTATTGCGTGGTAATGTTGCTGCCATGGGGATAATGACGTGATTAAGGAATCGCCCCAAACAGTGCTTGGCGCATAGCACTATTTCAAATTTACATCCTTTGTGGAGTTACACATTTTGATAATTAGGTTGATGATATAATAAATAACTTTATTCTATCTGTCATATTGAAAAAGATTTCCATGATTGCTCTAATAAACCATGATGATGACACTCATACTGAAACAGAAAAAAAAAGTGGTACTTGGACTGTAAAACTAACTTCTAGACTGTAAATCAACATATCATACTAAAACTTAAAGGATTAGTTAACAGTATGTTCAATTACTGTAATTTTACATTACAGTTTTAGACAAAGTAAGATTTAGAGTTATAGGGTAATAATGAAGAACATTATAATTCTATAATAATTTAATTTTCACAGATAAAACTTGATCAACTGACAGAACTTACTTCAGATTGCATAATAGAATCTTCTATCATAGCCTTATTTTTCATCTGAGCAGCAATAGCTTTTTTGGTACTGCCCACAGGTCTCCCAACTTTTCTAGGTGGAAATGGCCTGATAGGTCTTGTTCTAGGTCTTCCCCTGCGAGAATGAAATGGAGATACATGATGCCAAAGTCCAAAATTAGGAAGTTTTGCACCTCGTGTTACAATACTTGAGCTTGGAGTGTGCTTAAGCTTTTTCTTTCCAATAAGTGGAATTTTGTTGGTTTGAGAAGGAGATTTTTCTTTAGTATCACATTTTGAGCCTTCATCAGTTTCACTAGAGTCTCTAGATTTAGCAATTTTCACAGGAGGTTGATTTTCTAGCGATCTAGCATTATTAAGTAAATGTGTCCAATGCTTTCGCTTCTTTTTTCTACCAGGACCCTTTTTAACTACTTCTTCATTTTCTGCTGAAGTAGAAGCAGCATTAGGATTTAAAGGTGGTCTTCCTATCTTCTTATGTTTCTTTACGAAATTATAACCTATCAAATCACATTTTAAAAATAATTAGCATACAACAAGAATAATTAGCATTATACACGAATCAAGTATAAAATATATTTCCCTATTAAAAATAGATATTTATTCACAAATTTTAATTCATTAACAATAAATAATATTTTGTTTTGAATTTAATAATTAATAACAGATCATTATGCCTTTACCTTTCTCAGACTAAAATACAATATTTAGTAGATTGTTTAATTTTATGTAACCTTTTCTCACAGCAGAAGAAAATATGCATATTTTTTCTCAAGACTTTTACAATAGTCATATAATCTTAATAATTTTTTTATGTGTTTAAAATAAGAATAATGTTAAACTCATTATAAATTTCAAGTGCTGCTTGAAGTAGTATATATATATATATATATATATAAAGATAAAATAGAAAAAGAAAGCAAAAGTGAAATTTTAGATTTAAATATTTATATTTAAATAGTAAAATAAAATAAATACATTCAGTAAAAATTCAAATCTTCAAAACTAGAAATATAATTAGCCAATACAGCAACTGAATAGGCTCTTAAAAAAAGTCAAGAAAATATAATACCCTTTAAAATTCTATAAAAGAAAAAGAGAAGAGAGAAAAACTAGCAACATAAATAAATGAAAGTAACATATAGAAGCAAAACACAATAAAGGAGAGCTGTACTAAACAATATTAAGCCATAATATTAATAATACGTACCAAATTTGGTCTTTGTTTGTGTGTGACAACTACTAGGACAAACTTCTCCAACATGTTTAGGTCCAAATAAATACGGACAACATTCAAGTTTTTGGCAAATATTTTTACAAAATTCTTCAACTTGCTCACTATTTCTAATAACCTCTATAGTAGCTCGATTAGTTTTGCCTTTATATCTGTTGAAATTATGTAAAAAATTGAATAGAGGGAAAGATGATAAATGCATACAACTTTAATTTACGAGAACAAAAATGCAATACATATATATTTTTTTCAATAAGGAGCATTTTCAATTTTTCATCTCATAATAAATAAAAATTACATACCAAGAAATATAAAAAGAAAAAAAAATCAAAATAATATTAGGAAGTGAACAGCATATAATATCATGTTCAATAATTAAACGTAAAAAATTCATTTTATATACTTAACTTTTAGAAATTGAAACAATTCAAATATTTTTTTTTTAAAAAAGGAATTAAAAAAAACTTTGAGCTGACCAATCATTTTTCATATATATATATATTTCTGAAAAACACAATGTTCAATTGATGGTTAATCATTCTGTGTTCAGCACTTTTGTCAATTGTAAAGGGGTCCACTTGAGGAATGAATGACATATATTAATTTTAAATTACACTGGTGAAAAAATTGAAGCGACAAATGTTATTTTTTTTGCAATAAAAAGAAAACTAACAAAGCAAATAAAACCAGACCAGGCCAAAATATCGTTTGATATAAGACCAATACAAAGAAAAACAAAAATGGGTACAACTCGCAACCTAAATAAGGAAACTAATCACTTGTCCATCACAGTAGTTGATTGATACCATGTAAATTCGAGAAAAACAAGTCTATTAGGGTGTATGATTGACTCTAACAGCTGCAAAACTCTCACATCTGTGTTACATACTCTTTTCCAGGGTCCTTATCGAACTGTGTGGCAACCACACCCATTCCTTCAACAAGGACATCCCATACGTATTCAATGGAATTAAGGTCAGGGGACATCTCAGGCCTCACCAATCGTTGGAGGTATTCCTAAAACAACTGAACCCTGTGTGGTTAAGTGTTATCGTCCATAAAGATGAAGTTCATATTATCCACAGAAAAGTTTGATATAGGGTGTAAAGATATCATCCCTGTACCACTGACTTGTCAGAGTACTTGTATCGAACACATGAAGGTTGGTATGTTCGTCTTCTTTGATGCATGCCCAGACCAACATCCTTGTCCCCCATAATGGTCCTTTTCAACAGTGTTAGAGGTCCAATATTGACTTCTGGGTTCTCTCTCGATAAGAACACATCTCAAGTCGCTAGACGATCTTTTTTTGTGGTTCATAGTTAAATGGATGCAGACTATAGGGCACCTGCATTAAGTTATCCATGAATAGGATGATCCTGTTGCATTATACAGGTTGTGTCGCTGTCATGGTCCTATCCCTTTTAGCTAAAATAACAATCTTGAGATGGCGTTGTTGCCCTTTTGTGGTCTTGGCTAGGTCAGCGGACCACTGTTCCTATCTCTATAAATGGCTTCCATAGTGTGGACACCATATTTCTAAAAACCCCAAGGTCCCAAAAGTAGGTAGTTTTTTATTGGCTCACCATGGGCCTTCCAGCTATATGCCATCTTATAGCATCATCTAGACCACGGGTGGCCAACCTATTTGGGTTGAGTGCCACTATCCGATAAAGAAAAATTCTGCATGCCACTTCCAACTTTTCCAACAAACAAATGAATATGAAAAAGTGAAAAAATGTAACTTATAGGCTTATTATGGAATTTTTACGTAAATAGTGCATTTTTTATGCAAGTCTAAGAAGTGGGAATTTAAAAATCAAATAAATAAGACAAAAGTACAAAGTTATGTTTTATTGTTAATAAACTTTTGGCAGGCTCAATGAGTTAGATTAGGTATAAAATAAAATGAATAACTTCAAACATTTCATTCTAAATAATCATTGAACAGTAAGAGCTTTCTTAATTGCAGTTAAAAAAAATTTTTTTTTTTACCATGTCATCCATATTAGTATTACTTCTCGAAGATGCTAGCAATACTATACAAGTGATTTTCTTACATTTTTACTAAGCATATTTTTGTAACTTTTCTAAAATGACATATTAATTTAATGTGCATAAATGAATTCATACAGTAAATTGATTTCTAGTCATTGAGATACTTGATCCTTGGATAGTGAGTTTCATTGTATATAGTCATTTTCTTAATTGTATATTCTACTTAAATATTTTTTGATTTGAAAAATGTCAATTTTAAGTATATATATAATTTGAATTACAGTTAATTGAAATTTTAAAATTAAACTATTTAACTTTTGATAACTGTTATCGAGAAGAATAACAACCTCATTAAAATTTTTTCCAGATTATAAATGTATAGCACAATAACCTTGTCAAATGTTTTATTTTTTAATCAAATCAAACATGAAACCAAAATAGAAATAAAATATATTAATATTAGTAGTAAAACTAGGTTTCCATTATCCAGGCTCAAATTTTACCAATAAAACAAGCATCTCCTCATCTTTTTGCCTTTACTCTGTCCAATAATGCCCATTTTTTCATTAAAATAATTATTTCGACCATCTTCAACTGTATTATGGTTAGTGTTTAATTGATTTTCAAAACATTTCATGGACATTATTTCTTCACTCCAAATGTAAATAAATCTTAAAGACATCAAAAAAGATAATGTCAACGTTTCAAACTACGTTTGTTTTGTGTATATTACCTGCTACAACAGCTAGAAAGATTACATCTCTATCAATTACTGTTTCTAAATTTTTAACTTCATTTTGTGATCTTACATCTGTGTTACATTAGTAGGCAAAAGGTTTTTTGTTTTTTTCTTATATATATATATATATATATATATATATATATATATATATATATGCTGGTATCTCTGTAGAATGCAAGTCCCAAATTTTCATCATGCTTATACACAGCAAATTTAAGTTCAGGTAAACAAGTCAATGGGAAAAGGTTGCAATGTCAATAATCTTGTTTGTAACAAAATTTGGCAGTTGTTCTTGACTATGCAGGCAAATTTGTGTCAGGCAAATGGAAAAGGGGCGAAAATTAATATTCATAATAATTCTATACAAAATAGTTTATATTAAATAAATATGTAAAAAAAAAGTTTATAAGTCAGATTTTTAGTTATTAATTTTAGATAAGAAACATCAACACCATTATTAAATAAATTGAAGTAAAACTTAAACTAAAAATAATTAAGCTTTCTATTTAACTTTTTTTTCTATAAAAACCATATCCTTAAAAGTTTTGCAACCAAATCTTGATTTATAATACACTAGCTGGTATACTCGTTTTTTGCACGGGTAAATCGAAAAATTAAACAATACAGATTGAAGGATAAAAAGCTTTTAATGAGTCAATTTTACTAAATTGCAAATTAAACAAAAAATAAAAAAAAGCTTTTTGCATATCTCAGCTGAACACAAAAAACACATATTTGTTAAATGTTAAGTCTGTAGATCTAATAGCTGATAAAAAGGATTTTTTTTTATTTATAACTCCCCATAACTATCTTGTCAGTCGATTTTTGAAAACACCATCCAAAGCTGATCTCTGCTCAGCTAAAGTAACACATTGTTACAAATTTTGTGTAATGAACTCTTAAAATAGTGTAAATAATTTATATCTGGAAGTGTAATACATTAATATTACTTTCTGTTGTATTTATTTTATGTTAAAATCTTGCCACCACCTCTCCCTTCAAAATATAGTTTTATTATAAAAAAAAATAGTGATTACACTGATCAAAGGAATAAATTAAAAGTGAGCGTATTGAGGCATGGTGTAGACAAAACAAACAGGGAAAGTTTTGCTTCACACAAAAAAAGATAGATATATGCTGCCGCAGGTTTTTTAGCAGATGGCATATTTTTTCCCTACTTTCTTGACAATTATCGTTATATTTTGGACACTTCCTACAATATCTTTATAAATTATAGCCTATGTGTTATTCTGATGTATAAGTTATATTATTGGAAAATTTCATTAAAATCCATTCAGTTTTTCCATGAAAGAATAACAAACATCCATTCAAACTTTTGCATTTATAATATTAATAATGTAACCCCCCGTAGTTTAAACTCTTCTCATATGAACAGTAGAAAGACTATCGCGCCCTCTAGCGGCTAGAACAATCTTCAGTAATGGCCAAGCTTCGGAACTGTAAGGACGTACGAGCATGCGCTCCGACCCCTTTCAATTCTATTGTAACTGTTAGTTCTCTAGTTATGTATGTAAATGTTTGTTTTGTCTAATAAACGTGTTTAATTAACTAGTGGACTTAATTAAGAACCCCTTCCCCGCGTGTCCCTTTATTACATTGGGTCACACCCCTTATAATTTGACGCAACGTGTTTCTATAGTAAAAGAGGCTTGGCTGTTGCTCGCTATTAATTTTCAGGTTAACACGCTATTGTTCCATTCTCACCTGTAGAATGAGCAAGTTTAACAAAAAATCGTTGGATTTATCTTCACCTGAAGAACAAGTAAAGTTTTTACTTTGAATTTTCTTTTAAGTATTATACTTTATAATACTAAATTAACCATTGCATGCCCAAATGCAAATTGGATTTAACATCCTAAAGAATTGTGTAAGTTTTAATTTCTTAAAAATTGACTTCATTGTTCTGACATAGAGAACATTCTTTACTGATTTAAATTTAGAACGTCCTGTTCAAATTAAATTAAGAAATATTTTTTTCTTATTTCAAGAAATGTAATTGTGTAATTTGCTAAACAGCATAATATACAGTTAAATTATTTTCAATGTGTTTCTAAAATATACTTCCTGTATTGTTTAAACTAATAAGTATAACGTTGTTTACTTAAAAGCTTAAGTGAGAACACAAAACCAAATATATATGTATTTATGTGTATTGTTTTCTTTGAATGATTACAATTCTTGTTCGAAAGCATTTAAGCTGGAAAAATTTTGTATTGTTATATGCTATTTTCAAAAAAAATATTCATTTATGTGTATAATTTTAAGTGTCCATTCAAACTTTTGCATTTATAATATTAGTAAGGATTTAATTCTTGTATAAACAAATCAGCAATCAAAAACTAAAAAATAATAGCACATGTACATTCAAATAATAAAAATAAAGTTCTTTAACTACAAAGATATAAGAAATAAAACCAACTAAATGTTTTAATAAACAATACATTAAAAATTCAAATAAAAGAAAAGTTTTTTAAACTTTTCTTAATAAAGCTTTTAAATTACTAAAATTAGTATTAATTTACTTTGCTTTAATAATTTGTTGTTGCATTCCTGGAGAAGGTTTTCCATTAACCTGGAGTATTTGAAGTACACGACTAGATTTGTAGGCAATATTTACTACTCTGTAAATAACCTCTTGAATCACTAAATGGAGAGGCCCAGGCCCAATAGCTTGTGGAAGCTCTGCTAATCGGCTTTTACTCAATAATGGTCCAGTAAAACAACGGTGATTAAAATAGATTTTTGGACACCAAGATTTGCATTGTTGTCCTGAAAACAATAAGACAAAAATTTAAAGGTTAAAATGTTAGTTTAATTTGAATGTTTGTAATGAATAATTTCAACATCATTCATTGTTATAAAAACAAGTAATATAAATTTTTTTTTACATTCAATTCCTACTTAGATCAACAAAGAAAATTTTTATTTTAGCTACTTTTTATTAAATAGTTACAATTAATATAAATATGCATATACATATGACAGAATCACAACATTAAGTGGTAATTAATTTTTATTATTAACATTAAAGTATCCTATTGTCATCCAAAACAATTGTGTCTATACAATTTCACTTCAACTGAATGCTTTAAAATGTGAGAAAAAAAATCTTTTAAAGTTTTGACCCAAGTCACTAAAAATGAAACCAACGTTGCTGTATCTGCAATTCTTTAAATAATTATTTTCAGTCAATTAATTGTAATTAATTATAATTAAATTATTGTATGTTTACCCAAAACAATGATGTATAGAAAATTGCAGCTCAAACAAGCACTTTAAAATGTGAGAAAAAACCTTTTCATGTTTTGACACAAGTCGCCCAAAATGATGCCAACGTGGCTGTATTTGTAATGTTTTGAATAATTAAATTTATCAATGAATTTTTATTAATTATAATTAAAAAACTATATTGTCATCCAAAATAATCATGTATATAAAATTTTAGCTCAATTGAGCATTTTAAAATGCATTTTATTAACGATTGAAAATTCCCCGAAGATAAATAAATATATAGAGAGTGTGAGCTAATAGTAGGAATTGAAAAACATAACCACTCGTGCAAAATCAATTCTAACATAATTATTTTTCAAAAACTTTATGCCGTCCCTTTTAAAACATCTATACTAAATTTTCATACAGGATATATATTTCTTTTAGAAATGCATTCAACAAAAATAATACCATATTGTCAAGTTCGAAAGAAGTACACAGTTCAATTAAACTAACAATTAGATTTATTCTAACGCTTGGAGCTCGATACAACACTGGACTGAGAACATGCCCAACTGGCGATGAACTCTGCTTTTATACACTGGAATATTCGAGAAATAACTAGTATGCACTCTAAAGAATGATCTGGATTCATCTAGAACCTAGAGAAACAATACATTAAAAACGGAAACAAAATTCCAGTCTTTGGATAAATCTGCCGGGGCCGGGATTCGAACCCGAGACCTGAGGAAGTTCAGTCCAACGCTCTGCCAACTCGGCTATCGGGACTTGTAGCAAATTATGCGTGTGGCATTGCTCCCCTCGAAAAGAAGACAGCGCCCCGCTGTCATTTTGTTCAAGGGCCTTTATTCTGGAACGAGTGATGGGTCCTTTGTATGATTCTTTGGGAGGAATATCCTCGGTTTCGATTTGCTCGGCGGGATCATGGTACGGTTTCATACGCAGTACATGGACAACTTCTCTTAGTTTTCTTTTCGTGAAGCAGGATCAAAATCTTGTACTTTAAGTCACGGCTGATAAACGGCGTGCACCTGATACGGTCCGAAATACCTTCTTAAGAGTTTTTCGGAGAGACCGACACTGGAGTATAAACCCATACGAGATCTCCGGGAGCGTAATACCATTTGGTGTTTGGAATCGTAACGTCGACGATCTTTGTCTTGAGCTCTCAGAGTGTGCACTCGGGCTAGCTGTCGTGATTCTTCGGCTCTGGCTGCTATCTTGGTGATGTTATTGTCATCAAAATCGTTAGGACAGAATGGTAGCATTGTATCTAGTGTCGTTTTTCCGCTTCACGACCATAAAGTAAATAGAACGGCGTAAAACCTGTGGTCTCTTGTTTAGCGGTATTATACGAAGGTTACAAATGGTAGCATCCCAATTTTTCTGCTCTACATCCACATACATTGACAACATGTCGGCCAAGGTCTTATTGAAGCGCTCCGTCAGTCCATTTGTTTGGGGATGATACGCCGTTGTGAAGAAAGCGATGATCAATGTTACACAAGTCGACGAAGAGGAAACAAGTCTGGATCGAAGGCGGCTCCACGATCTGTGATAATTACTCAGGACTCCATGCCTGAGGACAATTTCTTCAAGTAAGAACTTTTCGTCGAAAGGCTTTTGTTATTGCATATCGTGTTGAGTAATCCGTGCAGACTATTATCCATTTGTTTCCATGAGCAGACTTTGGAAATCTCCCAAGGAGATCAATTCCAATGCGATGGAAAGGAGCTATAGCTGGAGGATGGGAACTAAACGTCCAGGTGGTCGTTGAGGAACGGACTTTTCCTTTGGCACTCCCGACAATGCATGACATACCGAACGACATTTCGGTACATTCCCGGCCAGTAAAATCTCTTTGCGTATCCTGTCAAAGTTTTCGCGAAACCAAGGTGTCCTGCGGTGGGGGCGTCATGAAAGTGCCTTAGTATGTCTGCTCGTAGATGTTTAGGAATGACTGGCAACCACAACTTTCCATCTGGATCAAAATTCTTCCTGCAAAGGATACCGTCGATAAATCTGAATTCTTCGTTTTTGGATGAGTTGCTCAAAAGTTTTAATTTCGCAAGATCCTTTTCTGTTCCATCGGGTTCATACTCGTCGTGACTGCTAAAAAATTTGTCTGATGTTTCCGTTTCCTCTTCCACTGGATTTCTCGAAAGAGCGTCGGCGTCACTATGCTTCTTACCGGTTTTATATTTTACGTCAAAATCATGCTCTTGATCGGAGGGCCCATCTGGCAAGCCTTCCTGAAGGATCCTTTAAATTCATGAGCCAGCACAAGGAATGATGGTCAGTTACAACAGTAAAGTGTTTCCCGAATATGTACGGCCGAAATTTGTTGGTAGCCCATACGATGGCAAGACATTCCCTTTCTGTGGTGGAATAATTCTTTTCGGCTTTTTGTCAAGTTCTAGAAGCGTATGCTATAACTTTCTCGACATTATTCTGAATTTGTACTAGGACAGCTCCGATACCGTACCCGCTTGCATCAGTATGGATTTCTGTAGCTCTTTCGTCGTACATCCCCAATACTGGATCCGAAGTAAGTGCTTTCTTAAGACTGTTAAATGCTTCCACCTCTTCAGGACCCCAATGAAACTCCACGCCACTTTTCAGCAACGACTGCAAAGGTTCGGCGAGATAACAGAAACCTTTAATAAATCTTCTAAAGTATGAACAAAGGCCAAGAAAACTTCGTATGTCATGTATATTCTTTGGAGTGGGAAAATTTCTTACGGCTTTTATTTTGTCGGGATCGGGACGAACGCCATTAAAACAAGATAGAATCTTTACTTCTTGGGCAGCAAAAGACACTTCTTTGAATTTAATTTAAGACCAGCTCCTGAAGACATTTTAGAACAAGTCTTAATCGTATAAGATGGTCTTCAAAAGAACACTATTATGTCATCTAGGTAACAAAGACACATAGTCCATTTAAAATGGCGTAGCAAATTGTCCATCATTCTCTCGAAGGTCGCAGGTGCATTACAGAGACCAAACGGCATGACTTTAAACTCGTATATAATGCCGTCTTTTCACGATCCGCTCGTCTATTTCATTGCCAATAACCAGATCGGAGATCCATGGAAGAAAAGAACATGGCACCTTTCAGACAGTCGAGCGTATCGTCAATACGAGGCAGAGGATAAACGTCTTTTTCGTGACGCTATTCAGCTTGCGATAATCGACTCTACTTACGAGCACAATGGGTGATGACCAAGGACTTTCAAACGATACCTTCATCAAGCATTTTCTGAACCTTTCATGAATGATGCGTCTTTCAGTCGGCGAGACTCTGTAGGCTCGTATTGATTGGAACCAGTAAAAATCCTGTGTTTCACATTCGTCTTCGCGGCTGTCGACTTGTCGGTCTTCGTGAAAAGCCCAGAAAATTTCGAGTAGTTCGGATAGCTTGTTTCTCTGTTCGTCACTTAACTCGGGTGACATCATTAACGAACAAATCTGTGACTCCGAAGTTTCTTGCTGGTCATCCAAGCAACCCGATGTGTCGGAATAACACATAGATGCCCTTCATTTAGTGGTTCATTGGCCTATGCACATTCCTCTAATAATTTGGTTTCGGAACTGCAGGTTGGTAACCCAGACATCACTTTTTCCGTTACGATATGTCCATGGACGGTGTAGCAATATTTTTTCTCGAAGAGCAAATGTTTGCTACCGTCTATACATTTATGTCTCACGGGTTTGATATCCTGATACTGTTATTCTTTAAAAATGCGGCTTAAGTGTATAGTCCCTGGTGGCATACAAATTCCAGGCGTCAGGCGCTGTGGAGTCTCGACAGATGTCTTCTAGAACAAGTTCATTTTGTCCACCTATAACGGCTTGAGAGCCTCTAAAAAAGTCCCATCCTAGGATGACGTCATGGCTAAATGTGATAAAACAATAAATTCAAAAGGCAGTTCTCGATTGTTTATACGGACACGTAAAACACATTTCCCTATCGGCCGAACAAAATTTCCATCCGCAACTTAAAACGCTCTTGGCATCAGCAAACAGAACTTTCTTTAAAAATCGGCGATACTTATCGGATATGACAGAAAACGATGCCCCAGAATCTAATATCGGCTTCTTATCTATTATTATCTATTGGTTACCAGTCATCTTGGCGGTCGACGGAGGATTTCCAGTACACGCGGCCTCACCTCCTTGGAAGGTCGCTCTCCTTAGTTTTCCTCGCTCCTACGGCCTGGCGACTGACTGGATCGGCGATATGGCGACGGGGATCTGTAACGACGTATTGGGGATCGGCCTCTCGTGGGACTTGGCGTAAAACGGCGAGAAAGTTTGGTCGGCGTATTTCTTCTTCAGTGCCAACGTCGTCGAGTTCCGTCGGCGGTTTCGAGTTGTCAAAGACAGCCTTTCTCTCTCGGCAGTAGCGCATTACATGTCCAGGACGTCCGCAGTGAAACAAACAGGTCTGTTGTCAGCCGTTCTCCACACATCTGTTTTTTCTTGGTTCAGGTGGGAATTTCTGAACAGGAGCTCTGTATTTCCTGGTTACAGCGGCGTATGTTGGTCGTGGTCTATTTTCTGTAGGTTTTGTTGACACTGGGGCCAAAACCCTTTCAACTTCGTCTTGAACGATCTCTTCTAAGGATTGGGGATCGGGTCAAAGATTCTTGCGTCTGGTTAACTAGTCGATGGACTTCTTCTCGTACGATTGTGCGAATAAGAAGACCAAATCAATCCGTCAGGGATGCAACCGGTACGACGTTTGGAAGCCTTTCAAATCTCGGTCGACCAACTCTCTTCTGCTTCATATCTTCGATATAGTTGCACCATTTGATAAAACTTGCTGTGTCGTTGATTTCTCTCGTCAACAGGGCCTGATAAATATCCTCAGCAACACCTTTCATTAGGTGTGACACTTTTTCGTCTTCTTTCATCAGAGGATTTACCTCTTGGCAAAGTCCTAATACACTTTGTATGTAACTGTGTACTGCCTGAACGCTGGGCTCGGCATTTTAGTTGTTCTTCTGCCCTTCTGGTATATTTTTGACGGTCACCGAAAAGTCCACTGTCCATTTTTAAACGCTTCCCAGGAATCTAAGGCGTCTTCGTTGTTGACATACCACTGTCTCGCAGTTCCGTCAAAAAGAAATAAACGTTAGCCAGGCACATCATGTCATCCCACTTGTTAAAGTTGGCTACTCGATCGTACTCTTTAAGCCATTTGAGAGGGTCTTCCCCCAGGCGCTCCTCGGAAGGTCGATGGGCTCCTCCATTGCTGTAACGAAGGTGTTACTACAGCGGGCTTGGCTTCTTGCTCGGTCGGCATTTTTGTCCTCTTCCTACTATTTTCTTTTAACAGTCCGAATTCGGGGGATAATCCTCTTAATCGGAGGCTCCTGCGAAGGTTGTCACTATTATCCACGTTTGACGTAATTGTACCCCGCGCTTCCACCAAACTTGTCACGGAGTTCGAAAGAAGTACACAGTTCAATTAAACTAACAATTAGATTTATTCTAACGCTTGGAGCTCGATACAACACTGGACTGAGAACATGCCCAACTGGCGATGAACTCTGCTTTTATACACTTCGGAATATTCGAGAAATAACTAGTATGCACTCTAAAGAATGATCTGGATTCATCTAGAACCTAGAGAAACAATACATTAAAAACGGAAACAAAATTCCAGTCTTTGGATAAATCTGCCGGGGCCGGGATTCGAAAGACCTGAGGAAGTTCAGTCCAACGCTCTGCCAACTCGGCTATCGGGACTTGTAGCAAATTATGCGTGTGGCAATATTATAGAAATGATAATTTTTCAGGAATGAACAATTTTCGATTTAAGACTATGGCCCTATAAATTATCTGGACCATTTTTGATAGTCTTTAAAAGAAGGTTGAATACTTAATATTTAAATGGTGCTTATAAAATATTTCTGAAAAGAAATTAAAATGGAGCTAAATTTATATAGCATTAATTTAATAATGTTTGCTTTAGAATCAAGTGTAATGTTTTTAAATTTTTGTCAGTCAAATGTGTGTTTCTCATTTAAAATTCATCATTTTACACAATTAAAAAGGCATGTTCAGAAATATATGTTAAGTCAAAGAGACTATTTTACAATATTTAATTTATAACTATTTTATCAATACACAAAAGACAATAGGTCTTTTACAATATCATTACATTCACAGCTTACAGATATTAATTACAATACATATCAAAGCATTCTGATTTTTTTAAAACTCAGTTTTGATCTAAATGGTAAAAAGATTGCTGGACAAACCTAAGTTTTAATTTTTAGGGTCAGAATGATGTTTCTCGAAAATAAAATGAAATCAATCTTTTCAGTATATACAATGTTGAAGTTGGCATTAAACTTTTCAGAAAACTTCTTATAATTAGAAATAAGCCATGCATGTGAAACAAATTAGAAGTAAAATCAATAAACAGTAAAGACAGAAAAAAATATGACTGTCAGTTAAGAAGCAAATAACAATACAATACATCAGGGCCACTTCTCTGCTTAGGCACATGCTTAGAGTGCAAAGAATTTTAGGGTACCAAAATTGAAGCGTGTGAAAAGAGAAAATGATTACAATGGAGATTGATTACAATGTGTCATTATTGATTTCACAATGATCAAAGATCAAAGAAAACTTTTGTTGTACTTGTAAAACTTTTATTACTTGAGAGTGATTCAACAAAGAATAAAGGTACCTAAAAGTAAATGATTGTAAAGCGATAAGCGATGATAATTTACAAGTGGAAAACAGTTCATACAATTATGTATACTCTATACTATAATTGAAAACGATTTCCTTAATTTACTGTACAAATTTAAAAAAGGGTGGATGATCCATGATGCTGAATGGTAAGAAATAAACAAGAGTGGCTAAATCAAGCCAGGACACGGAGGGTCCATAGGTGGTGGATAATGGAAAGACTCTCCAAAGAGCAAAAACAAAGAAAGGAAAAAGATTAAGGGAAATTTCTTCTTGAAACCAGAACCAGGAAGGTAAGAACTGAAAGAGGAGGTGCTCTGGAAATAGAGTGAGAGGGGCATAACACAATTTGTAGTCCCTAGAGTACCGGGGAGGTTAAAAACGACCCTGTAATACATATTATATTGTGCAACAATTTAACAATTCATATTATATTGTACAACAATTTAACAATACATATTATACTGCATTATTTTTAAGTACCATAATTAGGAGGAATCCTTTTACCCTGCCAGTTATTCTAGTCTTAGTGTGTGATGTTTAACTTTAATTTATCGAAGAGCCATCTAGTTTGGACATTTTTATTTATCTGATACAATAAAATTCCAATATCAAATAATATAAGTAAACTGGGGCTAGCTTCACAAATTATCAAGTAAAAGTATTTCATTCTTTCTGATGTTTGGGAATATTTTTTGGGGAGGGGGGAGGGGGAGAAACCCATATTTCTGAAAGGCAAGAAAGCTTTCAAAATTTTAAAAATATCTTCAAAAATTTATAACTCAGCGCTTAGCAAAACTTAAAACTGTTTTGAAATTACAATTAAATAATAATAATGAATAGAGTAAAATAAAATTACCATTTATTGATAAAATTGGAACTTCTTGAGGAATCCTACAAAAATTGATGAAAATGCATCATAAATCAAAATATAAATATTTGTATTTCAAATTTCTTAAAATTAAAACATTTCTTAAATACTAAAAATATACATTATTTTTCCAAATTATAAGCCATATTCAAACTAATATAATTAAAAAACACCTTAGCTGAATTTTTACTTGGCCAACTGATAAAGTTAATGAAAAAAAAATGATAAAAACAACAACACACAAACACTTATCCTAAAACTATTCTATTTTAAAAAAGATACATAAAAAGAAATTTCCATTCAGAAATTAATTAATTACACCTATTAATATTAAACTTTTAATACTAAAATAGTAACAAATAAAAATTCATTGATTCAAAAACCATTAATTAAAAAGCAATATATATTAAAGCAAAAAACAAAAAAAATTACTTTTCAATGATTTTAGGAGTTTCAAGAACAGGATTTGATTTTGCCTTTGATTTGTAAACAGTTGGTGTATGCAAGGAATAGCTGTTACTGGCACACCAGCCAACAGGATAAATATCATAAGAATTTACTGAATATATTAAACTCTTTTGATCAGATACTCTGTCATCAAACTCCAGCCACATTAAAGGTTCCATAATTTTTGTAATTGTTGCTGCATGAATCTTTAAAAAAATCAATATAATTATAAAAATATGACATAAAGAATTTTTCAATAAATTGCAATCTTTTTTTATACATAATACCGACCTGATTGACGAAAAACAACAACAACAGCAAATTACAATATTTAAATAAAGGAGTCAATGATACAGAATAGGGATAGCAAACCCTTTCAAGAAGTGGGTCAAATTTGTTCATTATTTACTTAATAATAGGCCATGCATCACTAAGTCACTTGGAATGGGAGGTAACAATAATTTACAAATATGTTAGTCGGAAATATAACAACTGACCTTTTCTTTTTGGTTTTTGTTTACAAAAGTCTTTTAAAAAATTTACATTTCCTTCTTGTTTTACAATCATATTATTCTGTTTGATACAGTTTGAAACATGTTTCATTTCTTTTTATATTTTTTATCATTGACATAGTACAGGGTTGCAATTAAAAATATTTATAATTAAAATGTAACAATTTTAAAGGCAATAGTGTATAGCAGCGGTTCTTAAACTGTAGTCTGCAAACTTCTGAGGGTTGGTTCTCAGTGTCTTTCTAGGGCATCTGCAAAAGTTTTTCATTTCCTGTTTTATAAACTGAAAAGTCTCATGAAAAAATTTAAAAATGGAGCATTCTAGACTAATCCTTAAATTGCCCCTAGTGAAAAACATCTCTTGAACATGTATTTCAATTGAGAATATTAATCCCACTTTTTAATATTCAAGAATATTGATTCAGTCAAAGGGAAAAAGTCTATATAAGTGGCAGAGGTAGTCTTAGGATTATTGAGAGACCTTTAAATCACTCAGTCATATGCTGGGAGTCAGGGAGATATGTTCAAAATCTTGGGGGTCCACAATGTCAGGCTGATACATAATGGGGAACCATGACAATCAAAAGTTTTAGAACCACTGGTGTATAATCTAAAAAGGTATCTCTAAAAATACCAAACAAGCTAACTCATGGCACAATCCGCTTTAAAGTAAAATAATGGAAAGTAGGATGCAACCAAAGAGAACTATTTATCAAAATAATAACATTTAACTTATTATAAATGTATGCATAAAGAAAATTAATAGGTTAGTTGTGTTCCAAACAGCATCTTACAAATTATTAAAAATATCATTGCAATATATACATATATACTAGCGGTCCCGACAAGACGTTGTCCTGTACACACGTCTTAAATCCGAAAATTACAAACTTTTTAAAATAAGTTGCAACAATCTGAACCGTTTTGATGAAATTTTTTATAAAGAAAGCTATTACAATATCTGACATCATCACATGTACAGTTACCACAATTCGACCTATCGATTGCATGTGAGTATGTATTTACTATGAACTAAGTTGAATATAGAAGCTATTCTGAATAGAAACTTAAACCTGTTTTTATTAAAGGGTAAAAAAGACACAAAACTCTAGCTATTTTCATAACAGGTATAGCTTTTAATGCACAAAAAATAAATTTATCGTAGTACCATTGAATGTACAATGTTTTGGGTTAATCCTTGAGGGGTATAAGCAAACAAATGCGATGGTTTGCTAAACCTCGGACATGCAACATATAATTGGCCATGCAAAAAGCAAGGGTTTTCTAAATCTAAGCCACAAATTGTCATTGTTTGACCTTGTGACTTATTAATGGTCATAGCAAATTGGAAATTGCAAACATTTGAATGGGTAGGTGAGTCTGAAAGAATCAATAGGATCTGTGGTAGAAGTACAACTTCACCTTGAAGTTTGCCGCTCAAAATAGTGGCCTCAAGAATATTGCCCATGATTTTTTTATGAACAATCACACGTTCTTATTTAAAAACGGTGAAAAT
The DNA here is from genome assembly GCA_019973935.1 of Trichonephila clavipes. Lineage (NCBI taxonomy): Eukaryota > Metazoa > Arthropoda > Arachnida > Araneae > Nephilidae > Trichonephila > Trichonephila clavipes. The sequence continues at coordinate 942,826 of BMAU01007216.1, read as the reverse complement.
ATCGGAAAATTCTCCCCTCTTTTTTTTTTCTTGCTGCACATTAGCAGAATAAACAGCACACAGGGGTAAAACAATTATGCGTTTTAAGATTTTTAATTAATATTTTTTAACTAATTGCGATATTGGACCAAATTGTGAATCCAAACCATTCTCGAATCCATTTGAACACACACAAAAAATGTCATCAAAATCGGTTCAGCCATTTAGGAGGAGTTCAGTCACATACACAAGCACAGAAGAATTATATATATAAAGATTATTTGAAAATATATTAATTAAAAACGCTAAAAAGCATGATTCGTCTGCATTTTTGTAACAATGAAGACCCTGTAAGGCCAGTTTGGCTGAAAATAGATTTTTGATGCCAGCATACGTCATTTTTATAACAATAACGTTGTTACAACAATGCAGGTGAATATTGAGTTGAATGTTTTCAATGTTTTTAATTAATATCTTTTTAACTAATTGCGATATCGAACCGAATTCGGAATCTAAACCATTCTCGAATTAACCTGAACCCCCACTAAAAATTTCATCAAAATCGGTCCAGCTGTTTAGGAGGAGTTTAGTCCCATACACACGCACAGAAGATTTTTTTTATATAAAGATACACATGGCAGCAGTAGATGAGCGGTCATGATCACAAATTTGTGGTCAGCAAGTCATGAGTTTTAGTTCTGGTGCCACAGATGACCCATTGTGTAGAGGGGGTGATTCCATTAAGTTTATTGTGGTTCAAAGTCCTCCCCCTCCTGTTGAGTTCATAATTTAAACTCATATTTAAGTAACAAAGACAACACACAAACTGGTATTTCATTCACTGAACATCCAATTCATACCATATGAAGATTTAAAAGCCCAGTTTAATTTAAAGAGAAAAGACCATATTATTAAGTACAATGATCTGTAGGTGAAGTTAGGACTGAAATTAAGGACTCAATTTAAATTTCATCAGTTCCACTTACAATTTTAACCATCAGACTAGACTACTCTGCTACGCAGTAAATATATATAAGCTTTAGAACATTTATGCTGGGTCCCAGCAATTTATGGCTTGCATGCTAGATATGGCACACAAAAATATTAACTGCAACTGTAACCACACTACAAACTTCTCAATTAATCAGTGGATGGAAGTTGATAATCTTGAAATGGATTTATTGAACTGACATGTAAAGAATTATGGAAAGCAAAATTTATGGAATTACGAAAAAAATCTGAAAGATAATTCTAATGATAAATCAATAGCTATTTTAAATTGTTGAACATCATTGTTGGAGAGATTTAATTGTTAGAAGAGAGAAAACTGCATGAACTCTGCTTTCCACTTTTGGTTCTACATATCTATGTGAACAAGTCTCTTCTCATATGAAAAATATTTTGAGTCTGCAAAAATGTGTGTGTGTGTGTTTTACAACTGATCATTCAGAATTGTGTCCAATTGAAAGTCATAAATTATTGATATTGCAATAAGAAGTAGAGTAGTGCAGAGACAAGGTTCACATAAAAATATTTATTTTACATAATATGTAAATAACATTTAATGATTTATAACATTATTTGAAAAAAAATTAAGACACATAATACATAATATATGTAGCATTTAATTTTTTTATTTATGTTGTAGGAATAGTTATATTTAATGATTATTATTTTTTATGCTGATTAATATCTTAAAATGAAGCAAAATTAAGAAATAATGAAACTACAAATCTCTGTCTTCTTGACCTTTATTCCCTAACTCTGGATGCATTGCTGCAGGAATCTAAATATTTCTTATTATACAGCACCCTGAATCATATTGTTAGGTTGGTTTGGCACACCACAGCAACAACGTTGCAAACTCCTGATTTATACCATGGTCCATTAACAGTTAATTTACTGAAGATTCATAAAATCATTTCATCTTTTAAAAAAGAAACTTTTTAGATATATTACATACATAATATTATGTCAACATTATAATGTCTGGTAAAAATATTTGAATAAAGATAAATTTCAATAAATCAAAATGAACAGTACTTACATTATTTGAATTGAAAGGATCAGCAGCTTCAAGTTTCATATTTGTTTCAAAACCCATGTTCATAAAACACTAGGAAAAGCAATGAAAATTTTGAGAAAATTTAAGAAGGAATAACGATAAACCATTTGAAGGTGTTAAGGAGAAAATTTTGAACTAACCATTGGAAAAAAATCTGCTGGGGCAGACACTGCATTGCAAAATTGTAAGTAATCATCCCAAGAAAACTTAGATTTTTTCGGTTCATATCCTACAAAAATTGAAAATTAATAATACCTGTTCAAACAAAACTTATACAACATAACATACATTTTGATTAACTTATTTCAAAAGATTGATCTTATTGGTCATTTTTACCTTGGATTTTATTATATTTTCCCAAGCAAAATTGTAAAGGAATTATACTTGAATGCCTATTATATGCATCATATCATTGAAAAAGTATGCAGTCATTACAAAAAGAAATGTTTAATTGACTAAATATTTTTTGAAGCTAGCTACTTCAAGTTCAGTTACATTCACAAAATCTATACATGCCCCTCCCCCCTTTACAACACATTACAGCTCCATAACTTATTTTCAAAAAAAGATGAATACTAATGACATGTATAAATTATGTACCCTTAAATCATTTGTTCAGTATAATTCTACTGACTCTCTCCAAAGTTCATCTATCTATTTTAAATTTTTAATCATGTTTAGATTGATACTTATGCCTACATAAATGATAAATGAATTATACATGATACATGGACAGTAATATGTTAATTTTTAAGAAAGTATTCATATTGATCATATTAATTGAGTATACCGAAAAAATTGTTTTAATATAATTCAATATTGTAATTTTTGTTTTTTATTTCATAAAGAATTCTGATTAATTTTTTTTTATATACATGAAAAAAATAATAATAAAGAATGTAGATATTAAATATTTGAATTAATGCATTTATCTCTCATTTAAAGTTTTACACCAAAACAAAGCAACAGTAAAATAACTTTATAAAAGAGATAGACATGAATTGTATTTTTTTACATTCTGCTGATTTAATATAACATAGGGTCAAATTTTTTATATGTAACTGAATTTTACATTTTTAATCAATATAAATTAAACCTTTCCTATTAATTGAAAAATAATGCTTTGCATGTCAGTGAATGATAAGACCATAAGAAGATAATTATGAATAAGTTTGGTGCTTATATACTATTGCAACCATGCCAATTTTCAAGATCCCTCACCAAATTGGCAACCTTGATTTTACATTGCCGTAGGTGCTGAATTGGCAAACATGCTTTTTTTCATATTTCTCTGCTTGCCACTATTCTCATCCTAACCATTCATTGATATGGCAAGTTCAAATACTAAAATGTGAGTGAGAGTTATATTAAACAAGGGTAGCAAGGGTAACAAGCTGCACAAGGGTAGTGACGGACCTTGTAATTTTGAAACATAGCCAAGCAATGAGGACGACACCTGAGCTGGCACCCTCTTTCTAACTTCCACACCATTGGGAAGACATTTGAGCCTTGACAGATTCAACATGCATCAGTGGGTCTTCAATGGCACTAGGTTTAAACTCATGACATGCCAGCCATGAGTCTGTGATCTTGACCACTAGGTTACTGTGGTCATACTAAAATGCAAATTTGGGGTTTACTTAATTCTTAAAAAATAAAATTAAATAATAAAAATGAGTTTTTTTTCTTTTATTGATAATTACTTATTATTTTTTACATAGTATTTTTCAACTACATGCTCCATATTCCTGTCAGCGTATTCCCTTTTTAGAATTTGTGTGGTTTTATTCAATGTTGCCAATATGGTTATGATGGTACGTAAGTAACACCAAGGTTGCCATTATTGCAATTGTAAGTAAGTACTGTCAAGGTCGCCAAAATGATTGCGATAGTATGTAAGCACCCTAAGTTCATTTTATATCAAGGAATAATTGTTTATTTCAACATGATATAACAATACAGTGAACAATAATGCCAGGAAATTAACTGGTCAAGCTTCAGCACAAGTAGACATACAGGCAGATACACAATGTGGAACAGAATCAATGAGTGTGTTTTATTCTGAACAATGGATGACCATTTGCTCTCAGCTATTTGTTACAGCTTGCCCTGAGTGATGGTGGAACAATCACACCTAAAAAATTCTTGATATGTGAAAGATTAGAGAACACCAGTGGTCAGGAAAGACCCTGATACATTGAATGATTTGTTAGTTGACGTGTGCTGTTTGAAATTGTTGTTTTGCTGGTAAATAATATTAAATAGATCCAGAAAGAAGGGTTGTGCTATTGGTAGTAATATATCATCTACACATCATTGGACTGTCATAGTATCACTAGAATACACTTGCAATAGTTGCTAGTAGTCTAAACTATGATGCTGCTTCCACATTATCACATGATGTGAAGTTTCACAGTTGTCATTGGAATTAGCTTTGTTTTATGTCGATGCCAGACTTTAAAATAATGTTTGTCTGTGTGCAAGATTGCTCATAGATCTATCGTGAAACCACTGCAAGTGTAAAGTGTTGGCACTGTTGGATCACTGGTAGCCTTTGGTGGCCAGTTGACTGCATGTACTTTAAGAAACCACACCTACGGACATAAATAACAGGTAAACTGCTCAGATTTTTTAATGCTTGCCGATGGATGTGTTGTTTTATGTGAATCAACATCCCTTGAAAATGAGGGGTGCCTTTTCTTTCTTTTTTTTCTTTTCCACATTGATTGATTGAATATTAACATCGCACTGTTCAGCTACACAAGGGCTCCTGGCAACGGACCACGTAATTTTGAACCATGGTCAAGTGACGTGGACGACACCTGAGCTGGCACCCCCCCTCTCCTAACTACCACACCAACATGAGGACGTTTCAGCTCTCGACAGATTTAACGTGCATCACTGCCCTACACGGCGGGTCTTTAGTGGTACAGGGCTCGAACTCGTGACAAGGCAAGCCATGATCCGATACCTATACCACTCGGCTACCACAGCTTTTTCTTTTCCACAAATGAAATACCATAGATGCTTGTAAGCGGTTGTCAGCTGCAGTATGACAAACAGTCCAGCTTGCCTCTTTCTGTGCTCAATAATGTAAGTTTTCTTAAGCTTATTTATCTTCAGTAACTGCCTCAATTGGTGGCATCCTAGTATTGCAACTGAGACATGTTTCTTTTGCGACAATAAATGGCTCTGCTGGGGGGGTTCTCCTTCCCAACTGAGATGACTGATTATTAAGAAATTGAGAATTCCTTTCCTTATACCATACTCATTGAGTGCAGGATAGCTGAGCATTTCAATTTATTTACATAATTTGGTGAGCTGCATCTATCTAGTGGTGGTGGTGGGGTCTTGCCTTTTTTCAATTTCTATTAGCTCATACTCTCTATATACTTATTTATCTTGGTGGAATTTTCAATTGTTAATAAAATACATTTTAAAGCGTCCAATTGAGCTGAAATTTTATATAACGATTATTTTGGATGACAATACAATAATTTAATAAAATTACAAATACAACCATGTTGGCGACTTGTGTGAAAACTTGAAAAGGTTCTCTTTCACACGTTTTGCATTCAGTTGAACTGAAATTTTATATACGCAATTGTTTTGGATGACAATACGATACTTTAATGATAATTAATAAAAATTAATTACCACTTAATGTTGTGATTCTGTCATATGTATATACATATTTATATTAATTGTAACTATTTAATGAAAAGTAGCTAAAATAAAATTTTTCTTTGTTGATCTAAGTAGGAATTAACTTAAATTTTTGTTTATATTAATTGTTTCTCTTCTTATTGAACATTATTTCTCATTTATTAAAATGTATCTAATAAAGTTCGGCATCATTAAGTAACTATTTCCTTCAGAGTTCTCAAATCTACTAAAAAGATTTTATTTACTTGTGCATGTTACTGAGTATTTCAAAAGCAATTAATAAAAATTTTGTTATATTTGTTACTATTTAAGTGATGACACAACCTTTTTAAATCTGTAGTGACCAGAGAAGGGGGGATCGTTGACATTTTATGATTACTTGTAGGTTTTTACAATTATAAAGCTTTTTTGTTGTGTTCCCACACCTTCTATTAAACAAGAAATATCCTCAGTAGCAACTGTTGGATTATATTTATTTTCCTAAAGTCACTAAAAAAATTTCTGCTGCAGCCATACTGTGTGCTGGCAGCTATATCAAATGATACAGATACTGATTTATATTGCATAAATTATAACAAGTTTCCACTGTAAAACTTTTATAAGAATTCTTCATTTTCATAGCCTTATTTTTTTCCTTACTCTTTCTAACATTTTTACAATTATTACCAAACCTTTCTATTTTACAATTTGCTTTTAGATGTTGTACATCACCAAACCTGTTAGCAAATTCTCATTTTAACAAAAGAGTTAATGACAATTTTTATCAGCAGCAACCAAAGGAGTATCTCTACGCTGTTTTATTTTTAATCCCTTTGATAATAAACTAAATATTTATTTTTAAACAAGTTTTTATAATACTATGCGCTCCAGCATTGATTATAAATTTTCATTGGCACACAATGTATAAATACATGAACCAATAAAGTAATTTGTTTAATATAATATTTTATTTATAATATGCATATGTGTGTGTGGGTGTATATAAGTACAGTTATATATATAAACTACATATAAAAGAATCTTATTACCAACCACAAAAAATATTGATAATCTAAAACTGCCAAAATTATAATGGAAGTATATAGTGAAGATAATTTCATTTTGAATAATTCTTATTATGATTTAACCAATTTACAATGTCATAGGAAATACATAGAAATAGAAGAGAATTAGTTTATTTGAAACAATACCAATACATAATATAAACATTGTTGTAATAGTTTAATTAAAAGTGATATTTTAAAGTACACAGGTAATTTAAATCCAGAGATAATGATTTCCTACATTTTTTCATAATCATTTCAATACAAAATAAGTAGTTTTATTTAAAAATTGATAGTTTTATTTTAAAAGGAAGGGGAAAAAAGGAGGTATAAATTTACTATAACAACAGACTTACCTTTTGGAGTTTTCAGTTCCAGTTCATGTTCCTCTGCCCATTTAACAGGAAATATAAATGGAGTATTTGAACTGCAACACATACAACACTTTTTTTCTTGTTCAGCTGGGTATTCATCTATTTTTACTAAGAAATAACAATCATCCACAATTTTGGTGACAGTTGCAGGACATAGCTCAGCATAATTCTGAGGGTTAACAGCCTCAAGTTTCATACCCAGTTTAAAAGCATGCTTTTCTAATGGAATTTTAGGCTATAAGTAGGGAAAAAAATTAAATTTCTTTTTGATAAAATATATGAATAGAATACTAAGTAAATATAAATGTATTTTGAATATTTACTTCAAAAATATGTGATGGAAAAGGTAGTTTTTCAGCATCTTCAAAAGAACGATTTAAAATTATTTTCCATTCTTCTTCAGTATGTTGGTTTTTCATACCTAGAAACACAGGAGAAAATTGTGGAAGAAATCAAAATCCCTCAATTAGTTAATTTACTTAATAATTTTTTTATGGATTTACACAAACAATTTAGAAATCTAAAATCTTTGTAACTTCAAAGCTTCTTATATAGTGAGATAGTTAAGGAAAAATAATAAATGTAAAATCATATTACCTTCTGGAGGGGAATATTGCATATTATTTAATTTGGCAAAACCTACAGGATTTAATCGATCAGAGAGATAAAAGAGCCAAATATTAAAACTTGAAGTCTCTTCACATCCATCATATGTCAGCAGCAAACGACCACCAATGTTTTGTGCTATCTAATAAAAAAAAATATACATAAAACAATGCAAATAAAAAAATGTTGACAAAAAATTGTGGAAAGTTTAAAAATAACAAGATAATAGATTACAATATACTCTCAAGTATCTGTGCGCCGATAATCTGGTTAACTAATTATTTGTAGTTGCTCCAAACTTACAAAAATAAAGTAAATAAAAAAAGAAAGAAAAAAATAGCAATATTTTTTCACATTTGTAAAATATTGATGTGATTTAGGAGCTTGTCAGGTTTAGGTGACAGTATTCTGAAGGCTGTAGAGGTCAAATTGAATGCCCTGGAAACAGTTTGAATAGAATAAGGTTGAAAGAGATGGTAATGCTGTTTGCACAAAAGTTTTTTTCAGCTGTCCTCTCTCACTTTCCCCCATGCTCCTTTAGTTTTCCATCTTGTTTATCATCACTTAGTAGCCAGAAATTTATTACTAGTTAAGATGAGTGAGGTGAAATGAAATGTTTCATAAGTTAAACCAAAATTAGAAATTGTTCAAAAACCTGATTATAGTGATTCAGCTAGTAAATTAGCAAAGAATTGTCAAATAGGAGTATAAAAAGTATGAAATACTAAAAAGAACAACAATAAAAAAAAAGGACCCCCATTAACTTCCCAAGAGATTGATAACAAATCTGCACTTTTGAAATAGAAAAGTCTGAGAACATCAACATATAAAGATTAAATTCTGCTTTACTATATTGGTTAATAAAAAAAAGGAGCAGAAGAAATACCTATTTCAGAAACCATGTGTTCTAAGAAAGCAAAATTTTTTCATGAAGAACTAGGATTATAAAGAGATTTTAATGCCTCATCTGACCGGATCACTCAATTAAAGAAACCTAATGAAATTTGGTAGTCAAATGTAGAAGGAGAATGTCTAAGTGCAGATGAGACATCTGTAGAATCATTTTGGAAGAAATTTCAAGAATGTATTGACACAAAAAATTTTTTGATTTCGAATTAAATTTATAATACCAATGAGACAGGATTGTATTCGAAATGCTTAGAAAAAAGAAAAGTCAGTTTCAGTTACTCTTATGTGGGGTGGAAATGGTTCAGGTGACCACAAAATGAAACTCATTATGATTAGAAAGGCAATGAAACACTTAAAAAAAATTACCAGTTTCAGTGGATGACAAGAGACATTTTTTTTATGGTTCCATGACCATTTTGTTCCTGAAGTGAGGAAACACAAGCAAAAGACATACCTCAAAGAGCAGTATTGCTTTTAGACAATGGTTCTTCACATACATATGAAAGTTTGGATGTGAAGGAAACCTTGAGTGTAAAGAACAATTGATAAACAATTTTCTCTGATATTCAAGATGCTATCTGTATTCTTGAATAAGTAAAAAATTCAAAGTTTTTGAAAACTTGATGAAGAACATTTAGTAGATTAGTTTTAAAGCAATGTATATGTGAGCTTGGCTTCCAATATTTGACAGCTACTTTCACTAACTTGTTGTTGATTCTAATGGTAATGATAGAACCATGAGTGAAATATAATTTCTCATTCTGCTTTGCTCTACAATCTGTGAAAACTTTGTTAGATTATATTGGTTACAGAGGATATGATTGTGGTGATATTACTGCAGTTCATAAAATGTGTTGATACATGACAAGAGATGAACAGAAGCAAAGTTGCATTACCGATTTTTTAAGGCAGTAAATGTTAAAAAGAAAATTCTTAGTTTGATGTTATACAGAATGCAAATGTGAGTAACTTAAATATTTTTGTATTAATAAGGATTTTTTTTTTCAAAAAAAAAAAAAAAAAGTTTTCAGATTATCCATGCATTTCTAGTGTCCATATCACCCTTCATGATGATTAACCCAGTATGATTTATATCATTTACAGTCATGATGATTTGTATTTACAAATCAAGGTCTCATAAATTTTAAAACTACAGCCAAAAGATTCCATACCGTCACAATCCATACATTCTTAGCATTATATTCATCCATTAATTCTAACTTCATGCCACATTTAATTTGGTCAATTGGAATGAATCCACCATCAATCTAAAAAGAAAAAGTTAAAAGTTTTAAAATTGCTACTTGATTTAAAAAAAAAAATTGTTACAACTAAGAACCATTGAAAGACTATTTTTAAGTAATAAGTCAAAATAAATTTTTTATCAATATTTAATAACTTTTTATATCAAAAGAATAATGATATAAATTAAATATCCTACAATCAGGAAGGAGTTTTAAATTCCAGAATATAGACATATTACAACAAGAGAAAAAGTCAGTGCATCAAACCACACACACAAACATATATAAGAATGGTTATTTTAATTCAAAATTATATTTTGCTCTCAATTACAACCATGTGCATATTAAATACTTTACTATCTTAATTCTATTTTAGAAAAGTCACTATTTCTTTTTCTAAAAATATAACAAATAATTTTACATTATGTGAAAAGTTATAGAGAATTCACAGACAAATAAATTAAACTCAAAATGTTGCAAAATTTCCAAACTGAAACAATATCAAATCAAATTTTCACTAGGAATTTTTTTAAAATCTCAAAATATACCTAATCTATTATTATACCATTAAAAAAGAATGCTTTAAAAATTGAATAAAATCAAAATGAAAAAGAAATTTAAATTATAGAAAGAGAATGGTTTACATTTATCTTGGTGATATCTAATTGAAACAAAACTTAAATAAAAATAGCATGCATAAGTTATAAACAACATGCAAATTCATCTACAGCTTTAAGATAATTAACAGAGTGGTCAAAAATATTATCCAAAAGAAGATATGTAACTTACATTTTCAGAAATAGCTTCAGATATAGTATCACAATTATTCAGTTCTTTTGATAATATATTATTAACATTTGTACATTTACGAAGAACATCTACAAAAGATGTGACAAAAATCAATACATTTAAATTGAACAAAAATATCAGATATTGATTAAAACATAAAACTATAATAATGAGATAATTTTTTTAAGGTTATATTTGATGAAAATGCTTTCAAATGAAATACAGTTGGATCTCTATTTAACAAAGTTGCTAAATCCCTCAAAAAGGTCATGTGGAAATTTTTTAAAATAGAGATTCATCTTTTAATACACTTTATTCTTGGTTCCACGAAAATGTTCCTAAATGAAAGAGATTCACTAAATAGTGGTTATCTCTTTTAAACTTTACATTTTTACATGCGAGAATAAATTAAAATTGAATATTTTCTAATCAGATAATTTATAAATATATTGAAATGCATGAATTATTATTAAATGGTCCAAATCTATTAGATAAGTCATGTTTATCAAAGTAAGGCTCTAGAGTGTAAGAAGTTGTTTAATATAATTTTTCAAGAGATACCTTTGTATTATCCAAAAGAAAACAAATTGACATTGATTATTCATTTTATTTTTCTTGAAAGCATACACTATGTAAGAGCTAAAATCACACAAGATTTAAAACTTCTTAAATAAATGAAGAGTTTTTATTATCTCCCTCCTTTTATCATTCAAATAAATATTTAGTCTTCATATTCTGAAAAATTCATCTTTACATGCAAATTGACACTCAATTGATGGGTAAACCTCACAGTCTAAAAAAATAATAGTTACAATTACAGTTCAAAATCAATTTCTTTATATTTCAGGAAAAAAATAGAAAAACAAAAATTTTGAGCTATGATTGTATTTATAATTTGTTTTGTACATTTCAAAGAAAAAATAAGACACCTACCAATGACCTAAATCATGAAGTTTAAGTAGTTTGTGAATAAAAAGCTTATTTTTAGAATAATTTTTAGTTGATTCTTACTATATGATATTCATTAATCTATATGATAATCATTAATTCACTAAAATATGATTTAGTCTTGATATCGAAACTAGCACAAGCCTTTCTCCCACTCATAACTAATGAATAAATACTGTATAGAGTATGTTAAAGTTTGTACAAAGTTTTTTTTAACTAATTACAAACAAATTATCACAGTATATACCTTTTAACAAAATTAGACGATCCTATAAAAAATTATTTTCCAAAGATTTTTTTTATTAAGTATAAGTAAAGCATAGGAAAATCTTCCTTTTTCCTGTTCATAATGATATGCATTTTGACATAAATTAAAATTTGAATTATTATAAATATCAGACTACCTTTATTTCCAACAAAAAAGCAAAATATTCTAAAAATTTGAATTCCATACACATAGAGCTAACGATATGAAAAGTCATTCAAAAGATCCAATTACTTGAAAAATTAATTAATAATACCATCAATTATGGATTAAAAAATATGGGAATTTTTTGAATGCTAGTTATAGGTTACATTAATTTACTATGGATCAGAATTTGACAGATAAAAATAATAGATCTTCAAAACATAATTGCAAATGTTCAACAAATATATAAATGAAAATAAAAATGAAAATACATTCCTAAATTTGACAAAACTCCTCTCCAAGTAATGATATTAGTCTCTAAATAAGAAAACAGTCAAATGAACATATTACCTTTGGGTGGAGATAGATTTTTAGAATTTCTTGAGCACCAACCAATGGGATGAAATTCTCCAGATTTAATATTGAACCAGAAATCAGCAGATCTATCATCACCATAACCTACATATCTTAATGTCAGTAAGTCTCCACATGTCATTATCACAGAAGCAGGCCAATATGTTGTTCGGTCATCAGGATTTGGAACCTCCAATTTCATCCCAACTTTGAATCCGCTCTCTATACTGTATTCCACCTTTATTGATAGTAAAGAAATATATATTTAAACCAATTATTCAAAAGAGAATAGAATATATGTATATAATGTTACTAATTTTTAAATATAAATAATATGCTTAATAAAGCAAAGAAACAGGAGTGATAAAACCTCAAAGTCTATATCTGAATTTAAGTATGGGTTTTCATAGAAAAGTTAACAAATAGAGATACCTTCAAGTTAACAGTGCTTGTAGTAATTAATTTTTGTTTGTCATATTCAGTCATAGTGTGATTTTGAGAAAATTTGTGACTGTTTTTGTGTATCACAATTTGCTGTTTCTAGAACTTGGGTAAAATTGGGCAACAAATGAGAAAATAACATAAAGTGAAATGCAAATTTGGCATGACAATTAATTTAATTAAAAGCTCTGAAAGATTAAATCTCCAACAGAGTTTGAATTTTCTCTTTAACTAAGTTGTCGTAATGAATTTTACTGGATAGTATCTTTTGCATTTGGAAATTCCTAGTGTTAGAGTTGAATAACAGCTTTTGATGCACATTGCACTGGAAATGTATCAAATAAATTTTCTTTAAGTTGTCAAAAATATAATGATTATTTTTATAAATCCTGTATCAACCCATAAGCTAGCAACAATGTATGTATACATATATATACTGCTGGCCATTAAAGTTGCAACATCATGAAGGAAAGCAAATACAAAAAAGATATTTATTGTACGTAAACAGCATGGCATGAAGACAAAATGATTTAATTTGCAAACAGTTTGGGGGTTTATAGGGGTGCAAAATTAGTAGAAACAGCTGATTCCCATGACACCTAAAACAGTTCTTACATGGTTAAACACAGTGTGAAATTGGGCTTGGATGACAGAAACGGGCAACTCATTTCATCAACTACGATCAAACCTCTATATTGCGACTTTTTCGATATAGCGAACTTTTTCCTAGAACCTTGAACATTTCACGATTTTCTTCATAAAATAACTTCTCTATAGCGAAGTGCATTTTCTATATAACGAACTTTTTCTTTTGTGATTCAATTTTTTTCCTCCCTTTTTTTAAAGTATTTCTGAAAAAATTTCAAGTTATTCGCTCTTTAACACATTTTATGGTGGTCATAAATCTTGAACTGGTTTTATTAGATCCTAACTCACTGAGAGCAATAGAGTTCTGGATGTTTCATCCATGAAGTGCAACCTTTAACCCCCATTGCCCAGCTCACTAGAAACATCATCGATATCCTATTTCACCCTCAGTGGAGTCGTCCCGTGTTCTAATTACAAAATAATGTATGTTTAATATTATTTGTATGCTTTAAACTATAAAATGTCCTTAAAGTTCATTAATTTTAGTATAAAATTATTTTCTTATAATATTGAAAATACAACGAATTCTTCAACATTCTTTTTTCTTGTTTTCCTTGCAGTTTTTCTTTCTTTCTTGATGGGTAAGATATATAAAATAAACATATATTAATTTAAAAAAGGGTGTGAATAATTACTTTTCTTGAACATACAGTGTTTATGAATTTAAAATTTATTTTATGTGGTTTATAAAGTATCTTGAAAGATGAAACTCTATATAACGAACTTTTTTCCGGGATTCAGCGACTTCGTTATATAGAGGTCCAACTGCATATTATAGTAGGAGAGGGGTGATGAGTCAGCTCTCAGCAACTCATGACCAAATGTTTTCAATGGGTGACAGATCTGGAGATCATGAGAGCCAGGGCAACATTCGAATTCCCTGTGCATTGAGGAAAGTCAGAACATAATGTGTAACATGTGATCTTGCATTATCTTGTTGGAAGATGGTGTTTGTCAAGCCTTGAAGATAGGGCACAGCTTCTGGACTTAAGATGTCAGAAATGTACCGATCTGCATGTCATATATGCAAAGGCTGTCCAAACCATCACACTAGGTGCAAGGCCTCTATGCCAATATTGAATGCAGGCAGGATACGAGCAGTGTACTTGAAGTCACCAGACATGTATACGTGCATCAGAATGCTGCAGACAGAAGCAAGATTCATCTGGAAAAAAAATGACATTGTACCACTCCTGTATCCAGCTTTGTCATTTGATACATCAGAGTTACCATCTCTCTCTATGCCACATTGTCAAAGGAACCCAAAGCAAAGGTCACTGTGCTGACAGTCCATGGTGCTGCAAATATCACTGCAGTGTACAATCGGAAACTGGACATGCTGCAAACATACCCATTGCCTGACTAATGGTCAGTGATATGGTTGTACAGTTTAGTAGAGTCATAATATGTCTGTCCTCTCAGGTGTTAGTCATAGGAGGGCATAGAGAACCTACATGCTGTTTAGTATGAACCTCAGCAAACCATTGATTCCATATTTGCATATCAAAGGTTGGATTTCAACCAGTGTGTTGGGTGATATCACAGAATGTTTATCCTTACTCTGGATTGTGATTGTCTCTTTCCAACTGTCAAGCATAGAGGTGGATCTGTCATGATATGGGCAGCCATGTCATGGTCTTCAGCTTGACAAATCCTAACCCTGAAACTGGGAGGTGTCACAAGGAAGAAGTCTAGAGAAATTTAAGCAGACCAGGTCCATCCTATGATACAAACTTTGTTTCCTGCAGGAGATGGAACTTTCCAGGATGATAATACACCTATCAATGCAGCTGGACTTCTCCGATCACGGTTTGATGAACACAAGAACGGTTAGACATCTACCTTGGCCTGTACAGTCAAAGTGAACTGTTATGATATATTTTAGAGTACTCAGTACAGAATTGATTTCCTTCATGGGCATCTCTCCCAGAACTTTCACAATATCTCCATGAAGAATGGTATAATATTCCTCTAAACACTAATCAGCACTTGCATAAATCTATTCCTATGTGAATACAAGCTATATTACATGCCAAAGGTGGTCCTACACCATACTAATAAAGGATTCTTTATAAATCTAAAGTGTTTTCATTATTTTAATAACCATCTGTTGTATCAAATTGCAATATTTTTCAAAATTCATATTTTTAATTTATCATAATTTAGAAAAAATATCTTTTAGTCTTGGAATCTAAATTTATTTTTATTTCAAACTAGAGAGTAGTAATGATAAAAATATTGCACAGTCAACAAAGGAAGAAAAATAACTTTAATAATTTCAATAATACACCTCATAGCTTGATATATATTACAGAAAACCAAGATTTCATAAAAATCTCTGCTTAATTTTACATACTGTAAAATCTGATGTATACACACACCTATACTTTCAAGCTGCATTTATTGATTTTGAGGTATATTCACCATATAATGTGCATCTCCCTTTTTTATGAAAAAAACTGAAAAGTACATACACGCACGTCTTATGTTTTGAAGTCATTTATTTGAGGTATTATCTTAGGCTTTTGAAAAAATAATATGCTTCTAGAATTACAAAGCTTTAAGTTCATAAAGTAAGTCATTTCTTTCAAATAATGCATATGTAGGTCTAAATTTTTTTTATGCTCACACACATTTCTTGTTTTATTTTTAAAGCTATCATTTTTATATCCAGTGTATAAGGCACTCTCGTAAATTTCAATGGAAACACACTTCTGAGTCCGTAATTCAACAGAATAAAATTCACTCTTATAAAATTTAAGGCAGAAATTTATTCATAGATGCATCATCAATTACTTTTTACATCTGAACTAAATTTTTATGGTAAATGCCAGGTTCATATTCTTAACACTAAAAATCTAATTACAGTGATGCATCCTTTACCAATGTTGCAAATGGTGTGAATGCAACATTCTCCCACCTGTTGATTATGTATCATAATATAATAATTTATAACATCATATGATGATATTACACATTGATTTCTGATATTATGCATCCTAATATCATAATAAACATCATAACAACAAATATAAATTCAAAACAAAAGTATAATATCAGATAGTAAATGGTATAACTAAACACAACATAAAATATAAAAATACATATTAAAAAAATGGGCATATAATTTCTAATTTAACTGTATAAATCTAATTTTTTGAGTACTTTCCTCTCCCTACCTGATCTCAAAAACTCTCTTTTTACATTCTGAAAAATCTCCTTGTCAAATAAATCCATACAAACAATGTGATTTATTTTCATTAGTGGTAGAAAGTCACTAGGAAATGAAATCTCTAGAACAGTGATTCCCAAAGTGGTCTATATGGACCCCCAGGGGTCTATGACGACCTGCAAGGGGTCCACCTCAGCGAAAAAATGATTTGGGAGTTCATGAGATGTAAATGGGGGGGTATGATAGTCTTAACCAGATTGACTTTAATTTCAAAAGAAAATTTAATCAAATGTAAACCACATTTACCTATTTAACAGGTTTTATTTCCTAAATTTACTGGGGTTAATTTGCAATTACAAGGTGACAGCTTACATTTTATTAAAAAAAGACCATCATTTCAGTGTTTCTTGTGCCAGAATCCAGCTAAAGGAGTATGAAACTAGATGTCGTGAATTTTAACAGTTTCTCAATTTGTCACAATCTGCCAGAAAAATGATGTTTTAACCTATGTTCAACATTTAAATGTCCTTTATTCAGGTTTTGAAATTAGGTTTGAGAATGCTTTGACTATGGTAATATCACAGTTGGTAATGAATTCATGTTGTCACATTAAGAAAAAAAGCAGAGAAAAAAATGTTTGATTACAAAAGGAACTGATTTTAATAGCCCTAACGAAGATCTTAAAGTAAAGTTTGGAAATGAATATCACAGAAATTGTGGCTTTAATAAGATATACCTGTTATTTATCCTGAATTATGGAACATCTTAAGAAAGTTCTGGATTGCTTTTCCTAGAGTGGAGGAGTTTCAATGTTGTTGCCTATCTCCAAAATATAAACAGAAAGAAAAAAAAAAGAGGAAAGATTGGATACTAACCAACCAAGGAGATTGAGGGTTAAACCTGAAAGATTAAAGCTAAATGTTGAAAATTTGTTAATGCAGCAAGAGATTCATCTCACCCATTAAAAACACATTTGTTTGTTGCTCATTTATTTTATGTAACAATTATTTTATATATTAAGTTTTAATTTAACTAATTCACATGTGTTTCTTAAGTCTTCAACACTCTACTTAACTATAGTTAGAAACATAAAACTTTTAAAGTAAGTAGTGCTATTTCAGCTGTGTTGATAAATTTTAAAAAATTTAATATTAGGTAAGAGGGGGTGTCTACACAAAACCGAAAAACATGGCAAGGGGTCTATGCGACAAAAAAGTTTTGGAACCTCTGCTTTAGAGAATAGATATGTTGAATTGGATGGTGTTATTTTGAATGCTATGTTTGTATTTTAATGAACTGAATGATTCTGTCTTTCCCAAAAATAATATCTGTTACTAATTCAAACAACCAATATCTTCTCTTGTATAATTGTCTGTTCCAACTAATGCAATACCTCCAACCACAACTTTATAAATACCTTAGCATTTTGTTCTTTACATGAGAATTTCTAGAATATTAGTTTCTACATATGTTCTGCTATTCTTTTTGTAAAATTTTCCAGTATTTTATTTTTTAGTTTAGACTTTTAGGGTATAGTGTACTCCATTCTTTGAATCTCGATGAAAGAGAAATTAGCATAAGATATTTGCTTTCAGACAAGTAAGGGGTCGTATAAGCATTGATCAATGCTTCACAGTCACACAGAATTGTTGCAATCTTTTAAATAAAATAGCAGTGTTGGACCTAAGCTCTCTTTAAGAGGTACTTCCTTTCTTGAATTAGTTGCTTTCATCAACCTCACCATACATCTGTTGGCAAGTTAAATTTCCAATTGATGCCCCTGACAGCCCCCTTTACAGCTTTATTCCAATCTAAGTAATGGAGAAGATATTGTAACGTCACTTCTCGAAAACAACAACATCTGGTCGGTTTCTTTGTAGATCCGACGCCCACACGTGCAGCTTCAGGTGCAGCGCAACCCCTGTTTGACCCCCCCCGAGGAATCTAGCGACCCGACCGGAAGATGAGGGGAGAGATGCTTTGAACTTGCACGCGAGCGGTGACCAACGAATCCTCCTCTCACAAAATAGTGGACTCTAACAATCTATAATTAATTTTAATAACTTTAATATGTATCATTTTGTAAATAAGTTTCAATAGTTGTGACGTAAATAAATTCCATATTTTAATTAACCAAGAATATCACCGTTATTTTTTCAAACGTTACAGCTTAGAGTTTTGGTGGCAGCGCTTTGGGATAAAAGTTAGCATTCAGGACCCGTGAGAGGAGGAAAATTTTGGATTTTTACGGACGGACCGCAACGCAGGGAGAAAAAGAGATCTTCGGAAGAGCCGTGCTGCGATTCAATTCAGCTTCGGAGAAAAAGAGCGTCCTGCTCAAAGATCAAACTGATCTATAGTGTTAACGGCGAGAGTGTCCGAAGGAAAGCAATTTTAGGAAGCCATGCTGCGATTCAATTCAGCTTCGGAGAAAAAGAGCGTCCTGCTCAAAGATCAAACTGATCTATAGTGTTAACGGCGAGAGTGTCCGAAGGAAAGCGATTTTCGGAAGCCGTGCTGCAATTAAATTCAGCTTCGGAGAAAGAGAGCGTCCTGCTCATAGAAGATCAAACTGATCTACAGTGTTAACGGCGAGAGTGTCCGAAGGAAAAGCGATTTTCGGAAGCCGTACCACGAGTGAATTCAAGGCTGGTCAAACTGATCACACTTATTGTTAAGAGTTCAAAACCACTAGTGCACATAATTTGCTTCTGACAGCAAGCTGAGTACTTCAAATGGGTGAGTACTGTTATATTTTTTGAGTTGCAAACTGCATATTGTATTAGGAATTTTGGTTAAAGTGTTCTTTAGAAATTTTGAAATACTTAGTGTTTTTCTTGCATGGGAACAGTGTTATTTTGTTTCTAGAGAATTGTAATTGTATTTCAAGCATTGTGTGCAATTTTAGCTTAAGATTTATTGTGTTTTAAGTCTCTTGAATGATTTTTATTATTTTTAGTGTTAAGTTTTTCTTTGTGTATTTCTGTGTATGCATGGGACCAGTGTTATTGTATTAATAGAGAATCGTAACAATAGTGCAAAATTTAGCGTGACATTTATTTGATATTGTTTAAAAAATGGCTTTCCTTGGTAAAGGGAAAAAGCAAGACATGTTGCAACATGCTGAGGAATTAGGAATAAATGCCACTTTAAATATGACTGTCCCTAGCATAAAAATGGCAATCACTAACAGTGAAGGTTATGAAGAGGAATTTGTTAAAAATCTGTATGAGACTATCATTGCAAACGGAAAAAGATTAGAAGAGTTAGAAAGGGCTGAAAAAATGAGATTGGAAGAGTTAGAAAGGGCTGAAAAAATGAGATTGGAGGAGTTAGTAAAGGAGCAGGCATTAAAAGAGAAAAGAATTACAGCTGAAATTTGATTTAGAAAGGTTTAAAATAGAATCCGTTTAGGGTAAACGATGAATCAAACGATTCTACAAATGCATGTTCTGTAACCTCTAATTTAAACTTAAAAAATTGATCCCAGATTTCGATCCTAAGCAGTCAGATATTAGTTTATATCTAGTGATCTTTGAACGCCAGGCTAAAAGGGCGTCAATAGAAAGAAAGAGTGGGTGGGGCAATTATTGGGTTTGTTACCCCTAGAGATCGTGCAATTTATTGCTCGCGAACCGGAGGAACAAGCCGAAAATTACGATTATGTAAAGAAATTATTACTTAAAAGATTCAAGTTAAGTCCGGAGGTCTTTCGGCAAAAATTTGTCCAACACCAGAAAAATCCGATAGCACCTGGAAGGATTTCACTTTTGAAATTACGAATTATCTAGATGAGTGGCTGATTGGCTTAGAAATAAATACCTTTCAAGATCTTAAAGATCTAATGGTGGTAGATCAATTAAAAAAAAACGCGCCAATGCTAGTATGAAAGATCATTTTTAGATAATTGGGCAAACCTTAAATCAGCTACTCAAATAGCAGAACTCTTTGATAATTATGAGGACGTCCGAAAGGTAAATTCGAAACCCATGGATAGGTGGGGCAGAAATGATAAAATTTTGACATACTCAGGGATCAAGGAAAAAGAAAATAGATTTGGGAAAACTTCCCCCAGATTAGGAGCTTCTGTTCCGGAGAGTACTAGAGAGAGAACTTTTGAAAAACGCGTGATACAAAGATGTTATCATTGCAATATGCCTGGACATATAAAAGCCGGTTGCCCTAAATTAATAAAAAACAAAACGACGGAAACTCTCAATAATATTGAAGGAAATGAAAACCTGGATTTTCTTAATTCATATACAACAAAGGGCTCTGTGAATGGTCACGAGATAGACATTCTTAGAGATACGGGAGCGACAATAGATTTAGTATGTGCAAAATACATAAATCCTTCTTCTTTCTCTGGTGAAAATGTTTGGGTAAAACAACCGTTAAGCCCAGAATTAGTTTGTTTACCTTTGGCGGTCGTGGAAATTTCCGGAAATTTTGGAACGGTGCAGACTAAGGCAGCGGTTTGTGGAAATCACTTAAATCAACACGGTCGATATTTGCTTGGAAATAAAACGGCCGAGCTAATAAAAGGAAATTTAGGCTATAATTTCCTGCCAGTCGAAATATTGAATGCTGTCCAAACAAGGTCTCAAGTCAAAGCGGCTAGAGAAGAAAGGGGAATAGATAGTGGTGATGCTAAAAAGGGGAAGATGAGGTTATAATTGTTTCTTCGGATGCAGAGGACGAAATTTTAATACCTGCACTCCAGGAATATGTTCCGGAATTAGCGCTGCTAAGGGTTACGCAAGAAAATTTAATCAATGCTCAAAAAAATAGCGAGGAGATTAAACCCTTATACGAACAGGCAGCCAGTCAAGTGCAGGTTACCAATCAGGTTTATTCGCTAGAGAAGGAATTATTGCTCAAAAATCGTGAAGATAAGTTAGGTAACATGGTGAAGTTAATAGTAGTGCCGGAAGGGTTGCGCGACCCTATTAAATCATTGTGTCATGAGGGAACGTCTGCACACCTGGGAATTACGAAATCCAAAGACAAATTAAACCGATATTTTTACTGGCCGAATTGCTATAGAGATATGGAACAGTTTGTAAAAACTTGCGATCAGTGTCAGAAGGCTGGGAAGCCCAATGATAAAAAGAAAGCTCCACTAAAATTGGTCCCTGTTATTCAGGAGGTTTTTACTAAGCTAAATATTGATGCATGTGGGCCTCTCCCGATCACATCTAAAGGGAATCGATATCTTATCACGGCCATTTGCATGTCATCGAAATTCCCTGAAGCTATTCCGGTGTCTGATATCAGTTCCGTTAGTGTCACAGATGCGCTGTTAAACATCTTTAGTCGGATGGGGTTTCCCGTGAATTACAATGTGACCAGGGTACTTCTTTTACTAGTGCTCTGACTACCGAGTTTTTTGGAAGATTCGAATACTTGTCAGGCATAGTTCTGTGTATCATCCACAGAGTAACCCTGTTGAGCGATTTCATCGAGCGTTGAAACGACTCTTACGAGTCTTATGTTTAGATGCAGGCTCGAATGGGACAAACATCTTCCGTCAATTCTTTTTTAGCATTACGAACTGTATCGCACGAAAGTACAGGGTATACACCGTCAGAGTTGGTGTATGGGAAAAATTTGCGAACCCCAGAGACGTTAGTAATGGAACATTGGATGGAACCGGAAGAAGAGGGTGATCTCGTCACTGAATATATGTTTAAGTTAATAAATAGATTAAAAAGATGTCAAGAAGTAGCTATAAATAAAATGGAGGAAATGCAAGTTAAGCGGAAAACTTGGTATGACAAAAACGCAGTAAAACGTGAATTTAAGGATGGAGATTTAGTCCTAGTGTTAGCTACATCCAGAGCAAATAAATTAGCAGTGCAGTGGATAGGTCCTGGGACAATTTTAAATAAAATTTCGGAAACGAACTATTTAGTCGAAATCCCCGGCAGACGCGAAACATCTCAAATCTATCATATAAATATGCTAAAACCATATTACAAAAGGCCAGAACACGTTAACGTAATTATTAATGATGAAACAAAAAACTCTCTCGCAGACCAGGAGTTAGAAATCCCATACTTAGAAAACAATTCTCTCATTTATGATTTCGAGGACGTAATCCAGGCTAGCGAGTTGAACAAACACCTTCACGACAAACAAATGGATCGACTGTGCGAATTATTAAATAAATACTCTAAATGTTTTTCAAACAATCCCAGTTTAACTAATCTGGTTGAACACGAAATCCAGTTAGTTAGCGATCAATTAGTTAGGACGAAGCCCTATCGAATGTCGCACCGACAAAATGAAATCTTAAAAAACGAAATTAACCAAATGTTAAAATTAGGAATCATTGAGGTAGGAGAATCGGATTACATGTCCCCTATGATTTTAGTTGAGGTAGCTGGGAAAGAACCTCGTCCATGTATAGATTACAGGAAATTAAACGGGATCATTAGAACGGAATATTTTCCTCTTCCGAATATCGAAGAACGCGTTGAAAAAGTATCGGCGGCTAAATTTATTACCGTCTTTGACTTATCTAAGGGATATTGGCAAATACCTTTGAGTAAAACAGCACAGCGATACGCAGCCTTCTGTACTAGCTTTGGTACATACCGACCCCTAAGGATGAGTTTCGGATTAAAGAATGCTCCATATTTCTTTAGTAAACTCATGGCTGAATTACTTAACGGACTAGAGGATTTCGTTGTCCCGTATCTAGACGATATCGCAATTTTCTCAGATACTTGGGAGTCGCATATTAAACATATGGAAACGGTTCTGCAGAGAATAAAGAGAGCTAAGTTAACGATAAAACCTTCAAAGTGTAAGTTTGCGCAACAAAATGTCAAATTTTTGGGTCACATTGTGGGTCAGGGTTTTCGCACTCCTTCCGAGATCAAAGTTCAGGCTGTTCTAGAGTTCCCTACCCCTCGCACGAAAACCCAAATACGTGCTTTCTTAGGTATAGCGGGTTATTACCAAAAATATATAAATCTGTTCTCGGTAATCGCTGCTCCGTTGACGGATGCGTTGAAGGAAGAGCAAAGAAGGGAGAAATTAAGTGGACGAATCCGAGTGTGAAAACGCATTTCGAGAACTAAAAGGGAAACTAATTGATAAGCCCGTCTTGTATGCGCCAAATTTTGAACGAGAATTCATTGTTCAAACGGACGCTTGAACGCAGGTATGGGAGCAGTTTCAACCCAATTAACTGAACAAGGTGAGGAGCATCCAATCCTTTACCTGAGTAAGAAATTTTCAGAGGTAGAGAAGCGTTATTGTACGACGGAGAAGGAATGTGCTAGTATTGTTTTCGCAATTAAAAGGTTACATTATTACTTAGATGGAAATTCATTTTTAGTTATGACCGATCACAACCCGTTGGTGTGGTTGAATAGAAATGTTAGTTCTAACCCTAGATTGATGCGATGGGCTTTGGCTTTGCAACCATATAATTTTAGAATTGTACATCGGTCGGGTAAAAGTCACAAAAATGCAGATAGTCTCAGCAGATCGGTGATAGATAATTAGGGATTGTTAACAATGTTCTCTTGCTCATGAATAATAATTGTTGCTTATGTTTTTTAGTTAAAGGTTAATAATTGTATTAAATTTTATTCATTTACTAGTACTGTATATCATATCGAATGGAGATGCGTGTCAAAAGATAAAGCCATGAAAAGAAAATGTATTAATATGCTTAATTTTGTGTATAGGGTTTTAAAATATACATGAGTATTTAGTTTACGCAAGAGGCATATTGTGAAAAATATTTTGTGTGTAAGGTTGTACACTTCGCATATCATATCAACATGTCGTTAGTATAATTTTATTTAAGTATTGTGGCGAAGAATATTTTATGTGCAAGGTCTTACACTAGCATTTGATATAACATGTTAGTATAATTGATACTAGGCATTGTGATAGGAGTGTTTGTATTTTTATTTAATGTATAGTATGTTTTCTTACATTGATTACATTGCTATTTCGTAATATGGATTTGTGTAAGTTCCCTAGCAAGAACACTCACTCACTAGAAATAAGTAATTCCAAATTTAGTTCAGCGTTTTCTTTAGTAATTAAAATTGCAGCTCAGAAATATAGTGGTGCTTGATGAAGGGATGTGTCGGTAATCTGTCAGTTGTCTCATCGTCATCCCACACATTAAACTTTTCTCAACGGAAAAGTTCCATAAGAGAGGGCGAGAGCTGTAACGTCACTTCTCGAAAACAACAACATCTGGTCGGTTTCTTTGTAGATCCGACGCCCACACGTGCAGCGCAACCCCTGTTTGACCCCCCCCGAGGAATCTAGCGACCCGACCGGAAGATGAGGGGAGAGATGCTTTGAACTTGCACGCGAGCGGTGACCAACGAATCCTCCTCTCACAAAATAGTGGACTCTAACAATCTATAATTAATTTTAATAACTTTAATATGTATCATTTTGTAAATAAGTTTCAATAGTTGTGACGTAAATAAATTCCATATTTTAATTAACCAAGAATATCACCATTATTTTTTCAAATGTTACAATATGCAGTATCAACAAAATTGATGGCATTGTTCAATAAAAAATTGAGAATCTTCTACAACTCACAATAAACTTATGACAACCCATAAAAAGTGTTCCAGTAGATAAAATGGTGATAAGTTCTACATACACAGCTCAGTACACAGCATTGGTGAAGAGTAGCACCCAAGCTTTCTGAGGAATAATGGTGTAGTTGCAACTACACCTATGACTTAGAAAACAGCAGCAGCTTGGACATAATTTTCAAGGAACCAGAAGAAACCATTTTTAATAAGCCCTTCCTGAAAAACTGTTTCATATCTTACAAGTTGCAAAACAAGAGTTTTTCAGTGGTCACTTCAAGCCTTTTCTGGGGTAGTTTTAAGTTATCAGGTAATGGAGAATGGTCAGCAGCCCATGCCAAACAAGCTTCATCATAAGGGTTGTCTTAATTCAACTTCATAGCTTCTTTGAAATGTTCTTTACCTTTTAGTTTTATAATTATAATTGGATATTTTTTCCATCGAATCTGATTCCAATGACATCTAGTCTCTAGAGGTCAGAAATATCAGCTCTTTTCCAAAACAATGATGATACAGCAATAGGTAAGTTAAGTTTTTCAGTATTTACTTGTGGAACTTTTCTTATTAAGAAAGGTTTTAACTGTAACCAAACTTGAAGACAACAGCTTTCTTTTACCTCTGTTAGAAATCTACCTATAATATCAACTCAAAATGAGGACTTAAATAGATTCACTAAAACCATTGGTATCAGATGGATCTAATACTTTTATGTCATTTATATGAGACAAAATTAATGTTCAAAAAATTACTAACTTCTTGTACATTCAAGTAACAAAATCTTACAGTTTCTAAACACTACATTAAAATGATGATTTTAAACCTAAATTAAATATAAGATAGTTGAATATTATTAAAATAATAAAATTAAGAATAAATGGATTTCTCACATGAGTAAAAGCAGTTGGTGGTGCAGCTTCTGATTGAGTATCTTCAAGGTAATCTCCCCATACAAAGTCTGGATCAGTTCCATCTGAATTGCCTTTTCAAAATAAAAAAAAAGTAGTATTAATACAAAATAACTATCATTAAATTTGTAACCATTTAATAATATAAAAATCATAAATATTTTAATTAATTCACAAACAATAGAAGCAATAAAAATTATAGCAAAAAAAAAAAGTTAATACAAAGTTTAGAGGAAAAAAAAAAAGATTTTTTCTTTATGAATGTATGAAAAAATATTTTAATTAATTCAATAATTTGACCATGCATGCACAATAGACATACATATTAAGTAATATAGTTTTATTTCAGTATAATCAGATAATTTTTTAGATTGATGATAAAAAAAATATTTGCTTATCCAATTTTGGATTTTTTTTCAACAGCCAATTTAAATAGATAAGTAACCAATAAAATGCCACCACACACACACAAAAAAAATATCATTTTTCCATGCTAAGCAAGTTGACACATTTAAGTCACAACTACTGATAACAAGATAACAACTATCGATTACACTTAGGGTAAATTAGGTTTGGTACTTATGTATTATCGCAACAATCGCCAAAGTTCAAGATAACCGAGCAAATTGGCAACCCCAATTTTGCATGAGTCACATGCACTGATTGGCAATCATATGCTTTGTTTCATATAATGTCATCAATAGGTTGCAATAATACGTAAATACCATAGTTTTACCAAAAAAAAGGGAGAATGAAGTCAGAAATCTTTATTTTACTGATTTTTGAAAAATTGGTTAAATGCAATTAATTAACAAATAGAAAAGCTGAAGCAAAAACAAAGCAAATACTTATAATCAGCAAAACTTAATACTGCTAAGCAACAGAACTTCCTTCTTTATACATGTATCAACATGTTTTTGTATTTACAGATTTGAATCTTAACAAATTTATGTTTCAAAAATAATTTCTTTTGCTTTTAAGCCTAATTTTTGTAGCGTTCTGATTTTTATTATTTATCTTAGTTTTTATGACACATACATTATGTTATAGTTTGAAAGGATTTCAATCCTGAAAAGAGTAATATATATTATACATTCATGGTAATAAATTAAATATTTTTTTCAGAAAATTAAATATGTTTTATTTTTACAAAACTAACAAAAAAACTTTAATGGCTAAAGAAGTAAAAAAAGAGAAAGAGGTATTTAATACAAATCATATAAGTACAGAAAAAATCATTGATTTCCAATTTGATTCAAGATATAAAACATGTTGCTTGATTAACAATAATTTTAAGTTTAGTGTACAGAGTATGTAATAGTTTCTTTACAGTTGAAAACTATAATTTTGCTAACTTAAACATATACTTTAAGATATTCATCACTAGATCAAACATATCATTTGAATGGATGGCAAAAACATGTACCAGGAAATTAATAGACCAATGAGTTTAAATAACAGATAATGAAGGTAGAATATATTTTCTAACATCAATAATTAAGATCTTTTTAAAGATTTCTTTCTTGAGACAGTGGGAAGATTTTGTTTTGTGCAATCTCTACATGAAACCTTAAAATTTCATACCAAGAAAATATTTGATGACAAAATATTTTTTATAGGGACATATTAAATTTCTTTACACATTGATTTTAAGATATATATATTTTTAAATATAATCTTCTTTTTTAAAAATATATTTTTTTCATTTAAAGTAAATTTAAAAACTAAAAAAATTCATTTAAACTTGAAGCTGAGTCTTTTTTAAAAAGTTTCAATCAACCAAAGACAAAAATTCTATACAATACACATGTATGTCTTCCTTACTGAAATATGCTGGGCATGTTGTGACTAATAAATCTGTAACTGGGGGAGGCCACAAATAATATATTTTTGGCATAGAACAGCATTTTAGATTCATTTTAATAAATGTATGTTGCATTTTATTTTTGGACCGCATTATTGAAATTATATATTTATCATTAAAAAGTCATTGCAAAATTATAGCATTATTTTCTTCAAGTAACTTTTCGTTTAGCCAGCAAGCCATTTCTCAACGGGAAGTAATATAATAAAAATCAACAGTTAAAAGTAGTTACATAAGAAAATCCTTGTCCTTTGGACCAAGGCTTCTAGCAGTATTCAACTTGGAGAGTTGCCAATTTTTTACCACAACTAAAAAATTTTCAAGACAATTACAAACACAATTTTCAAAAATTGCTCAATTTGAAGATGATGAAAGAACTCTGCATTACTTATTCTCTTCAAATCAAAGCATTTACGCATAACAAACTCATTACTAAGAATATTTCCCCATCAATCAGTTTCTCTAGACTATGATAGGAAAAGGTGAGTTTAATTTGAGCAGCACATAAAACATATTAAAATTAATAAAAGTTGATAAGGAAAAATAGTAGAATTAATAGTTAGCATACTTACAAAATTTTAATTTGCTATGAAAGTAAAAGATATGACAATAATATGAAATATATGATATACTTAACCTTGTTATTGAATCACTAGTTTTGATATTTCATTAAATGAAAGTTGACACAATTCAGACAGAATTCTCAAGATGTTAATCAATAATTTTGTTTCTCACTTAATTTTTAATATGCATCATCAAAATAGCTGCTCAAAAATGTAGGCCCAAAATAGTTGTAATATAAAAATATTTGAATATGAAATAGAGAATATATTGTAAAGGATAAATCTTAAAGAAATCCAATAGACAAACTATTTTCTTTTAAAATTTGACAACAGATTGTAACTCTAAGCATTCCATTTGAAAATTGGCAGGTTATATGATTATGTCAAACTGAAAATGAGATTACAAAATTACCTAAAAGTTGATTATTTTTCCAGAAACCTTGTAACATTTTCTTAAATATTCCCATATTAAATCATAAAACAGAGTTTTATACATATATTTTTGTTACTTTCAAGACTGTGTTTAGCCAATAAATCAAATGCAAAAAATTGTTTATTT
The DNA here is from genome assembly GCA_019973935.1 of Trichonephila clavipes. Classification (NCBI taxonomy): domain Eukaryota; kingdom Metazoa; phylum Arthropoda; class Arachnida; order Araneae; family Nephilidae; genus Trichonephila; species Trichonephila clavipes. The sequence goes on along the minus strand of BMAU01007216.1, from coordinate 913,706 downwards.
TCATTTGAAACTCTACAACAGTTTCAATTTCCCATTTCAAACATCATTATAATTTGAAATAAATTTAGAAGTGTCAACTTTAACATTATTGACACTGGGAAAAAGAGAAAATAGCATTGGCTGCATAACCTAAATGAATCTCTAATTTCTACGAATTAATTAATTACCAGCACTATTAAAATAGAAGTGAAAGATATGACATATCAATAAGCTCTGAAAAATAAAATCTATATAAAATACTACTATGATGAAAATTGAAAAGCAAATATTAATAAAGAATAATAATGATAATAATAATAAAACAACATCTATATAGATATATGCAACATAAGAACTAATGTTTTATTAATGATTCATCAGAAGGGGGAAGAGAATATTTAAGAATGTGATATAGTACAATGTTTTAAAAAGCTTTACGATTTCATTTATGCAGTTTTAAGGAATAATTTATCTGAATATGTACAAGGATTACTGTACATACTTTTGAGTATAAAGTAATTGGAAACTATTAATATTATTGCAATAAAATATCAAATTGCTGATTCGTTTTTACATTTGAATTAAATTATTTTTAAAGCATAATTTTAAGTTTTCTTTTTATGTCAACTTAATGATAACTCTTTGGATAAGCTAATATAAGATAAACCATTATCAAATCATAGTGCTTTAAAATTTTTAAAACATTTTTTTAAAAAAGCAACTTTGATAACTTTGATATATATATATATATATATATATATATATATATATATATATATATATATAAGTTATTAGTATTCTTTAAAAACAATGGACAAATATTTATTCATGTGATATGATAAATTTTTAATATATTTTATTGCAAGCTTGATAAATTGAACCTTTAAAAAATCTTAAGAAAAATATTATTGAAATTGAATTTCTGAGCATTTTAAATACTTGAAAGATTTACCTTTATGTAAAGACTCCATAGTATTTCTATTATGTGCACTATCTATAATGAAAAAAAAATCTACAATTAAGAGGAAAAAATAATGGGCAAGCAGAACATTTTACATAGATTTATACTTAATTTAAGCATGATAAAAATACTAATCTTCAACTTGCAGAGGAAAAATTTATAAAACATCTGTGTAACACAGTTGATGTAAAAAGGGCATCAAACAAGAAAGAATTAATTAAACATTTTAAAACACGGCAACATCATAGAAGAAATCGGCAAAAGAAATTTAAAAAAATATGTACATACATACAACAGCCAATTTTTTTTAAAAAAGAAAGGTTTTGGTTACATTTCATATATTTTTGATGACGACAGATTATGATATACTATTATAAGAATATAATACCACCATAGTTCTAAAATATCTTTCTTTACTTACTAACAATTTTATAGCATATTTTCCACCGAAAATGCTATATTTCTCTTACATTACTGAAGAATATTTGAAAAGATAAAAACAGTGGAAGCGTAAGTTAGTTTCACATATTTCTCAATATATAACAATTTTTTTACAAAGATCAATTCATAAATGGATCAATACAAATAACACGATTAGATTTTTAAATAAGTATATTTTAGAAACCGCACAAAAATAAGAATTGCCGTTCCAAACCATTGCCAGATAACCTGAAACATGCCCCAAGAAAAACAAATTCTTATTATTTACTACATTATTATTATTATTAAATTACGCTGAATTTTTGAAAATAATTCAGCAAAAAGTTTGAATTTTTCTTTTTTAAGGCTTTTGAGTAAACCATTACAGATTATTAAAATAACATTTAGTTAACATTACTCTTTTACTCATAGGATGCTTACTTCTCAACTCATTTAAATACATACTTGGACCTTTTCATTATTTACAAATGCCAATGTAATTACGAGTTTTGATTTCAAATTGAGTGGACTATCTAAATATTGTTCGCGAATGGTAGAAAATAATAAATTTGAAATTTTGTATCGTTAGTTTTAAAACTAGTCCATAATGATGTCGATCGTTTTCTTTTTCTTGTAACTATTCGTATTTAAATCACATGAAAAATAAATTTGATTAATAAATATTCATTATGATTATAAATCATTACGGTTTTGCTTTATGATAAAAAAGTAAAGCAATATATCAATATGGATTCTGAACCCCATTGTACTCATGGTGCCTTAACTGATTCTTTCGGATGGTTGGTTCAAGGAATTCTAGCATGTCTTGCATTCACATGTCTTGTGTGTAAGTTTTGTGATACTGCCAAGTTGTACTTTAAAACCATCATTTTAATAATAGGAATTATTTTTAATGTTTTCACCAAGAGTACCAGAGAAGTTTTGTCATGAAACGCATGTTATTGCATGGAATTCATCTTGTATGAGGAAACTTTGAAAAATATTTCAAATATAATTCACAAAATCTTTTGCCGAGGAAGAAATAGATTATTCGTTAAGGGACTACATTTTTGTCTTTTTAGTTTACTAAATAATGTTTCTTTCTTTTTTTTATAACATATTTATACCTTTACTAAGTTAACCTTTTTAATTTTAAAAAATGAGAATGCTTAAAAAATATTTGCTTGTAAATAATTTTGTTTATGTTATGTTCATTATTGAAAATGTTTATTGATTAGCAGTTATAAAATGGACTGAAATTTTAAATTTTATGATTAATTATTTAAGCAGTAAAACAAATTCATACACTTTGATGATAATTTTTTTTTTAAAGTAAATTATGACCATAGTAAATCTTTATGCAGTTTTTGAGTTTCATACCTAACAAAACTTTTGATATTTTTAATCCTTTAAATTTTTTCATAATTGCTATATTCAGTTCTGAAATGTTTCAATGCCTATTTTTTGCTAAGTATTCTTAGTTTAGATACATTATAAACTATTTATTTAATGTATCATAATCTATGTAACTTTCAAAAAGGAATATTTAAACATCATCCTCCATAAAGTAAAGGAAAAATATCTTAAGTATATACATAAATGAAAAATAGAATTATTTGAAATTCATCAGAATTAAATAAATAATTCTAATTTAACCATGTCAAATGATTTTATAAAATTCCAGAAATAATTGTTTTTTAAATCTTTCTTCAACTAAATTTTAGCCATGTTATATTTATTTTTTGTTTTGTATAAGTTTTTGAAAAATCCAATTGTGTTTAGTTCTCAAATGTTTTTTGTCTTAAAGATGAAAATAAGGTATATCTAGAATTCAAGTAAAATAGATTAAGTTTTGATAATTAATACTAGAATGTTGCTTTTAATTAAGTGTCTATACCTGTTTATGTACTGCTAAAATTTGAATATAATATTAGATTTTTTTAATATTTTTTATGTCTATAAGGTAAACCCTGATAAGACAAATTTTGAACTTTTCACCCTCACAAAAAAGTACAACATAAACCTGGTTTACAATAACAATGCTTTACTTAGGACCGACTGTGCTACTTACCTTGGGATTTCCTTGGATTCCAAACATGTTGCTAAAGTGGTCGAGAATGTTACAAGTAGGCTATCTCAGTTAAAAAGAATTGCCTGTCTTAAGTGGGATCATCCCAAAGTGTTTTGACTCCCCCTTTTACATCTTGCATTAGACCTATTATTGATTACGGCTCTGAGCTTCTTGTTACTGCTTCTGATTGTGCATTATCAAAGTTGGACATAGTTCAATATAAAGCACTTAGATTTATCACTGGTGCAGCCACCTCGACCCCTATCGCTGTTATGAAACTGCAGCCTGAAATTTCTGGTCCATCTGAAAGACGTCAATATGCTGCTCTTTTTCTTGGTGAGCGATTATTGAAAAAGGAACATTTCTGCCCAGAATACATACCTTCCCAAATAACTCAACATACTTTCTTGCTTGAGTTCCATAGACTTGCAAATGTTTTTGGTATTTCTGATAATAGACTTCCCATCTTTAAACTAACTACCTTCCCAGGTCATTTGAGATATGCTTCTGCTAAACTAGATTTGGTCCTGCCTGTTCCTTTGCATAATTCCTTCCAGGCTGAGTTAAGGTCTGCAGCTCTGGCTACTATCTGTGAAAGATATCTAGATCATGACTGGTTACATGTATTTACAGATGACTCTGCCACAGCTTCCTTTGGTAGAGCTGGTGTTTTCTCTAACTCTTTTAATCTTAAAGAACCTCTTGGTGCCTGGTCAGACAATTTTGATGGTGAGATTTTTGTAATGTTTATGGCTTTTAGAGCTATTTGTGCAACTCCTGGCCAAAATATTGTAATATTCATAGATTCTCAAGCCACAATTAAAAATGTATCTGGCTGCAATCTATTCCCATCAAAACTTAAGTTCTAGTGCAAACAACTTATTTGCTCATTTTTTTAGCATCGGAAGAGAGGTCGTTCTGCAATGGATTGCGGCATTCTTGGAAATGAACAAGCCGACAAGTTCGCCAAAGAGGCTTTGACGCTGCATCTGCCTTGCCTTCTGATGCCTCTTCAAAATGCTAAGTGACTTCTCAGGAACAAATTTCGACTGAAAAGAGTATCCACTCTTACAGAGCTGGCTGTTGTCAAATCTTGGTCTCGGCTGCTTGATGGCCAAAGACGTGCTCAGTTTTCTGCCCTACCTTGGGGGGGGGAGGGTATGGCATGATTCAGAGTCATCACCGGACATGATTACCTGGAGGTCCATCTGTTTAAGATTGGCCTGGCTGATTCACTGCTCTGCCCTCTCTGTAAATCCGTGCCAATGACAGGGGAGCATCTATCCGATTGCCGCATTCTACTTCATGTTCTCTTGCAAGATTACTGTGGAGTTCTCCCTCCTGCTAGTGCAACATCTGCTTTACATTGGACTGCAAGACACCTTATGTACGAGAGGACATTGGCGGGCGTAATTAAAAAAAATTATGTTAATATTACCCTGTATTATTCTTTTTTCTTTTTGCATACATTATTACACACACACACACACGTATAAATTAGTTAGCTTTTCTGAAATGTAAAAACCTTTATTCTGAATTAATGTAGAAGAGATATATTTTGTCACAATCATATGCATGGAATCATATTTATGCACAATCATATTCATTTTAATTATTTAACCTATAGGTAGATTATAGAATGAATTCATCATGTCTTTTATAAATTATTTAATATAAACATTTTTCTATAAAGTTATTTTTCCTTTAATTTTTGTGAATTTTTATTGCTGTACTGATATTTTTTATGTCTGTAGTAAAAAGATTTTGCGAACCTCGAAGACAAAGAAGACCTTGGCTCATTTGGTAAGTTTTAAAACATTTTTATTTTTAAATTTCATATGTGGTTATTATTCATCATATTTCAATTAAAAAGAATTTGTTTAGTTAGTTTTTATTGTATTTTCAGGTTTTATGATACATCTAAGCAAGGAATGGGGGCATTGGTGATACATTTTGCTAATGTGTTTTTAGCAGAGTTTTTCCAAGGTGATCCATGTACTTGGTGAGTAAATTGTATAAATCCTAACGTAGTTCCTAGTCTTGTGACATTGTTGTGTATGTCTTATATTAATAATTGTTTTCTTCTAGTCTTGTTTTATTAAAAATACCATCCGTACCTGCCGTTAAAATCTAAAATTATACCCTAATGTATGTTTGGAAAATTTTTTTAGTGCTTTTAAATATATATTATCATAACTATTAAAATTTTATAATTCACATGTTGGTAAAATCCTAGGAGAGCCCACACCCTTGGCGACAAACCGAAAAAGTGCCAAGCCAGAACAAGATGGTGCCAAGCGAAATCGCCAATGTCGGCAAGGGAATATAGCGGGATAAGGTGAATGTGTAATGAAAATATATGTAAACAATACAGAAATTAAACATTTAAGATAAAAAATATAAAAACTGCATTTACTTTCTTACTGCTGATCTTTTCCGAATTAAGGGTACAGCATAACAACTGATTTTAAAAAAGCCTAAAGGTCTCATTGCTAAGCGAATGATCGTGTGAGCGCCGACATATTTATTCTGCGAGGTAATGGTCGAACATACACTCGGTGTGGCTGGTACGATTGCGAAGAAAGTGTTATATTGCCGACCATGTTACATCATGCCAATCATTACATTTAGGCCATTCATAACTTGAAGCAATCAATCCTTCCTTCATACACCATTCAATCAATTCTTTCTTACCTTTCGCATTCAACAAAGTAAAAAATTCTAAAGTATATTCCCTCACACACGCAGCCAGCCCGAAGCCCAACAACAAAATGAAATTCGAAATGCGCACCCACAAAATATGGAAATGCTAGAAATAGTTAGGGTTGCCATATGCAGTGTTTAAAAGTAGGGTTACCAAGATGGTGCAATTATCGCCAACCAAAGTAATTTGCGCCAAGGGTGTGGGCTCTCCTAGGAGTGAACCCACATATTTTAATTGAGTAACATATTCTTATATTTTTTTCTAACTGTTAGAGATAGAAGTTGTAAGATCTGTATCATCTAAAACAGCGTTTCTCAAACTGTGGGAGGCCGCGGTAGCCGAGTGGTATAGGTATCGGACCGTGGCTTGCCTTGTCACGAGTTCGAGCCCAGTACCACTAAAGACCCGCCGTGTAGGGCAGAGATGCACGTTAAATCTGTCGAGAGCTGAAACGTCCTCCCGTTGGTGTGGTGTGGTAGTTAGGAGAGGGGGGTGCCAGCTCAGGTGTCGTCCACGTCACTTGACCATGGTTCAAAATTACGTGGTCCGTCGCCAAAAGCCCTCGTGTAGCTGAACAGTGCGACGTTAATATTCAATCAATCAATCAACTCAAACTGTGGGGCGCCCCTCCCATAGGGGGATGATATCTAGGGGGATGTAAGCTTATTGAAAAGTTGAAACTAAAAGATTTAAAATAAGTATCAATTTACTGAAAGGAAGTAAAACAAAGTTCATTCTGACATTCTAAAAATATACTTAAAAAAAAAAATATATAATGTACTTATTAACGTACCATTACTTCACAATGTTTTTGGTAATTAATTTATCAATATTAAATTAAAAACAAGTTTAATAACTACTAGTGCCCCTCGTGGGCTTGTCTTGTACAAAATGTAATGCTTATATTTTGATAGTTTGTATGGTTTATTATTAATGTTGTATTGTAGCTTTAGCGTCAAAGTATATTTTTATTGTGTTCAATGCATTATTATTGTAGGGAGAGGGGCGATGAAAATTACAATTGAAAATTGGGTCACAGTTATTGGAAGTTTGAGAAGCACTGATCTAAAAGAATGCACCAATTAAGAACTAAAATTGTATTGTGATTATATTAAAAACTATCTTCCATTATCCACAGGGGCTTTGTGTTGTAATGTGTTTCTAATGTAATTAGATTTTATATTTCAATAAAAATATGATATATAATTTGTGAAATGTTGTGGTCTGTCTTCAATTGTTTTTTAGTTATCGCAGGATGTATTTTTTTTTGCATTAAATTCATATACTTTTACATACATCTTTAAGTATGGAAAATCAAAGAAAACATTTTTGGCATGTAATGCTATTCTGTTTTGGAAAGAGAATGGTACTAAAACTGTCCAGACTGTTTGTATATAGCTTAAAAGATTTAGACATGGACATTTTCAATTGAGGATGAATACCTTATGTTCTGGATACAGAACTAATCATGGCTGAGAAGATTCTCTAGTATACAGTTTGTAAATTGGAGGATACCTTATACATTTCACATGCAAAGCAAACAACGATGCATAATGTTGGTATATGACACCATTCATTTCTACTCTTGTATTAAATACATAGCTTTTCTAGTTTTTTTGCTATTGTCTATTTAATTTAACATTTAATAAAATATAATTTTTTTTTGCCTGTATAAGTTTACACTTTATCTTTTAGCAACATCAATCACCATTGCTAATTGACTTTATGCTGTTATTCAGATTGTATAAATCTCATGTGTGTGAAGTATGAAGATGTGTGTGCTAGAATACTTGTTTTTTAAACACTTATTATGATGGACTATCATGCATTTCCAAATATAAACTGATCTATGTATAAGCTAAGAATACATTTTTTCTTAAAACATGTAACCAGAATTAAAAACTATTTTATAAGCCAAATAAAAAAAAAATTCTGTAATTTTAAAACATGTCGCAATGAGGGTGAGAATGGTTGCAAGTATATAAAATGGATTGAATATTTTCCAATTAGATTGTTGTAAAGTAAAATGCCAAAGATGATGATTTTATTTCTCAAGCTAACAAATTTTTTCAGTTCATTTGTTATTTTGTGCAATATTTATTCTAGTCTTACTTTCTGCACTAATTTTGTTTTGTTTAGAAAATGAACAGCAAGAGACATTTGTATATGGCTAATTTCAAAGTATGGACGATGGCGTTTACTGAAAATTTTAATAACAGTATGTCTACATCGCATTTCTCTAAAATGGAGAAGCAAGTTTTAAAGTGGATGAAAAACATTTTGAATCAGGGAAGATTGCAAATTCAAAAAGACAACCCTTAATTATTGACCTATTGAATTCCTTCAGGACATTGTTTCACGTCCTGAAGGAAAAATTTGCCACTTGATGATCATTTGTATTCAGACATTCCAATGAACAAATGTGAATTTTATGAACTATTCAGAAACTTAGATTTTGACTCTAAGTTTGAAGGATTTATGTGGTTTTTCTCCTCTTATAATAAAAGTTCTATTCAAAACACCCAATATTTAAAAGATTAAAATCCCACACCGGCGACTATATGAAAATGTTAAAAAACTGTTTTTCCTTAACTATATTATTTTCTAGATTATGGGATCCATATTTGACTCCCTTATTTTAAAAAAGTCCAAAAGATTCTTGGCTTGTATACAGAAATATATGGTAATTTTATTAAATAGTTTGTTATTCTCTTAGAGTCTTAATCCTTTCATAGTTAGAAGTGAATCTTAAATTAATGGAAAAAAATGAAATATGATAAGAACAATAAAAAAAATATTTAAGTTTTCCAAAGCCAAATTTTTAATGACAAAGGAAATATTAAAAAAGTGTGTTACTTTTAAGTTAAATATATTTACTCTCTTATGCAAGTTGAATTTATATTGAAATTTGATCTATTGAAACTTATTTTATATCTCTTAGGGTTATATTTTCTTTGATAATTAGAATCTTATTTAGTTATAGAAACATTAACTAGTGATTGTTGTAACACTTTTTTTCTCTGAAAATTCTGATTATATTAGATGAATTTTAATTCTTATGTGTTTTCACATAATTGCTAAGAAATTTCATGTATGATTTTTTTCATGACAATTATTAATGCATGAAGTCATCCAGTTAATGCAACCAGTTTTTTCCTTGTGAAAATAATAATTTCATTTATAAATTTTAAAATTCTCTGTCATTTAGGGCTTTATGCAAATTATTTTATAAATAATTACTGCATTTGTTTTTTTTTTTCAAATTATTTACTTATTTTATCCAATTTGATTTGAAATTTGTTTAAATTTTTTAAAAAGAATATTCTTAATTTTTTTTATTTGTGTATCGTAAAAAACTGGTATTTAATTATTTTATGTTAATTATGTTGTAACCTTTATTTATGATGTGTATGAAAATCTTGATAACTTGCATTGTGTTATATTAGAAGTATTTAAAATATGAATAAACTAAATAGTTTTATCTTTAAATTCTTTTCAGGTATATAGTTAGTTTTCTGTTGGACTCTTCAATTGGTTTATTAATTATTTTTATTGGCATTAGACTTACACAACACATTTCTAGAAGAAAAGGTTGGGACCATTTGGTGTTTGGGGAATATGGTGAGTTTTTATTTTGAACTAGTTTTGTTTTTGTAGTAAAACAAGTAATGATGTATTAAAGGATATTGCCGGAGAGATATATTTATGTTAATGTAATTTTGTAATTTTAATAATATGTTAATAGACATTAAGCTTTTTTTTCTCATTCTCAGATTGACTAATTTGTTAATGGTTATAAGTCTTGTATGGGAGGAATATTAAAAATGTATTAATTTTTTGTTCTTTACAAAAGGGGGTGGGGGGTGGGGAAGGAGAGAAAGACTGTGAATCTAATATGGCAGTACTCAACCTGTGGCCCACCGAATGTGTCTGAGTTGAAGTTGGAACCAGTCACAGCTTGTTGCATTAGCAAATTCAATTATCTAAGAACAATGCATTAAAAATTTAGCCAAAAATTCTATCAATCAAGCAATCAAATATATAAATTTCGGTATCGAGAGCATGCTAGTATGAGTTGCGAGATAACTTTTTTTTTTTTGTAATTGTAATAGTTAGTGACTACAAATAACAGTGGAGTAGCAACTGTTCTATGGGCGAAACTAATTTTTAATTAACCCTCGTGTCTTTCAAGTGAAAAATATTTAAAGAATATATATTTCAAGAACATTGGGATCTTGACTATTTTGTAGAACAAAACAAACATAGATCTACAACTTGTTTGATTTTTCATGAAAATGTTATGTTTAATGAATATGATTTTGCTTGTCACTATACCACTAAACACAAATCTTTCAATGGCTCTTTTTCTTGGAGATCTCTTTCAAGATGAGATAAATTGGCTTTCTTAAAAAAAATCCTTGCAACGGCAACAAAATCTTTTGTTGAGGGTAATGTCACAAAATGCAGAGGCAGCAAAAGCATCTTATAAAATTTGTTACATTATATATATATTGATAAACATTTGAAATTGTTAAGGATAAACATATAAATATTGATACAGAAATTGTATTAATTCATGCTTAAATGCTTCCAATGTACTCTGATAAATTCAGTTATTTGTTCCGATTTTTTTTTTTGTTTGGTAAAATCAAAAAGTATTTGAATAAATTTAAAACAAAAATGCATAAGCAAGTCTGAACTAATTTTAAACAAATACTAATATCAGTTTAGAATTTAGTAAAAATTCTTTGCTACCATTCTGCACTTGATTAATTAATATCAGAAATAAAAATAAGTAAGGCTTTTATCAAAAGAAAAAATCGAACTATCAAAGTACATGACAACAAACAAGAATACAAACAAGAGGCTTGGGATCATTGATGAAAGGAAATCGAAATTATTCCATTACTGGGTAAAAATGTATAAAACTTCCTTTTTGTGAGTTGAGTTTGATAGTTTTATATAAATTTAAAATGAAATCCAAAATTATGAGTTTTAATATTTTGATAAATTATCCACATTAAATATCCTTGATCATATAACATTACCTACTCCCCATTAATCCTCATGTTGCAGCCCGCATGAAATAGTTGTCTTATGTATGTGACCTGTCAGAAAAAAAAGTTTGAATAACACTGATGTAATATATAAAACTTGATGGCTTTATATTTTTGATGCACTATATATATACATCCAATTTTTATCCTAACTTCTAAAACATAATTAAATAACAGACTTCTTTTATTTCTGCATCCACAAAAAAGTATCACTTGCTTCATAGCATAATATTAAAGTAACTAAATCATATAACCCAAGTTTCAAAATTTAATTAGTGAAATTTTTTTAACAAAAATGACATTAGTACTTGTGAGCAATATCTGGCATTTGAAAATTTTCATATGGTAATCTGTCTTCAAATTTATTTCTTCCAAAATCCATCTTTTGAAATAATGGGAAATATTCTAATCTAATTTGTGACTTTAATATCCTCTCATTGCATTATTTGAAAGTTATGAAATAGAGATTCTGATAGATATGTTTTTATTGCTTAATTTTATTTGAACATACATTTTTCTTATAATTTGTTTTCATGCTTGATTTGATTATTATTCACTTATGGTTATTTTCACGTATAAATCTCATTAACAAAGCTGAAAACAACAAAAATGTAGAGAACAAAAAGTATTTTCTAAAAATACATCTTACCTTTTTTTGAGTAAATACTCTTATTTAACTTTGAAGTAATTTAAAATGTTAAAGTATCTGAATATTACTTCTAAAAAATTGTTAGTTAAGCAAAAACAATGATAAAAGTTTAATTTAAATTTAGAAATAATTAGCTTATTTTATTTGATTTTGAACTTCACTTTTAATATTTTATCACTATAGAATTAAATGAAAAATACTTATAATGAATTTAAAATTTTAAAATTTCTTTTTAAAGTCTTTTTTTGTTTCTAAGATTCTTTAGAAGTACAAGTCTTCCCCATAAATATATAGAACTTGATATTTAATTCATTCTTTTTAATAGCTAGTATGTGTATGGTCTATTACAGAAAGAGTTATGTTTTTTTTAATTAATAATTTTCATTGTGTATTTTTCCATGTGTGGCTTCCTGACTAAAAATATTATGTCATTTAAAAATTGAGCTTAACGCATTTGTATTTTAATACAGTCGAACCTTTATATAATGAAGTTGCTAAATCACACAAAAAAGTTCATTATATGGAAAATTCATTATACAGAGGTTCATCTTTCAGAATGCTTTATAAGCCACATAAAACAAATTTTAAATTCATAAACACTATATAGTAAAAGAAAAAGTGTCGCCCATCCAGTATAGGGGTTAGTGACGCTGACTGCTATGCCGAAGGGCCTGGGTTCGAATCCCGGAGAAGACATGGATGTTTGTAAATGTATAGTACCTTTTCGGCATGGGGGTACTATAAATATCCATTGAACCGCAAGTCCTCTTGTGAGGTTGGTGGAAGGGAAGAGAGGTGGGAGGCCTCGGACCACCCTCATGGTGTTCTCCCTCAAAATTGGTGTGGAATATAGAAGTTCAACCTGTCTCAGGCTCTGGCAACTTTCATTCCTTCCCTTGAGGAAGGATACAACAACAAAATTAAAAAAAGTAATTATTTGCACCTTTTATTTTATATATCTTACCTATCGAAAAAAAGAAATAAAAACTGCAAGAAAAGTTTCTTGATGCCTTTATCCACTTCCTGAAGAATTGAATGTGTTTCTTTGATGTTCAAGCACTTACGTTTTAACATTTTCAAGCTAGAAGAAATGAAGCTACCAGTACAAATAAATCACTGCAAGATCAACACTGCAAATGAATGGTGACTAGTTCAAGGACTCAGGGACACAAGATAACTCCACTGAGGATGAAAGGGTATATCGAGGATGTAACAGTGAACTGGACAATGAGGGTTTAAGATTCCACTTCTTGGATGAAACACAGAAAATTCTATTGCTCTCAGTGAGTTAGGCATTTAATAAAACCAGTTCAAGATTTATGACCATCATAAAATGTGTTTAAAGGGAGAATAATTTGAAATGCCAAGACATACTTACTTCAAAAATAAGGAGTGGAAAAATTGAATTACAAGAAAAAAAGTTTGTTACATAGAAAATGCACTTCGCTATTGGGAGATTATTTTATGAAGAATCATGAAATGTTCTTGGTTCCAGGAAAAGTTCGCTATGTAGAAAAATTCACAATATGGAGGTTCGACTGTATTACGTAATATTGTTGAAATGTTTTATATCTTTTTTTATTTGGAGAATTATCAAATGAGGTGTGTTTTCACATTTTTCTGAGTATTTTAAAATTATTTTTTATTTTATAAAGAAAAAAAAAAAGAAGCTATTAAACTAACCATCCTTGCACTCATTCTTTCCTTAGTTGAATTGAAAAAAAAAATTGACAAGAGATGGAAGGATAAAAAACATTGTGTAAGGAGGTTAGATCTTTAAATAATATTTTAAAATTAATTTAAGTAAACAGCAAATTAGACTCTGAGGAAAGGACATTTTAATATATAAAATAGCAAAGTCAATTATATAGATATAGCATTATTAGTCGGTATGTCCCCTGGTTTCATAAGAAAAAAGTGATACAATAAAGATTAGAGACAACAAAATTCAAGAGATAATTCAAAAATGGATTTGTTTTTATTAATATTGCGTAAACAAAAAAATAAATGAAAAAAAAAGTCATAATGAAGTTAAAAGTATTAATTTTAAGCAATTGTTTGTGGATGTATAGTATTTTTCGTTTTTCCATTTATTGTGTAGATATATAGCTTTTTTTGGATTACTGATGTGTGCACACATCTTAAGTTTATGATTAAGAGTGGTTCTTTATACTATTGGATTTTTTCCCTTCATCTCTGAATTTCAGTTAAAAACAGCTGATTGATCTAAAATAGATTGGGTTTTCAAATTTTTTTTAAATGTTTGCTTGGGAACTTAACATTGGGGGTTTCACGTCAGACTGACTGGAACATCTGCTCATGCACTTCAAGGCCCAAGGTCAGGTATACTGAGTTGGGCACAGAAGGCTTTGGCCCTCGTGGGTTGTTGTGCGACTGAGGTAAGTTAAATCCACAAGTAAGAAATAATTATCTCATAACTATGTATGTTGAAAGTTAAAACCTGATAGCATTTTACCTTTCTGTCTTTTTTTTCTCCTTTGCTTATTTTTGGGCAGTTACAAAAACAAAGTAAATAAAACAAAAACATACTGCTCTGAAATAACTAAAATTCTTTGTGTTCATTTTGCATTGTTTTCTGTTATATTTATAAATGTTTAAAAATAAAAACACATACTTTAATAAATTTTTTATTTATTTTTCTATCTGCCAAGTTGTTTTATAATTTGTTTAATAATATTAAGAGAATTAATTTTAAAAATTTTCAATTTTGCTTTCTTAAAATCATACTTCATACATTTATGCAAAACTTATACATTGATATCTGTGGAAAATTCTGCATAGAAAAATACTTCAAAGTATAATTGGAGGTATAAATAAAAACAGTAGCCGGAGAAGAAGATACAATTTTGAATAATATAGAATTTATAAGCAACCTGACATCATTAAATACATAAAAATAAATAGAATGAATTGAATAATCCATATAATTCGAATGCCAGATGATAATGTTGTTGAAAAGGTACTGCAGTTCAAAGTCACTGGGATTCAGAAGCATGGAAGACCAAAGCGGAGATGGGCATACTCAGTGGAATCAAACTTTGGGATTATAAACAAGAAAATATGGAGAACAAATGTAAACAAGTGGTCATTACGAAAAATCTTCAAAGAGTAAGGCACTGGCCCACACGAGGGGCTGTATTGCCAGATGTAATTAGGATGATATACAGTCGACTCTCGATAATTCGAACCTCTCGTTAATTCAAAGTATATGCTCACACACACACAGCCCCTAGAAAAACTCTTGATATTTCGAACTAAAACCATACGTTTTGGTACTCTCAATATTTCGAAGTAAAATTTGGGACTGGCCAGACTACAACACGCGATAATTCGAAGTTATCCTATAAAACTCTCAATATATATAATTCGAACCTTCAATATTATGAAGTTAGATTCACTTCCTGAACCTAATTATCTCACGAGCGGTTTTTTTACTAAACTTATTTTCAGTTCAAATTGTGCATGTTGGCAGAATAACTATACTTTTTTTTCCGGTATTTGCTAAGCAGAATTTTGATTTTTATTCCTAAGCCATCTGTTTTTTCTTTTTCCGTTGATATCCAAGCTTTAGATGGATAAAGGAAAAACTGCTTTCTTTTTTATTCACTGTGCAGTAATGAGTGATACTTCCTTTTACAAATATTGCACAGTAATTTTAATTCTCGTTGAGTCTTTATTACTAACAATGAGTCACATTTAAGCAGATGTTTTTTTTTTAAATAAAGCACTCGAACTACACCCAAGATAATTCAGCAGAATAGTTTTATGGCAGAGGGTTGAAAGCGAGAAATAAAACCTTTATATAAAAATGTACGAGGCAAAGACAGGAGAGACGGATTTAACTTTATTCTATTATTTTTTTTAAAAAAAGAGCGATAATGTGCCACTAAGAATTGCTCCACATGCCATAGTTGTCGTCCCCTGCTATTAAGTATACCCCATAGCTGAGTGTGAACTGTGAATACGCCTTGTGTTCATTTTAGATTCCAAATTTTGAATTAAAAATATTATTTTACTAAAGTTGTGATGATTTACGTTTCCAACCTGTTAATTTTGATAAACCTTGGGCTACTACTTTACACTTCACTTTAGTGTTGACTTATCACGCGAAAGGAACATGACATGTCTTCTTTTAAAAAGTACAAGTGCTTAACAATTTCTCAAAAGAAAAAGGTGATAGAATCAGTTGAAGAAGGTGAGAGGAAGGTCGATATAGCCAAAGCATTTGAAATCCCACTGAGCTCACTCTCCACTATTCTGAAGAATAAAGAGAAAATCTTTAGTGCATTTTTGAGTAGAGTGAGAAAACGCGTTAGTAAAGGTAATTTTCCACGTCTTGAACAGTGTTTAGTTTCATGGATGAGACAGTGTCAAGGACAGAATATTCCGATGAGTGGCTCTTTATTGAAGGAAAAGACTAAAGCATTCGCTAGAGAATTAGGAATCGAGTTTTCAGCTAGTGAGGGATGGCTTACAAATTTTAAGAAAAGGAATGGGAAAGTCTTCAAAAAATGTGCGGGGAAAGATCGAGTGTCGACATTAACGTTTGTTCTATGTGGCAGAATTCGCTTTCGGATCTAATAAAGGAGTACAAACCACGTAACATTTTCAACACGGATGAAACCGGACTCTTTTTCAAGTGTTTGCCAGAAAAAACATTTACAATCAAAAACGAAAAATGTCATGGAGGAAAACATAGCAAGGAGAGGTTAACTATTTTACTGACTGTAAACATGGATGGCTCAGAAAAGATTACTCCTCTCGTCATAGGAAAATATGCAAAACCTTGGTGTTTCAAGGGCACAAACTCGTTCCCTACGAAATACCGCTCAAACAAGAAGGCATGGATGACCACCAAACTCTTTAATGAATGGTTGGTCTCACTGAACTCGGATATGAAAAGAGAAAAACGACATATTCTCTTATTTTTAGACAACTGTACTGTGCACAATAACGCACCACCTTTATCGAATGTGAAACTTCAATTTTTCTCTCCAAACTCATCATCAAAACTTCAGCCACTCGACCAGGGCATCATACATAGTTTTAAAACTTTTTATTGGCGTGAAGTTATCGAGTTGTTTCGAGGTTATCCAAAGCGTTTTGGATAACCTCAAAAATCAGCAGCATGTAACTACTATTTCTACTTTAACAGCTTTGATCATGATTGACAATGCTTGGAGAGCTGTTACTCCTTTGACAATTCACAGCTGTTTTAAAAAATCAGGTTTCCCCTCGCCGAATCTGGTTGATGTCGACGATACATTCACTGAATTTAATGCAGAACGATCCCTTTGGGAAGCTCTTCCAGAACAAGATTTGACACTTGACGACTACGTGGTGGTTGACACGGACATTGCTGTATGGGGAGTTCTATCTGACGTTAAAATTGTGGCTTTGGAACACAATAATACAGAAAATGATGAAGACAAATCGGAGGAGTTGACTCCGGTAACTCTGTCAGAAGCTAAAGTGTCACTAAACAAACTATGCAACTTTTTCCTTCAAAATCATGTTGATGCAGACATTTTACAGGCTTCATTTGTTCTAGAAAAATCTATTGACAAAGTTAGATTGAATGCCTTAAAACAGAAAAAAGATAACAGATTTTTTCGACAAAAAGGATTAATTATATATAGTATGTATATTCTTTTAATAGTTCTTTTCAAGACATAAGTATTCTTTTAATATAGGACTTTTTAACTTCTGTTTTATTTTTATACTGTATAAAATATACTTTAAAAAAAATTATGTACAATTGTTGCTTTATTACATAGTTTTAAATTTAAATGTGTGTTAGAAAAAAACTTCTCTTCGTGTATTTTGAGAGTTTTTTTCCTACCCTCTTGATAATTCGAAATTTTTCATTGGTCCCTCCAACTTCGAATTATCGAGAGTCGACTGTATATATACATTTTTTTTTATATATTAAATTCAAGTTAAATGTTATGTCAAAAATTATATGTGAAAACAATAAATTGTATGAATGCTATACATAGATATATACATATATATTAAAACATTTTCTTTAAGGCAAAGCTCCATATGTAAATGCATGGCTGTCTCAGTGTGCTGTATATATAATGCTCATGCTGATAGAAAAAATCATCATAACCCTTATAATTCAGTTGAAATTTTGGGATCAGGTAAAAAAAGTGGTTGAATTTCTCACTTTTGTATTTTTACTGTAAAATTGTTTCAGGAAAATTAATTTAATTGATTGATACAGTTTTTGTATTGATTTGATTTTCTTACTTAAAATAAGTGGATTTTATTTTATTACTTTGAAGCTACTTAGTAATTTAGAATTTGTAGATTTTTTTTTATAATTATAATTGTAACGTCGTGTATAGCTAGTCATCAATAAATTTTTTTTGTACAGCCTGATATCATATAAAAAATATTGTTTATTAGCTAAACAATTTGTTAGTGAAGTAATATTATTCAGTCTACATGCCAAGTCCATATGCCAAGCCGGTGTAGTCAGTCTATTCTATTCTCAACGCCAACGGTGTACATCGTCTTTTTCACTCCAATCTCCAGACTCAGCCCTTTTCTCCATACAAGGCGGGCTCCTCTCTTTTTCCGTCTCCTTCCCTTTCTTTTTCCGTCTCCTCCTCTCTCTCTCCTTTTCCGTCTCCTCCCTTCTCTCCTGAAAAAGAACCCTTTTAAACACCAGGGGGGTGTTCACAACACGCCCCTCATCCCTTCTTATTGGCAGGTCACAAAAGACTCTTGGCCTCCCTCGTCCTATTTGCGCATCACACGCCAAAACACACCCGGGCCGTCTGGCCCAAGGCGCCATAGTTCCTTGTCCAACATCTGGACACACTTGTCCATCACGCCACCTGTTTCTAGTATCCCCGTCACTCAAGACCAGAAAAGACGACATGATTATTTTAAGATAGGCTTCGCCTATTGTCAATGGGGCGCCGGCTCTACTTTACCATTATGACGACCCGTCTGTCTGTCTTCACTCCCTGAGTTCAGACAATAAACAATGGCCCCATGCACTGGTCATTTTACAGCTGGTGGATCGTAAAAATTCAGGGACAATTGATGGGGTCGTACTTGTCCTTGAACAGCTGGTGAAACCATAACACTTATCGTGAATCGAAAGATGGGGATTCACAACCATCGACGATGTCACATAATCAATATAATTTTTGAATAACATTTTAAAGGAATTTGAGATCAAGTTAAAATTATGAATCTCCAATTAATTTTTTTTGTACATTATAATTTTATTTTTGTATTCATTTTATATTTAAATACATGAAATTCAAAATATATATTATATTAGAAATCTTGTGAATGTTTCTTTCCTTTCCTTTTTATAGAATTAAAATGCTATTTTTACCCAAATGGGGAAAAATCAACACTTTATTTGATTGGTTTTTTAAGATTTACTTATATTATTAAATATATAAGTAAAGCTAAATTGTTAGTTCAAAAATACATTTTGTCTTAACTTTTTCATAAAAAAATATGAGTACAAAAAAAAAAAGTGTGTGCTTGTGCACATACATTGACACCTATTTATTTTAGAAATGAAATTTCATTTAAATTCTCAGACTTATTTTTTATTGGGGTATTATTTCTTTAAAGTATTTTTTCTCCTGTTTTGTAGTTAGTCTTTGAAAATGTTAGATGTATATTAATATTAATTTATTGCTTAGAGATTAATGAGAGAAACTTTTTTCTTTTGCAAAAAATCCTAAATTAGTTTAATACTTTCAAATCTGACTTTTTACATTTAATCTTTAAGCCAGCTAGTTTGCCTAGTTATTTAGCAACTGGCATTGTATGCCCAAGTTTGTGGGTTCAACCTGGTGGATTTTCATGATGTAGAAAATCGACAGTATCCATGTATGATTATGCTTCATGTTAAAGATCCCTAGAGGACCTGTTTGGCTTGGGTGCTCTTGACAAAATTAAATTCCTAGTACAATTTTGCATCATCAGAGTTCAGGTGTCTCCCTTTGGGGAGGAAACTGGGGATCAAAATTGTACTATGTCATTTGGCATCCACCTATGTGGTGCCACACTAAAAAGTGACACCAGCTCCGGGAAATGTATTTGGTCTGCAATGGTAATTACCAATCTGCAACACCATTTGAAAGGAGAGGGGAAAATGTTTAGACTTTTACCAAGTTAAGTTGTTAAAAAACTTCAATGTATATCTTATATTCAATTTCATGATAAAGAAATACTTGTATAAAAAAACTGTAAAGATGTATTAAATTTTTAAAAAATATCATTCATTTTATAATTTGATATAAAATTCTGTACTTTTGAAACAAAAAAAGGTTATATAAAATCTAAAAAAGGTTAGCATTGTTATTTATGATCTTACATAAAATAAATATTTGTATAGACACACACATTTATATATGCAAACAAAAGAAAATGTAACCCTGTTGCCCCCCATATTTTAGTTGTATTCTTATATTTCTTTACCTATATTTTTAGAAGAGTTGATCATATCATATTGTATTTACTTATTATTATAATTCTTGATTGTTTTAAGTATTAACAGCAGTTTTTCAAAAATGTAATTAATATTTGAAGTATTTTGTGCTTGCTTTTCATTCATAGGTTCGGAAAATTATAATGTCTCCTATTAAAGATCCTAAAGTAGAAGTAGCAATTGTTGTTCTAATAATACCTTTTATAATCAACGTAAGTAAAAGAAATTTTTAACAATTATGGAAAGCTAATTTAGGAGACTTGTAATTTTATTTTGGATGTTTAATACATTTTTGTTCAAAAGATTTTCAGTTTTTTTTTAAAAAAAAGATGGTTTTATTATTGTTTTCCCTAAATTTTTACCCTTATTTCAGAAATAATTAAATACGTATTTTTAAATTGGTAGTAACTTTTGAAAAAAATTGTTTTTAGTTGTTAAAGTCTTTAAAAAATTAAATGACTTAAAGAATATTTTGAAATTAATACACTCTTTATGTGTGCTGAGTTTCCTGTAGATTTTTATTCTATTTTTTTTATTAATAAATTATATTTATATATTAGGAAATCATGAATTGTCTGTTTTGTTCTTCAGTTTAGAAAAGCTTAACTAAAAAAAAGGCAGTAAAATATCAATTTTTAGTTTAATTTTTGAGAGTTGGTATTAAAATTTTTGAAGTCAACATAATATATTCTTACTAATTTTTAAAAGACTGATGTGATTAATAATGTGAACTATTTATTCTTAGAAAGTAAATAAATGGATTTTTTTTCCATTTTAAATTATATTTTTATTGATTTATATATACAGGAAACTCAGAAATATATTCCTATACATGCTTTATGTATAAGATTGTTAAATCCAAAAATGTATTAAATAAAAATTCATTTTTTTATGTTTGATAATCCGTATTTATGTAACTTGAAACGTAAAAAATGGAACCTTTTAAAACATTATTCTTAAAAATTGTATCAATATATTTCAAATAATTTGCAATGATATAATACTATAAAAAATAATTTTTTTATTATCTTAAAAATCTGTTTTGTTTTCTGCTATTTTAATTAGCAAATGCTTTTTAGGTATTCATGTTTTGGGTTGTCGATAACTTTCTTATGCAAAAGCATGGCCGATGGAAGCAGTGTGTAGTAAATGGTAAAGTTAAAATTCACTATGAAAGGAATGATCAAGATTCTTGTTCAGAATCAGAAATCCTGCTTTCAGGTGAAGATGACTCTGTAACAACAGAAGTAAATTGTCAGCAAAGACATCCAATGCTTGTTTCAGTTTCTTGAATTAGAATTCATGCATTTAGAAACTAACCAAAGCATATCTTTACTTTTAAACACCAAAGATTTATTTATTGTATTCCCTTTTTTCAGTTGCATAGAAATGTTACAGTAATTTTATATCAATATACTGAGTATAAAATTAAACAAGATTTTTTCCCCTCATTTAAAATTACATACTTTACCTTTTGTTCATTAAAACAGATTAATAATAACAGGATTTTTTTTAATCTCTTGAAATTTAGTTATTAATTTTTAATACTTCATACAGTAGATTTGGTTTAATATTTGCAGAACTTCTTGAATTTATTTTTAAAAAAATGATTATTCATGGTTTAATATAAACATTTTTTAAAAATAAAGTACTATGCATAAATCTATATTCCATCCATTATCTGTGCATCCTGTAGAAGTTACTGTATTAAGTCTGTGTTGTCACAGTTTTAATTCATTTAATTATT
Source organism: Trichonephila clavipes (assembly GCA_019973935.1). Lineage (NCBI taxonomy): Eukaryota > Metazoa > Arthropoda > Arachnida > Araneae > Nephilidae > Trichonephila > Trichonephila clavipes. The sequence goes on along the minus strand of BMAU01007216.1, from coordinate 891,627 downwards.
TACTATTAATAAAATCAATAGATTTCCATTTTTGCAATCATACTTTTATAATTGTACAAAGTTACAAGTATTTTATTACCTACTTTATAAGTGTTAATGTTGATATCAATTGTAAATTTTTTAATTTAAATATATAAAACCCTCCATATTCATCATTGTGAATATCTATCATCAAGTATCAAAATATTTCAATTATTGGTATTTTATAACTGTATTATACCATTGCATATTTGCATGTGTTAGAAAAGGTTCCAATATATTTGTTATGCACCTAAAAACCTTTACAAGTAAAATGGAATGTTTTCTGATATATTCCTATATTTTTGTTCCTGTTTTATTTTATATTATATACTGACCATGATTAAAAGAAACTGAATTTTTATTTTTAAAACTCTAATGAATATGATTGATTAAAATTTTACAGAAGTCTATCTAAATAGAGTACTTTAAAAAATATGATTATAGTGAAAATTTATAATTTGTTTCATTGGGTAAAATTTCACGTCAGTTAATCAAAACTAACTTAATATTATGAAACCATTTATTAAATGGTGAAGTATATTCATGTGCAGTATATTATCTTAAATGTAAAATCTAATGAAGTTTTCTCATAATATTCAAAAATTAAAGTCAACTTTTAATCTCCCCTCTTTTTTTCAGATATATCTCAAGGTTTTTTTTTTTTTTTAAAAAAGAAAAACTATATTTTTTAAAAAATTTTTTTCTCTGGTCAAATGTAATTACTGTACTCTTTCAGTCTGAAATTTTTTACTTAGAAGTACTTATTAATAAAAACTTTTCAGGAAAAGAATGAAATTTCTGTTAAGTTTTATAGATAAAAGCAATCTTTGTAGACTTTAATTTGCATAACGCTGTTAGTTTCAAAAAATGTATATCAATATGGAAATATTTTTTTTAGCAATCTCGTATTGAAAACAATAAATATATTAGAAGTCGAATATCTCCCCCCAAAATTTATATTTACACAGTAAATTGTTGTAAAAGCTTTGATATTTATTGCAAATTTCAAGTCTCTTGTAACTTCTTGATCAGGATAAAATATTTCTCTTAAGTATTCTGTCCTTGCCAGTGAGATTTCTATGACAGAAAACATATGTTTTCTATTTATTTCGATAAAATCTTCAATTATTTTTACTTTTCTTTGCTTTTAGCTTCACTGTGATTTGAAAATTTCAGCATTTTATGTGTTCTACATTGTATATATTGTCTAAGATGCTTTTTAATCTAGTTGATGGATTAATACTTAATTACAATATATTGGAAAGTTTTGTAGGTTGCAAGTAATTTAAAATTGTAGATAATTTTTTAAAACACTATTATACTGCAATTTTTAATACTTGATGCATAATTGTAGTTATATGAAATTATAAAAATAGAAACATCTTTTGAGGATAAATACCAAACATATTTCAAAATTTCAACTTTTACTTTAGAAAACATAAATATAATTAAAGAATTTTAAAAATCCCATTTTATAATTTTTTATTTTATTATATTCTAGTTTCTCTTATGGGACCATATCTGAATAAATTTTGCTCATTTCATATATGTGAAACTTTTATTTTATTAATAAAAAATGAAACATACTTTACCATCTAATTAGATTTGAAAAAAGCAAAGTAAGAGCTTGAATTTAAGTTGAATTATCAACTTATTAAGAAGCAAACCTGTGATAATGAACCTTTTATCCCAACAATTTAAAATTAAATTTTTTGCAAAACAATCCTGATTAGTTAATGGCCATTAAAGTTGTATTTTGTTTAAAGTAGAAACAATAAAAATGCATGTTTTTATAAATGCTTCTCCCCTCCCCATTCAGATTATGTGAAGTGTGTCAAACTCTGTAATAATTGTTGAAATTCAAATTACATTAACCAAAAATATATGAAAATTGTTGATAATTTAATGCACATAAATGTGATAATCAAAAGGTGGATATTGGTTTAAGTGTAAATTCAATGCATATATTAATTTCTGGTTTTAATTACTTTATCTAATCATTGTGATTTTTATGTTGTGAATAGACTACTTAATTGCTTTGTTATATGTGTATTAAATCTTTCTATATTGAGCTTCCTTTGCAGTGTTTTCTAATAGAATTTATAAGATGTAATATTTGTTGTGCTTATTTTTTCTTTTGTTTTTCTATCCTGAATTTTTTTTTTAAAGAGCAATAAATTACTAGAAAAAATACTGCATAGATTTTTTTTTAAAAGAAAAATATATATTGACATTTTCTTGAATCAAGTTATTTACACAGATTATGAGAGAAGAATGTAGAACAAATCTAGATATTTTTATTTAAAAGGTTTTCATTAAATTTATAAATGTGTTTAAGGCAATCAACATATAATACTAAAAAGTAATTTTTAAACAATGCTGAATTGATATTCATATACTGGATATGTTTGTGTTAAGTTAATTGAAAATTAATATTTTTCCTAGATTAATTAAAAAACTACAGGCAATTTTCAAGAACATTTATTAACAAAACAATATACATATTTGACAATTAAAATTATAGTCTATAGATAATTTTTTATAATCTTGATTTAATGAAACAACTGTTTGAAGATTTTCACAAGTATTGTATTTAATTTACAATAGTTAATTTAAAAAATATTTCAAAGGAACATGTGTGAAGTATATCTGATACACTAATTTTAAAATGTTATTCTTACAATGCATCAAGTTATTTATTTTTTTTAACTAATGGCTTTTAATGTTTTAAAGTGATACCATTTTCTAAATAAAAAAAAACTTTAAAAATACTTATGGGGTTTGAATAGAAATACTTTAATATTTAATAATGAGTACTAAATGAGGGAGAAAAAAAACACCAAAACTGAATTACCCTTAGCAAAAGTGCATATTTTCATATCCTTTCAAACTTAAGAGCCATCCAGTCAAGTAATAGCTGAAAAATGAAATATTTCTTCCAATAATAAATGCTAAAGCAAAATAATGTCCTTTGCTTCTTTATGAAAAAATTGTCTTTTGGAATATGCAACTTTCTCACAATACAAATATATCAGTGTTGCAATTACGAAGTTCAAAAAATATTGCCTCACTAGATATATTACCTTAGATTACGATAACATAAAAGTATTTTCAGTTCATAATTTATCCTGATGGTTTCAATGAAAATGAAAGCTTAGGTCTCACTTTTCCTCTATTTAAAATAACTTGTTGTTCTTCTTTTAATTTTTTCTCTTTTTCTTTCATTAATCTCCTCCTTTCTTCATCAATTTTACGCTGATCTTCAATTATTGAGAGTCTTTCTTCGTCCTATTTAAAAACAAAAGGCAATAAATTTTTCCTTTTTAATGAGAATATGTGATTATAGTGATAACCAGCCAATATCCTCATATCTGTTACTATTTGCAATTAAGGAAATGAAACATTGTATTTCTACTTTTAAATTTCTAAGCATCATGAGAGGATATTTTAACTTGGAAGTTCTACAGCTTATAAAAAAATGAACAGATTTTACACATTTAAAAGAAAATCTTGGAATTTTTAAAAGCAAGTGGCTTCATCTAAAAAATGTCAGTTTGATGGCATAGAGGTAGCATGCCCACGTTGTAAGCCAAAGGTTGTGGGTTCAATCCTCGCTGGAGTCAATAGATTTCTAGATGCAAAAATCATAAGCATGTATATCATGATTATGTGGAATGTAAAAAATCCTTGAGTATCATTTTAGCTCTGATGCTCTTGGCAAAATTAAATCAAATTAAAATTAATTCAACCATCAAAATTTGGTATTGAGAGTAGTCACTAGACAGTGCCATCATAAAATGGTTCTCACATTTGGAAACTTGTTGAATCTGCAAAGACTTAATTGTCAATATGCAGTCCCATTAGAAAAAAATACACATCAGTTGTAAAATACAATATGATAACATTAAATGCTGGAGACAAAAGAAATTACAGTCAACCCTCCTATAACGAGGTGAGTGTGTAGCGCGCTATAAGAAACTCTGATTTAACTGTACAAACCAGGCTAATTCATAGCGCATTGTATGGAAACTGCACTATAAGAAACTCAGAATTAGTACAAATCACATCATTCGTAAAGTGTTATATGAAGACCAATAAATACAAAAGACGAGATAAACTCCACCAGCGTTACTGATTTAATATAAGAGTGCAACGCGCCAAGCACTTTTTGGCACGATTCCTTAATCATTTTGTTTTGTCTATGCCATGCCTCAGTGCGCACTCTGCTTTTAATCTATTCCTCAATCAGCGTAATCACTACTTTTTTATTTCATAATAAAACGATTTCGAAGGGAGAGGTGGTGGCAAGATTTTAACATAAAATAAATACAACAGAAAGTAATATTAATGTATTAACACTTCCAGATGTAAATTATTTACACTATTTTTTAAGCATTCATTACACAAAATTTGAAACAATGTGTTACTTTTGCTGAGCAGAGATCCCGCAGAAAGAAAAAAAACCTAACACTAATATACATTATCCCTATCGGAATGGACTGATGGGATGTTGTTAAATGGAAACTGCGCTGTAAGAGTACCGTGTTATGGGAGGGCTGTCGCAATTTCAGCTCCTTGTTATATAGAAACCGTGTTCTGAGAGTACCGCGTTATAGGAAGGTTGACTGTATATAAAATGTTTATAAAATCTTAGCGATAAGATATTTTCAAAAAATATAACCAAAGTCTAAAAATAAAGTTTGTTTATAGTTCTTTAAAACTGCCCATTGAAACACTAAATGTTAAAGATATATAAAGCAGAGTTTTTAAATTAAAAAAAGAAAAATTACCAATTTTTTCTGAGCTTCATCAATTTTTCTTTTGTTTTCTTCTAAAATTCTTTCTAACTCTTCACGTTTTTTCCTTTCTTCTTCCTAAGAAATGATCAAGTAAAATGTTAGGGAAAAAGTGGAGGTCTCATCAAATGACAGTGATAAATAAAAAAATAATGCAACTGATTGAGAGAGGCCTAGGCCAAATTCTAACAATCAAATTGCAAATCACATCAACAAAATTTAAAATAATAATAATTAGGAAGTACTCCTAATTCAATGAAAACATACCATCACCCTTTTTGTTGATGCAAAAGGACAGAATAAAAATATTAGAAAAAATAATTCCATATATACAATGAAAATCTGATTCATTTGAATTAATTTTTTTTACTACAAAAACTGCAAAAATTCACAGTCAAATTTATAATTACAAAAATTATATTAAATAAAATAAATTAAAATCTCTATGATAAACACAAAAATATAAAATGTATCTTAACTGCACAAGTTTGGAAATTCTAATTTAGGAAACATTTAAAGTTTTCCATAACTAATAATAAATACACATATACAGAGAAGCTTTCTTAAAGCAAATAGAAAAAAGGAACCAATTTTAAGAAATCCAGGAAGTATATTTATTACAATCAACATATTAAATTGTATTTATGTAATGGACTTTGCTTAAGCAACTTAAGCAAAAAATGAAACATCCTGTACAAAGGATGTGATTGTAATATTAAAGAGAGAAAAATTAATAAAAACTTGTATTAATGAAAATAAGTCTTAAGCTAATTTCACTGTACTATAAGTTTTAGTTTGTATGCAATTTTACTATGCAGCTTGAGATGCAAAGGCTCCATTTCAGAATCCAGAAACACCAACAGCTGTACCTAAATGCTCGAAAGAAAATCAAAAGACACAAAAGTTGAAGGTAATCTTAAGAATCGAACAATACAAGTAATGTATAAGGAATAGGAAAAGGGGAAACATGCATATTAAGGGGACCCCTAATTTAAACAGTTTTTTTTGTAAAGCCTTTATAATTTAATGCAGCTATTTTTACAACAATTTGGTTATCTATCCCTTGAAAACTTACTGTTTTTTCCAATTATTAATACTTGAAATCAGAATCTTCAATTAATATTCTTGCATTACCTGCCATTCATTGAGAATAATCAACCATTAACATTTATATAATGTGTAAATTACACCACAAAAGAATGAGATCACAAAAGTGGGCTAAAAAATACTGCAACTTACCCAATTACAGCATCAAAGATTCCATTTCTTTTTTAAAATCCTGACACTTCCAAGAGAATAATGCAAAGTCTTCCTATCTTGAACCTTTCTTTATTGTTTAATTCTTTTTGTTTTAATAAAGTTCACTGAACTGAATATTGAATAAAAGTTTTAGAACAAGAAAGTGTTTGTGGCAAGTCAAATTTGAAGGGAGTAGCTTCAACACAGGAAATTTCATATTCTGACTTGTTACATGATCTGTGCAGATGTATCACCAGGAAGGGCACAAAATGTTCGAAAACAGTTTGAAAATGCATTCCAGTTATATTATAAATGTTCAGCTGGAATAAGATAATTTATATAACGATTCTCAATCAGGGTACTTTAAAGATTAATTACCACACAGATAGTATATCATCTTTGAAAAAGGAATTTTATTTGCTGTAATGTAACTGAGTTAATTGATATAGGAATTATACTATTCTAATACTTAATATACAACTCCCAACCCTTTACAATTACATACCTGCCTTTATATGAGTAGTGAACTTCAAGAGAATATAAAGTAGCAATATTGAAAGGGGGAAAATCTTAATATTAATGTATGTATTACCTAAATATTGTAATTACATAAGAACAGCTTGTTTTGCACACGATAACTAAGAATTAAAAAACAGTTCATGTAACAAAAAGTGAATGATAAAAAATATGATGTACTTTCATTGAATTTAAAATTAATTTACTAATGAACTATTACCTGCAAAAGTATACTTTTGAATATATATGTAACACCAGTTTTGATAAATTTAAGATGTGCAGGCAGGTATGCAAAACATTTCCATTTAAGTAATTTTCAAGGGGAAAAAGTAATCTTTTTTAGAAACTACTGAAAAAATTGAATAGCATTACAATTTTCTTGATACAAAGTTAAATTATTTGATTGCACTTTAAAAAGAATTATAAAAACTTCTTAGTAGGGAAATTTTTTAGAAAGTGTACAAAAATATTAATCCATAAAACAAGTCGAGAAAGATAATTCTGCCTGTTTTACAATGATGAATAAATATATATACATATATTTTTAAGTGTTCAAGGAACAAGTTAAAAATTTTTACACGTAGTGGCAAAGAATAAAATTTAATGAATTTTTGTAGCTGTTCATTTTTACGCTAAGAGGATTGAAAAAATTAATGAATTACTGGTATGTTTAAAAAGCAGCTATGGGTATAAAACTAAATCATTTTTCTTTTTTCAAAATTTTAATAAGATCTCAGAGACAGCATTAAAAGAATCCCCTTCCCTTCCTCTGTCTTTTTCACTATAAAATGTAAATTGAAGAGCAATTAGCTAAAAGTAATGATTTTAATACCCCACAAAATATTACCTGCTATTAGCAAAAAAAGAAGGGGAAAAAAAGTGTAATGAAATGTAGATAACCAGAATTTTGTGTTGTTTCTATAAAACAGCTTATTCATATGTCTGAGCTCATAATTAAAAACATTAAATGATATATTAATCTTTACATGACTTTAAAAAAAAGATATATGAATTTAAAAACATAAAAATTTTTTAATTCATCAATTAACACAAGTCTTTCCCCCTATTCAAATTTCTTATTCCCCCTATTTGTTCTCAGATTTCAGAAATCCAAACTAAATACTTAAATTAAAAAAAAAATTAAGACTGTAAAGATGATCTTTACCCTTATAGAAGCATTTTTCCCCCTACTTTAAAAATTTATTTGAAAAAAATGTTGTAATCTGATAATAGGAGGTATGCCAAATAAAAGCTTTAACAGTACATTCCCCTCAACAAATCTTTCTCAAAACATTAATTTCAAAACCTAGCAAAGAATATAGCTTACAGAAATAAGATGAGCATGAGACATACAAACTATATATTTGTATGCATTTATTCCATTTAAAAACAAGAAAAGAGTATAAAGAATACTCTTTAAAAAAAAGACATACAAAAGCTTTTTAATTTCTAATAAAAAAAGCTATAAAATTAAAATAATCAATTCTTCACAGAATAAACTAAATGAGTAAAAGTTAGAAAGGATTCAGGATTCTATGGTGATCAACACACCTCAATTCATATTTCATTATTTTAAAATGTTTTGATATGATATAACCAGTTTTTTAATTAACATCATATAATGCCCATTGTTACACATTTTTTTGGCTATGAGAAAAAAAAATTTGATTTATATAATTTTTTTAATGAGTTAAATACTATAATGCTGATATATCTGATGTACAAATAAGGAATTTTTAAAGTACAATTATATCATGTTATTTCAAACATAAAAGCTTAATTTCACCTAAATGCAGACTTCATCAGTTTCATATAGAAAACAATGTTAAGTTATGCATACATATATGAACACTTTAGTAATAAATAATTGGATTTATAAAATTATTAAACTACCTATATTTGTTTACATAGAATTAATCAACTTTTAATTTCAAAAAATAAAATCATTCATTAAATATTAGTTTTCTTAAAGCAACAGTGCCAATTTAAAAGAACAGTCCAAAAAATATTCCGTTATTTTCTTTTAAACATTTTGCTAAAATAATGAAAGAAAATGTAAAACTTGTAAGAATTTTTCCATGAATATATAATAAAACAGTAAAAATTTAGAGAAAAATTTTAACTCAGACAATGCATTCAACTCTGCCTTAGACCAGGGGTGGGCAAGTGTTTTGGCTTGAGGGCCACATAGTAGAAGCAAAGGATACCAGAGGGGTGCACCTTTTAAACACGATTGCATTATTTAACTTTGCATCTCAGAAAAGGTGTAAATTGTATCAATAAATAGGAAATAAATAAAATACTGGCAATTTTATTCAATGTATTTACTGTGCTAATTTCATATTATCTACAGCTTCAAGTACATTTTATTTTAGAATCAGTTCAAATGTATCCTATCAAACTTTTTTACCAATTTTTTTAAAATCAGAATTGAGATTGCTTGTTGAAATCCTCATTACAGCCCGAAAGTCAATGTCAGTCAACTTGCATCTATATTTACTCTAGTTGATCTCTTGCAAAAGAATCTTTGTTGACAAATATATATAAATTCAATAAAAAAAAAAGAGGAAATTTTCTGTCTATTTTGTTTTTTGACGTTCTTAGCGAGCTGCATGTGGCCCGTGGGCCACTATTTGCCCCTCCCTTGCCTTAGACAAATAATGAATAAAGTTTTTGATGAATATTTCCCTCAATAACATTGTTTTCACTTCATGCAGGCATTAAAATATACAAGGAATGTAAATAAAGTAGTGGCAACATAGTCCAAAAATTTGGAGAAGATACTGGGCAAGAGAAAATGCAATATGGAAGCAGTGAGACAGCATTTTTGTTAACGAGTAGAGTATATAAAGAAGTCAATCTGGTAAAAGAGGTAGCTACTACATCACACTGAAGTGGACAGTGTTGTTTCTTCTGTTTTAAACCTTGTTTATATTGGTGATTAGTGGTTATGAATTAAAATTGTGGTTGCCCATAGCAAAAATGCATCAGAATATTATCAAAGACAACGTAAAGCTTGCGGATTTTCACTGTACAAGTTGGCCATCTATTCCTCAACATTGTGAGTGGTCTCCTTTCCAGACTTTTGATGGACTGCATAGGAACTATCTGTAGAAGTTGTTCTAAGTCATTGAAAGGTGCAGCACTTGAAGAATCTTAACATGAGAAAAATTTCCCATTGCCTCACTGATGTACGCAAATGATACCTGTATACACACATGCTGATATCCAACTCAACAGTTACCACAATGAGCGATGCATTTCTGCAGCATATTGTTGCTATTGATGAGATGTGAAGATGAGCTTGAATTGAAGCATATCAAATGAATGGTACCAACTTTCACAGGCAACACCACAGACAGGGAACCCAGTGAAATGTAGATCATGCCTATTGTGGCATTTGATTGAGAAGGTACCATTTTTATGCATGCTGTACTTCAAGAAAAAACTGTCAATTTTTACAGCTCCATTTGTGTTTTGCAATGAGATGCAAATATTCATGCTTATTATGAGACAATATCCTTATCATGCAGCATACAGTGAATGAGAGAATATTAACATCACACTATTCAGCTACTTGAGGTCTTTTGGCCACAGACCTCATAGTTTTGAACCAGGGTCAAGTGACAAGGATGACACCTGAGCTGGCATCCCTCTCTCCAAACTTCCACACCACACCAATGAGAGGATGTTTGAGCTTATGATAGATTTAACATGCATTGCTCCCCTACACGGCAGGTCTTCAGCAGTACAAGGCTTAAACTATCATGCAATATACAATGCAAGCAATATGTAGCAATAATGGCATTGGGTCGTCTTAAAATACCCTTTGTACACTTCCAACATGAGTCCTTGTAATTTTGACCACTTTTCTCCAAGAGCTTTTCTAAGGCGTCTGATTTCCTTAAGTGGAATTTTGAATTCTGAGCAGTAAGAAACACTGTCAACAGCTAATTTGCAACAGTATCTTACAGTTTCCAAACATTTGGCAAAAAAGGATTAAACTTTATAGATTATATTGGTATCATTCTATATCAAGTGAACCAATTATGAAGTAATTTTTTACCACATGCTTTCCAATAAATATTCTTATATTTGTTTTTAAATTTGTTTAGTAGCCAAATGCAAGTTGAAATCTAAAATATTAATAGATGATTTGTTATCCTTTCTGAGTTGCAAAGATTTAAAATTAGGGGAGCAATTTTGATCTGATTTTGTACATTAATATGGGTAATTCAATCCAGATTTAAGTTACTCAAAAAAAAAATATCTGTCATTTAACTATTAAAATTTTTTGAATAATAAAACAATATAAACAGAAACTTTAAAAAACCACCCACTAGTTGCTATCTTTTTCTATAAACATCCTACAAAATTTGCATGAGATTTCAACACTCATAGTTTATAAAATGCTGCTATAAATATGTATACCTATTGCATTCCCAGATAGAGAAAGAAAAAGACTGAAATAATCTAAACCCAGTTGTTTAAAATTCATGCTATATACCTATTGATAAAATTTCAGAACGCCAATACATACATAACCTAGTTAATATTTGTTTAATCAAGGAATGTTTTTAAAAAAGTTTTTTTTTCAAACTGAAATACAAACTATATATGACAGTCATTTTAAAAAACATTCCCAGAGATGTAAGAGCTTCTTTAGTTAGTCCAAATATGACATGTTGCAGAACATATATTAGTAAACATGCACTTGCAATCAAAGATGCACTTACACAAGATCATGTTTGCTGTATAGGATCACAATAATCAAGCAACTATTTATTGAATTGCTATATATTATTGTAATCTGAGAAAAATTACATTCAAGTTTTACAGCAATACATGTTCCATACTCTATGTACCAAAATCTTTTTTTTTTTTTTTTTAAAAAAAAAAAAAGCTTTAATTGCATCTTAAGAAAAACATTTATTCCACCTTTGGAAAAATATATTATATTTCTTGATGCTTCTGGTGTACAACATAAAATAGAAAAAAATCTAGAGCTGGTGTTTCCACAAAGAAAGATACCTTTATGCAATAACTCAAAAGAGAGAGAATGTGATGGTTTAAAAAAGATATAGCAGCTATAGCTGGTTTTTTTAAAAAAGACCTTACACAGACCAAATTACAACCCTGGTATAATTATTTAATAAGTGTAAGATAACATTAAATCCATGCCTTTGTTTACTTTCCACAAATGAGGAGTATTCAAATGAATTTTGAAAATGCAAAAACAATCCCAGTAACACTTAAGTTTTTCAGCTTTGCATCATTTAGTTGTATACTTCTTTAATATTGACACTTTGAAGACATCAAAGGGAAGTAACACTTGTGTATACAACTAAGTTAATGGCTTTGTTACTTGCAAACTGAAAGGTGAAACTGCAACTTTTTTTTTTTTTGCTCATGCTCTATCATTTGTTTATCCAGAAAATGATCCTTGGATATTTCCAAGGTAGAGTGAGAGAGAGAGAACAAAATTTTATCAAAAGTTGACCCATGAACTGCAACTGGCCGCACTTATACATTAACAAAAATTTAAAAATTGCAACGAACACTCTTTTAAAATATGTACAAACATAAAATAATTATATATAATTAAAAAAATAAAGCTTCAATTCCTGTTTTCATGAGTATATAATCCCCCCGCTAGTAGGTTTTCTCTACGGTTTTGCTACAAAATCATTCAAAGTGGGAGGGCTAACAATGTAGCATAAAATATTATAGTTTAAAATACTGATTAATACTATGATATTTCACTTTGCCAAATTCTATTTCCTTGCAGAAAAGTAATTAATTTTTTCTTAGCAATTTTATCAAGATTTCACGCAGAATTTTTACAGTTAATAAAAATACAGATGTATATTTATTAAAAAATTTTTTTTATTATTTTTAAAGAAATTTTAAATTCTGAATCAAATTTCTCATGCAATATATCATATCAAAGTCTATTATATTCTGAACAGAAAGGTACATTTATTTTTCAATACCTTAATAACACACTAGAATATTAAATACTTATCTGTAGAACATTGTAATACAGTAAAAATTGGAAAATTTTGAGATAAAATCTCATTACATGACAATAAAATGATTAAAAAGGAACACATACAGATCTGACATCTTTCCTCTCACAGTACTTTATTTGTACTTAAAATAAAAACAGTAGAAAATAATATGGCAAAAGTCATTGGTTCACTGACATGGAATAACCCACTGAAAAAGTGTAACACTATTTTACAGGTAACCTTTACTTGCTGAGGAAAAATTATGCACTTTACTCGCCAGTGCCACAGTTTTTCAAAGTTATGCTGTGTGTTAGAGAGAAGGAAAAGACATTATTTCAGAGAAGTATTTACTTATTAAATAAATTCTTCACAAATACTGTCACAGTCATTTTGCTAATTCCAAAGCCTTGGGAATAATTTTACTGATAGTAGCACAATGCAAAGTATCATACTTTGGGAAGGTATATATACATGCCAAAGGCAGTTACACTGTATATATATGCACATTGCAGTTAAGGGAGTCAAACAAAAAAAATTCTATGTTGCCACAACTTACATTAAATTAAATATCCCTCATTTTTTAGAAAACATAATATTGCAAATTTAATATTAAAAAAATACATTTAATTAAAAAATTGTTTAAATGCAAATTATTATTCTACAATAAATTGAAAAATAAATAATTTTTGAACGTATACATGGCTTCAATGTAGTAAATTAGTTAAACATTAACTTTACTTGAATAAACTCCAAAAAAAAAAAAAATTTAATGATAGACTTTCATCCAAAATAATTCTCAAAGCTCAAATATTCCATTAAGTATAATTTTTTGAAAATGAGTTACTTAATTTTATTTGCACTGTAAAATTAGATACAAGCCTTGATGCCTGTAAAATAAAGAGAAAACACATTTTAATACTTTGTAGAATAGCTTTTGCTATTACCTCCTTAGCCTTTTGGGCTTCAAGCTCCAATTTTTGTCGACGTTCCATTTCTTCTAGCATTTGTTTTTCCATTATTCTCTTAGCTTCTTCTACTCTCCGTAAAACTTCTTTTTCAATGTCATCTTTTCTTTTTTCTAGTTCCTCTTCAACTCTTTTTTCTACAAGTTCATCAAATCGCTTAGAGGTTTCTTCTTCCACTAACCTAGATTCCATTTCCTTTTGTCTCCTGTATATAAGTATAAAAACTTTATATTAAGAAACTTAATAATTAGCAACTTCGCAAATTTTGACCTAAAAATAAAATATTTTTCTTAATTAAAAAAATATTAACAAAATAAAATATCTAGCCTTCACAAACAGGAAACTTAAATATATATATCCTACTTACAATACAAATCTTTGATTTTTCAAATCGGATCTTTTAACTTTTTTTTAAAGCTGTGAATAAAAGTAAATGGTAAACATTAAAATCATCAAAAGAGAAATCTGGAAAAAATAAGAAAAATCACAAAAACATTTCATACACACATATATGAACTAATATGCAATATTGGTATATAATTTCCCCACTTTATGCTACATTACCACCAGAACTTTACTTTATTTTGAAATTTAAAATAAATAAATAAAAAACATTAAAAAAACAAATTTGTATAAAAAGTTTTTTTGAACACACAAAGAAACATCTTTAAAAGCACAATTATTATTATTAGAATTTATGCCATTACTTTAATTTTCAAATCTCAATAAAAATCTTATATAAAAACAGCAGGGGGGAAGACATTATAAATGACAAAATGTACTTACTGTACATAACATTATAATGATAGAATTACATTTTATTAGCTATAAAGTATTATTAATTAATGTTCATTCTAAATAGGTTTAACTAGTAACCTTTTACAACTTTAACCTTTTTTTTCTTTTGTTTTATTTAATTAAGATTATTTAACATAGGATTGCAAACAATTTTTAGATAATTTAAAGACAAAAAAAAATTCTAAAATTTGAATGAAGGAGTTGTTGATTGTTTTTTCTAATATCTGGAATAATCTGGCACAACTTGTTGTCCTATTAAATTAACAAAAGTTATAATTTTAATAGCAAATAAAAAGCTTCCAACAAAATGTAATCTGAATTTTATTGATTTAAATTGCGAATAGAAGGAATAAGTAGTAGAAAATTTAAGAAACATTCACCTTTTATACATGCAAGACTAATAAATTACTATACAGTAAATTAAAATGCAACATTTTACAAACATTAAAATTGTATCGATAAGATACATTTTGATTTTAATATTTTAATTTCCAACAATAATAAAAAGTCACAACATACTGGATACACACATACATAAATTAATACTGAACAAATATACTAGGTTAGTAATTTCTCCACTATAAGTTATATGTCTACTACAGATTTCTTTAATTTTAACAAACATTTCCTTTCCTTAACTTCAAACTTTTTTAAAATTTGGAGTAATTTTATAAACGCTATTAAAAAAACAAAACCGCTAGACATTTTAGAAGCTATGTACATATAACTTGTTTTTATAATACTAATAATAAGCATATTTATGTATTTTTGACACACTGCATACATAACCAAAAAGAAATAAGTAACTCCCAAGAACAAAATTATACACATAACTGTCTCCTTTCTACAAACATGTTTTATAAAGATTTAATTTATCTGTAAAACATAAATTAAAAATATATAATTTTTTGAACCTTCTGATGAGTATTTTTCTACCTAAAATAATACCACTTGCCGTACTCAGTTTTTTTCTTTTACCATCACTTGAAAAGCGATAGACCAAAATGTACCAGCATTACACAAAAATGGTGTCATATCACATAAAAAGAAATATGTTCTTCAATTAAAAACATCTGTTGTGTTTAATGTTACACAAAAACCACAACTTAATGGGAAAATAAAAATGTTATAATAAATAATACTATAACACAAAAGCTTTAAATACATCTAAAAATAGATTCCCCCCCCATTATAAAGTAGAAATTTCCTCACATATGTTAATTCATACAAAAATTATTTCACATAGAACATTTTTTAGTTATTTAACTGCAGATTTTTCTATTTTTACGTTAAAAATTTTACCCAAAACAAAATAAACATTTTCTACCCTAAAAGTAAAACTAATATCATTACAATACGTTGAAAACAGCATAAAGTATTTGAATGAAACGGAACTTTACCTTAACCTTTCCATTTCAGCAAGTCTATCAACTTCACTCATTTTTTTAAACCGCCTTCGTTGTGAATTATATCCATCCATATCATCGCTACTGCTACTTGATGATGAAGATGAACGCTTCCTGTTTTCAAACAATAATTTTTTTTATTCATTATAACTGTTCTAAAAAGTATAAATTTCTCTATAGTTAAAATTTTTATTTAATTAAACATGAAAAAAAATTGTTACTTATTACTTGTGTATTGGAAAAATAATCTAAAATTTCTCTTTCCTCAATAAGATATTTTTAAAAATTTAAGAGCTGGGATTTATTAATGTTCTCTTAAGGAAAAAAAAATTGTGAAGTATTATAACAAACTCTCCTCCCCTACTAATTAATATAATTACACTTTATATCCTTTAATTAAAATAAATATCAAAAAATGAATCATGCCATTCTGAAACATATCAAGATTTTTCTTTTAAATTATGCAATACAAAATGTAACGAGAACCAATTTGCATATTTTGCTTCAACACAACAAACTTCACTATCTGTTTTTATGCTTACAATTTATTTTACTCTATTATACTTTTAATTTTAACAAATATATATATAGGTAAAAACATACTTTAATGAGAGAAATTTATGTTTCATTTTCAAAACTGATTAATTTGAATTTTAATGATAACATTAAAAAACATGTAATGCAACTTGTCTAATTTTTATGAAGAATCTACACAAATAATGCTGCTTTAAAATTTTTTACATAAAACTATTTCCAAAAATAAGATTACTTTCACAATTCAAAGTACTTTTCCATTAGTATGACACCAATCACAAAAAAATTGCAAGCATGCTACAGAAAGTTACTAACTATATCAAATGTGGGAACTCAACGATTTTAACTTTTGAACTTTTCATTTGTCTTGAAGCACTTTCACAAGACGAAAACACAGTACATTTCCTTAGTAAGCCGCAACTTTGGTCAAATGGAAACTTTCAGCAAAGCACAAATAAAAGTTACTTATTGTCAATTACTAATTTTACTACTAAAAACTGCATAGCATGATGGGAAATGGCCAGTTAGTAATATTATGCTTGAGAACGAAAGTAATATCTGGTGATTTATTACATGCACCCAAATAAACACAAAGCAATCAGCGGTGTAAAATACACCCCGCATTGTGTGTGGGAGGGAGGGGGGTCAGGGGACCCAAAGCCTGATTGACTTTAAGTATATACCCTTTGTGAGATTTAGCTTGGGGCACAAAACCTGACTTTGTAGAGGGGCCCTAATCATCTCAGTCATACCACTAATCGCAAAGCAATGTTGGAGAGGACCTTCTGCTTCAATGGGTATTTGAGTGTGTTCTGTTCATAAAAGGAAAGTATGCTTCCTGTTCACTGTGTCACGAAAACATCATTGATGCTAGGAGCCAAATAGGACTGTACAAATGGAATTGGTAAGGAGCAGTGCCATGCAGTCAATAAATTATGTACATTAATTTTAAAAAAAAAAAAAGTCATTCCATTGATTTATCAAATAAGTTAATACAAAGGTCAGACAGATAATTATAGATGCAAGGCTCTCATTTCATATTAATAAGCTACTCACAAAACAGTTTTAAATTTTTACCAATTTGGGTTGTAACAGGTTCTATCAGTTATTCTTACAATTATCCAGAGAAAATTCTATCAATCATGTCATATAATTATAAATCTGATTTTTGCTGAGGAGCCATGATTTATATTAAAGAGAGCTGCTACTTAAAGTCAAGTAAAGTTGGCAGTCAGAGAGAGGTTGGCAATTGTTGTCATGCTGAAGATAATGTGTTAGTGATAGGATAATTAGATTCCCGGGCTGGGTAAGGTCGACTTAGCTTTTCCTCCCTACTGCAGTGGGTCAATAAATTAGTACCAAGCTTGCTTGGGGACTTAAACACTGAGGGTCTTGCTTCAGACTGACAACCTGATCAGGACATCTGCTCATGCACCTCAGCGCCCAATGGTCACATATACTGGGATTGGCACAGTAGGGCCTGGACCTCATGGGCTGTTGTGCCACTGAGTTTGAGAGAATAATTAAAACTGCAAGGTTTGAGTAAAAGGATCCGGCAAGCCAACTCAGGAAGACTGTTATTGTTGTGGATTTACTAGTTAAAGCCAAGTGCTGTATTATCGATTATAGATCTTTAAGTTAGTAACTAAGTAGACAGCTCCCTTTGTTTAAGTTCAATTTTGATAGTCATTGGATAGTCACAATAAAATTGTTTGAGTTTAGAATTGAATTGTTAAGATTTTTTTTATTAAAATGTTTCTTAATTTGGTACACCCACACACATCCACATGCGAGAGTTTCCAACATAGATAATATGATAGCCTTGAGTCTTCCTGTTTAGTACTGTATTTTTTATAGTGTTTACATATATGATCATTACTTTTTATTATTTTATAATGGTAATTCAATTTTTTTTAAAATATCTAACCACATTTCTATATTGTATGCCGTTGTTGCAATATTTCTGTTTTATCTTTGTAATTTCTTTCTGTTGAATAATGGATATTTCACAAATTATTAACAGTGAGTTTCAGGATGTTTTTTTAAATGAAGAATACAAGTAGTCTACATTTAATTAATTTGGACTTATTTACTTTGCACTTTTGTTTTCTAGGAGTTAGGATTTCTTTTTTTTTTCCAACCAAATTTAAGATTTTGCTGATTTAAATTGTTATGAAATGTGAAACGGATAGAAAATTGTTTCCTGGCTCTCATACATCTTGGATAAAAAAAATTACTGTCCGTCTAAGGCTTATTTGTTGTGATTTTAATAACACCATGCAGGCCTTTGGCATGTCTGTGTGAAGCATATCAAAATAGTTTCAATAGGATAATGATATACTTAAGAAATAAAACCTTTTTTAAAAATGCACTAGGACTTTGTTATGTACTATTTCATTTAAAAAGTACAATATTTATTCAAATCTAAGCCCCACCTTAAATTCACAACAAGTTCCTGTGAAAAATAGTGTAAAATGGTTTATCGATATCCAATTCTACAAAATTAAAATAAATCTAAAATGAAAACTAATAAGAAATGAACAATGAGTTATTTTACCAATATTATAAACTTTTAAATACATGCATATGAGCTTGTAATTGCGGTAAAATCCTAGGAGGACCCACTGCTGTTTTTGGCGCCAAAAATTTTTCGCCAAAAAGCGCCAAATTGAAGGTTTTCAAAAAGGCGTCAATGACGAAAAACTCTTGGGAAGCGCATGCGTCAGCGGAGGGGGGATGAAAAGGGCGTTTCGCAAAGATGTAATCGAATAAATACATTAAATTAATCATTATATAAAGAAAAAAACGGAGAAAGCAATGAAATTCATTTTAAAAAAGTATTCTAAAACCAGTGTGTACAACATGATTTACATTTTTAAAAAGGACGAAAGGGGCGTTTCGCAAAAAGATAAAATCGAAGAAATACATGAAATCAATTTTAAAAAATGTTAAAAAGCACTTACCTTACGCTTGCATTTCGTCATGATCTGTTGGTGGATACACCCTTGCGATGGATGCAAGGAATTTATGAAAATTCTCATTCACCAACTTGTGATCGTAAGATCGCCGCCACATGTCTTATTAACTTTGTCATATTCTTATTAACTTTCAAGTCATTCATCACGAACTCATTCATGCTCTTGCCAAACCAATATCTCATCAAACGCAAGATAATAGTTATAGCAAGTTTGCTTTCGCTAAACCAAGTGCCCTTTCTCACACTCCGAACGACGGGCGTGGCGATTATCTTTTCGACTGGTTGCGGCAACGCCATTCGTAGCCGTCAACCGTTCCCTTTCGCTTTTGCAAACGCATATTTTTTTACACCTCGAACATTCATAACGAGAAGCAATTAAATTAGCTTTCATACACCATTCTAACGTCTCTTTCTTCCCCTATGTGCCCAGGAGCACAAAGAAACCTATCGTAGCCTCACTTTAAAGTAATTTCCTTTCACACGCCATTCTTCATTCATTCTAACATTCTTCATAACATTCTAACAACCTCCAGCGAAGTCAAATGTCAAAGTGACGTTTTTTCAGAAAAGGCGAAAAATGTTGCACTTTTTTTAGGGTTGCCATTTTTTTCGGTGATTTGAAAATCCAAATTTTTTTGATGAAATGGAAAGGTTACCATATTGTAACCTTTATCGCTCAAAATTTGGCGACCAAAAGTGGGTCCTCCTAGGATTCAACCGTAATTGCTCTAATTGTCCCATTCAATGAATTTTTTTTCCATCGATTCTAAGCTGCACCTGATTTTCAATAGCTTTACCATTGGAAAAAAGTGTGGCTTAGATTTGAATAAATACAGTAAGTAGCATTTCAAATAAAGTAAATAATAATAACAAACATGATTGACTTAGAGGACTGAATCTTTTCTTTTAATATAAAAATTATCTGAAAATACGAAAAATAATAATTACCTTTTTTTACTATTATCTTGAGAATGTCTGTCTAATTTATTCAATTCTATCTTTGACAATCTGTAATGAATTAAAAAAAGTTATAGCTAATAAAATCCTAAAAATATCCAAAGAATAATGCAACTAAGAGTTATTAAAAATTTATTCAAACACAAGAAGCAAGTTTTTTTTGCACATTTTTAGGAATTCTTTTCATCATAAATTATTTTATAAACACATTCACAGCTAATGAAAATAATATTTTCCTCCTAAGAAGCGGCATTGAAAATAAAGGCTATAATGATACTTACGCATTATATTGCCTACCAATTTCTCCAAATAAAAAAGCATCACCAGTTAAAAAAAATGTCAATAAACTCTGTCATCCTTATTACTGTGTTTGAACATGCATTCTAACAGGGACATCTCTGGATTTGACAAAATTGGTCATCAGTAAAATATGAAAGTACCAATATGACTTATATGATACTCCAGTGCCACAAGAGCATCATCAGAGTAAGATACAGTGACATTCTAAGACGCCAGCACATCAAAAACTATGAAGGTTCTAACATAATGAAATACTAGTTTATGTAATCAAATCTTTCAAGTAAATCTTTATTCTAATCTATTTAAAAAAAAATTGTTAATCCATTTATTTTGTTTATTATTCGATACCTTCCAGTAACCAGGGCAAAATGAAGCATACCCTATCATAATACTCAAAGGATACTTACGCCACTGCAGTGCACTATGCAAATTGTGTTACTTTCCACCCAAATTTGACTGATTGTTTTTCTTCTTCTTTTTAATAAACTGTTTTTGTTGTTGTTCACTTTTGCTGTTATGATATCATGGTGCAAATTGGGCTGCAATGACATACATATCAACGGATAACATTGTAGAGACTGGTGTGTCACATACGTATCCTCCCTAAACTCAACTAGTAGTCAAGTAATGCAGTGATAAATCATGTTGCATACTGGTTCTACAGGTTTGTCGATCCCTACAGAAAAGTGCATTGAACAGTATGCTACCCAATAAAGGGGTTTGAGACTGGTGCATACGTGACACACCCATTGGGAAAGAGTTAACACTTTTAATTTATACAATAATATAATACTTTTTATTATACTAAATTTTATTACACTTTTATATAATACTAAATATAAATTAATATTCAAAATTTTCACATATAATAATTTGGGCTGCAAAAAATAGCAGAAAAAAATGTGTGAATTCTGTTACATTATGAATAAAACTTGGGTTTAAGGATCAATCAGCCTCACTGATGCAATGATTGGTACTTTCGTATTATAGCAAACTATTGGCGACATTATATGAAACGAAGTACATGGATGCCAATTCAGTGCATACGACACATAGGAAATTGAGGTAGCCAACTTGGCAATTGTTGTGATAATATGTAAGTGCCTAATAATCTTTCAATAGGGAGATAACACCTTATGTGCATAAATTATGCTATGGTTATAGGATTGCATATTCAATGGTTAATGCAGGAATAAAACAGACATATATTCTAAATGTGAATCCAAAAAGCATATGGAGCAAGTTGCTCCATAAAATCTTCAGTGAGTGAGAGTTATGTGTGAGTGTTATTATAACATCACAATATAAGGCAATATGAGAGCTATTAACGATGGACCTCATAATTTAAAACGTCTGTCAAGTGATGAAGATGACACCAGAGCTGGCACCTCTACCTCAAATACTACAACACATCAATGGAGGACAATAAGCTTCAGAGGCATAAAACCTTTAGATTGAATACCAATTTGAAATATAATAAGAGCGATGTTTATCTGAAAACCGATACAATATAGAACACGAAATTTGAAAATACATACAAAATAATACTTTTGTTGTCACTATTTTTAAAACCTACAGATATTTCATTCAAATAAAATTTCATAGTAGTTTTTTATAGCTGAAAATATTAAATTTCAAAAAACATGTGTTTACTGATGCAAATTTCGTACTTGAACTACAAATTTATATTTCATAAAAGCATAAAATTTCAAACTATTTTCTTGCTTCCTTTCAACTTTTATAATATCTCAATTTAATAAACATAATTTAAAATGTGTATTACCTAGATCGAGATCTTTCACGAGATCGTGACTTTTTTGATTTGATACTCCTTTCCCTTTTATCTTTAGAATGTGATCGCTTATGCGAATGTTTACTTTTATGCTTGTGGCGAGATGGAGATCTGCTACCACTTCTAGATCGTCCCATTTTGTTCCGTTATCTCGAATAATTTTAGAAAACAAAATTAAAATCTTCTATGCCTCATAAAATATTAATAGATAAAAGCTAAATAATTTCTGAAAATTAAGTTTTCCGTACAAAATACAAAACTTATTAAACTTAATTCTTTCCTCAGACACTGGTAACACTACTAAAACTCCGAAATTTACTTCATAAAACAAAACGATTACAATGAAGAAAAAATTCAGAATATAATCGATTAAAAGAAAAGTTTCTATATATTTTTTAATAAATACGAAAATAAAATAACATCAAAATAAAGAATTTTTTTCCGAGCAAATTTGATGAAGTAGTATATTTGAATAAAGCAAAAATTATATTTATCTAGAATTGCGATTCTCTTACTTTTTTTAACTTACTATTAGTCAGGAAGAAAACTCTTCAACACAATGCGTTATTTTTAGTTATGTTTTCTGTTTTCTGCAAAAATGTTTGTATTTCAAGTGCATTAAAGAAATATGTTTATTTAATTTGATTTTATCTTTAAATACCTGTATGGGGTAATCCGCGTGTGAAATTAACAGAAAGTTTTATTCCTTTTTACATTTCTTTTTGGCGTTATTTTTGTTTGCCCTTTTCTATATTTATTTATAAGTAAAAATATTGTCATACTTAAAATTCCGGTAATTTTAACTTCGAATTTAAACTTTCTTTTATAAATCCAACGAAGTCTATAAGAAACTAAATTGAACTTTTTTCTTCATGTAGGACATTTAAACCAAAATGCTGGGTCGTAAACAAAGTATGAAAGGCGATGAAATCCTTGCAGATTATGGTGCAGGTGAAACTTTAACTCAACTTGGAATATCTGGAGATGTGGAATGGGTAACAAAACTATTCAAATTTTAATTGATGCAAAAAATCAACTTACTTGAGCATTTTTCTAATTCTTATATTTCTGATATCCTTTTAGTGTATATATCAAGTAATAATAATTAAAGTTTGTATTTTTTTAAAAAAAAATTACTGTTTCTTGACAAAGCATTTTTTTCTTAAAGTTGTGAATGAATTTGATTTTTCTCTTAAAATATCGAACCACAGTAATAAAAATAACTGCATATTTATGTTTTTACATTACTTACAGAATAAATTAAAATAATATAAGTGCAAAATTTATATGAGTATTTTATTGAAAATTGTATTTTTCCCCCCAGAAATAATAAATTATTTCCTAAAAATAGCTGAGATTTTATTTTATTTTTGTAAGAAAATCTTATTCTTCATCTCAAAAAATGATTTTTTTTTCACTTGTTAGATGCATGAAACATTTATATGTATGTTATAAAATTGTTATTAATTTAAGAATCTGTGCCTTACCTATCAAATTGTTGCAAATTTTTGTAATCACTTGACAATTACATGTAATATTGCTTTTATTTTTATCCTTTAGTATTGTGGTTAACTATTATTTTTTATTATGGCAACTTTTATTTTCTGGTCATTTAATCAATGTTTTTAAAAATATATATGTAGCCACACACTTACATTTCTATATTAGGTGCTGATGTTCCTGTATTGGTATTGTATTTTTGTTACTTCTTTCTATGGAATAATCTCAAAAATTATTGATTAGTACGAGGCTTTATGTGTTTCATTAGTAAGGACCAAAATTCTGAAATTTACATTTTTAGTCACTTTTGTTTTCTAAAGGTTGATATATGTATATATATATATTTTCCTTATTTAAGAAATGTGATAAATGTAGTAGATATGAAAATTGTTTCTAAAAAAGTAAGGAATTAGATATGTGTGTGTTTGTGTAGATCTTACGAGGCAAATTTGCATTGATATGATAAAAAAAAGTCAGGCATAATTCTTTATTATTATTATTGGTAGTATCTTACAAATTTCCACGGTAAAATCCTAGGAGGACCCACTGCTATTTTTGGCGCCAAAAATTTTTCGCCAAAAAGCGCCAAATTGAAGGTTTTCAAAAAGGCGTCAATGACGAAAAACTCTTGGGAAGCGCATGCGTCAGCGGGGGATGAAATGGGCATTTCGCAAAGATGAAAAGGAATAAATACATTAAATTAATCATTATATAAAGAAAAAAACGGAGAAAGCAATGAAATTCATTTTAAAAAAGCATTCTAAAAACAGTGTACAACATGATTTTACATTTTTAAAAGGACGAAAGGCGTTTCACAAATATAAAATTGAAGAAATATATGAAATCAATCATTTTAAAAATTTTAAAAGGCACTTACCTTACGCTTGCATTTCGTCATGTTCCGTTGGTGGATACACCCTTGCGATGGATGCAAGGAATTCATGAAAATTGTCATCCACCAACTTGTGACCTATTCTTATTAACTTTCAAGTCATTCACCATGAACGCATTCATGCTCTTGCCAAACCAATATCTGGTCAAACGCAAGATAATTATTATAGCAAGTTTGCTTTTCGCTAAACCAAGTGCCCTTTCTCACACTCCAGAACAACGTCGTGGCGATTATCTTTTCGACTGGTTGCGGCAACGCCATTCGTAGCCGTCAACCGTTCCCTTTCGTTCTTACAAACGCATATTTTTTTTAAACCTCGGACATTCATAACGAGAAGCAATTAAATTAGCTTTCATACACCATTCTAATGTCTCTTTCTTCCCCTTTGTGCCCAGGAGCACAAAGAAACCTGTCGTAGCCTCACTTTCAATTAATTTCCTTTCACACGCCATTCTTAGCAACAACCAGTGGAGAGCAAACGAAGTCAAATGTCAAAATGACGTTTTTTCGGAAAAGGCGAAAAACGTTGTACTTTTTTAGGGTTGCCATTTTTTAGGTGATTTGAAAATCCAAATTTTTCGATGAAATGGAAGGGTTACCATATTGTAACCTTTATCGCTCAAAATTTGGCGACAAAAAAATTTGGCGACCAAAAGTGGGTCCTCCTAGGATTTCAAAAACTTTTCATTTGATTTCCATTTTTTACATGAGATAAATGAGAAATTATTTTATATTGTAAAATCTATTTCTGTATTTTTTTTGTTGCAGCTGTCTTAGTTGAGTGCCTATGGCAGAGGTGGCCAACCTGTGGCATGCATGCCACAGAGACACTAATTTGTTAGAATGATAGACACTAATTTTGTTGGCGTAGCTGGTTTTGAGTGGGCCCTGAATTAAAAATTTCTTGTTAGGCCTCCTTGATATTTTAGGATTTTTTGCTTACTCATGTTGGGGTCTCATATCATTGATACAGCAGTAGCTATGTCCCTGTTTGTTAGCATATTCAAGAACTAATACTAATATAGATGACTTGGTAAAAATGCTACAAATTCAAAAGCCACATTAAGCAAGTACTGACTGTTGAATAATAAATTAGAATTAAATGTTTAAAGCAACTCATTTTTATTGTATACCTAAAAAAATGTATACAAATTAAGTAAAAAGTTTATTAGCAATAAAATCTAAGTATTTATTATATTATTTTTAAATTTTCACTACTTAGACTTGCATAAAAATATATGCTATTTGCGTAAAATTCCCATATAGGCCAATAAGTAATATTTTTTCACCTTAAATAACTTTTTGTTTGTTGGAAAAGTTTTAAGTGGCATTATGATTTAATATCAGGTAGTGGCACTCTTATCAAAAAGGTTGACCACCCTTGGGCTATGGTTACAAATTCATGTGTGAGGATTTTTTATTGAGTCATAGGTTCTTCCATGTGTTCAAGGTTTTATTTTTGTGTGGTGTAGAAGCTAATGTATCATTCTTATCACAGGATTGTGGCTCAAAATTATTTGTTTCATCATCAACAGTCTAGTGTTGCTTGAGAATACAATGCTAATAAACATCCTTCATTTTTTGTTTTAGAATGATGTTTAAAATGATTTATGTAACAAAATAAAGATAAATTATAATATAAATACTCACTACTAACTTTCTTCATGATCTTTTCTTTTTCTTCACAGCTGTGGGTAAGAAGACTGCTGCGTCTATGTGCGCTATTAAGTCTGGTGTCAGTGAGTTTGAATACAACTCGTACTTTTGAACGTTACGAGTACTTATTTTATGCAACATTTGTGTGTGATATGATTGTCACAATTCTATTTACTATTGAGATGATTGTAAAAATGTACATTCGAGGTTTTCTTATGGTAAGTTATTTATTTTTAATTAATTTATATTAATAAATATTTTTGCCTTATTTTTTTATATTGTTTATGTTGAAAATCTTGTTTTATTTTCAACAGTAAATATTATCATACAAAAGAGATAATTGTGTATAATATATTAAAACATTGCTTATACAATATTAATATTATGTGTCAATTTAAATTGTCGAAATTTGTAGTTATTACAGATTCAAATGAATCATGGTTTCTCTTCAAAGAATCGAAATGTAAACAAAATATTATAACTAATTTATTATTTTTTTTAAAAAAGCTTAATATTCAAAATGTTAAAATTTCATTCTTTAAAATATTCGATGAGATTATTTTTGAATAAGTAACTAATTGCCTTTGATGCATGCAGGAATTAATTTTAACAATATCAATTTTTTGAAAAGTTTTTTTACTACTTAATTTTATTTGATATTAAAGAAAGAAAAAAACTTTGTTAATTTTTTTGGTAGTCAATTCTATGTTTAATTTATTTTTTTAGTCAAAAAAAAAGCTTAAAGAAAAAAAATGGCATTTTCTTTTTTTTTTGTTAGAGGAAACATTTTGCTTAGTGAGAAAAAGTTTAATTTATACATTTAACTGAGATAATTCATTTCATATTTCAAATAAAGTTGGGGGTATATGATATAAAAATGCATGTTCTAAAATGAATGCACAATTTGAATTATGAAAACACACATTTGAATCTCTTTTTATATTTGCAGAAAAATAAATAATTTTTTACTGTAGTATATAGATTAACTGTGAAAAGAAGAGTCTGACCATTTCTTCAAGGGTGAAATGAGATAAACTATTAAAGCTGCAAGCTTTGAAATGCATAATAATCTTGCCAATATGTACTTTTTCTTTAAATCTTGTTTTGAGGAGTATGCGCTGCATTCAAACAAAACAGAAAGAACATAAATTAGCGTTATTTTCCAATTTTAAGTTGCTATTTTGTTATAACTTCATTCCTTAAGAACTCTTAATTTTTTAAAAACAAATTCAAAATTGAATATGAAGTTTGAATGTCAATTTTTTGACTTTTCTTAATTGCATATTATAGAATTTTCTTAATTCCATATTATAGAAATATTTGCTATTAAATTTTTTTTGTTCTAAAATGGATATTACAGATTAATTTTAGCAACTGCACTAATTTTTATTTGAAAAAAAATATATAATTCCTTTTCTACGATGGAAGTTATATCACATACAATATATTTATTAATGATAGTGCTGATTTGTGTATTATTCTATTAAAATTGCTTAGAGTTTACAAAGCATATTTTTCTCTTTTTTTTTCCCTTTTTTTATGAAAGACTTATGCATTTCAAATCTATTGAGGCTTGAAATTCTCATATAAGTGTGGTGGGAAAGCTTAAAGAGGGAGATGTCTGCTCAGGTCTTGTCTTTGTCACTTGACTTTGGCTCTAAATTACAAGGTCTATAACCAGTACCCCTCTGTTACTTGAGAATTTTCTATAGATAGAATATTTTTTCCTTGTGAACTAAACCTTGAAAAAATATAAATTATCTTTTAACTTGGAATTCAGAACTTCTCTATAACATTAGTTTACTTTATATTTTTATTAAGTTATTTTATGAATATTATATCCTGAACCTCTTAGTTCGTATTATAAATCTTAAAAAAAATTTTTTTTTTTGTGTGTATGTGTATGAACCTTTTAAAGTTTCTGGGAACTCTGGTTGCAAAACACTGCACTAGAATATGTTAGTTTAAACCAACCATATTTTAGGTTCTCAGTATAAACTGTTGAGAAAGTTGCATGTGAAGCAAAATACTTATTCAGCAAGAAAACAGTTCATTAATAAAGGATAGAATTGAGATTAGGTAGAAGTTGGAAGAATGTACAAAATAGAATATTTCAACATACCCTTCTATAGAGTGAACTCTTGTTGTAGTTTTCTATTTTTTTCATAGTTTTTTGTATCTGTTTTTTTTCAATAATTCTATATTTGAGGATGTTTTAAGTATTTTAAAATACTAATGTAAAATAATTATTAGTAATTTACTCTTAAAAACTTTATTTCAGGGAGATTACTCATACTTAAAAGATCGCTGGTGCCAATTTGATGCAACTATGGTTTTTTTCCTATGGATATCTGTTATTCTACAGGTTATTATTTTAAATTTATGAATAAAATTCATCATTTTGCTTTAAGGTTACATATTCATAGTTAAATTTTATTCTACAGACAACTCTTTTATTGCTTTGTGTATAGTACTTATTGTATTATTATTTGCTTTTGTATCATTGCTTTAAACCAAAAACTTAAGAAAACTTTAAATTAAAAGATGAATAATCATTCATTAAAATTCTGGTATTTATCATAAAATTTCATTCAATTTCAAACTTTTATTTTGTGTAAATGTAAAAGATTTTGTGTTATATATTCATTCTTGTAATTATAATCCTTAATCTTCAATGTAATGCAATCCTAATTTCTTATATTTGAATAGATTTTTGAAATGGTTCAAGTTGTGCCAAAATTTTCTTATTTATCAATACTGAGAGCACCTCGTCCATTAATCATGATTCGTTTCATTCGAGTGTTTTTAAAGTTTTCAATGCCAAAATCAAGAATTAACCAAATTTTTAAGTAAGTTGTTATTTTATTTTGAAAAAACACTAATTTAAACAATCTGTATTTAAAAGATTTTGGATAGCCATGTGTTTTATTAATTATTGTAATTTTTTCTTATCTAAACAGGCGTTCAAGTCAACAGATATATAATGTTACTTTATTTTTCCTATTCTTTATGTCCCTTTATGGTCTTTTGGGTGTGCAATTTTTTGGGGAAATGTCTAATCATTGTGTTGTGAATGGTACTGATCCAAAGTAAGTATGAATTGTTTTACTTTTCTTTCAAGAATAGTAATTTTTTATTATTTGTAAGAAATAAGAAAATTAATTATTTTTTAAAAAATTAAGTAAATTTTTCTTTTAAGCTTAGTTTTGTATTTCATATAATAAAGATAAATTCATTCATTTATGAAAGAAAAAAAGTGCATTAAAAATCTTGGAAGCATTAAACATGCTGCTTTGCTTTATGAAATCATATCTCTCATCCTTCATATAAGATGTAGAAATAAGTTTTCACCATTTTTTTTATCAAAAATTAATGTGGGCATTTATAGTGAAGGAAGGGTATATTATGTTTTATTCAAAGTATTGTTCATTGCTAGTCACTACTTTTTCCTATATTTCTGGCAACTTACAGTACCCACATTAGAAAAATACTTTATCTTTTGAGGCTATCCAGGAATCAGCACAATTTTTGGTATCTTCATGTAATGTGAAGTACTACTCAGACAGGCCATATGCCATTGATAAAAACAAGTGATCATTTGAAGTTGCTTCTGGTGAATATGATGGATAGGGTAGAGGATTTTCTAATTGAGATAGTTTTTGAGTAGGATTTAACAGGCACTGCAACATGTGGACAAGCATTATCATAATCAAATCTTAAGCATCATTAATAATTTTGTCGCCAAAATCATCACTGATGTTTTGTTGTGTAATTCTTTCTGAACTGGAATACTTATGCTTTTTACGGTGCATTGGATGGAAATTTTCAGATTTTAATGAATACTTAAGAGTGCTTGTGAAAGTCAGAAAAAGAAACTAAATAAGTGAAGTATATCTAGAGAAATTCATTTAAGTATAAGTGAAATAATGAGTGAAGTATATTTAGAGAAGTATCATTTTTTAAAATTTTATTCTGTCAACTACAATTTTTTCATGTATTTAAAATTAATGATCAAAATTGAAAGTGGAAATTATGAAACTCGACAGAATTAAAATTATGCTTTAAAGATTGAGTGGCCTGTTAATAGGAGTCTTAAATAATACTATTATATTAATTATAGTTGATTAAAGTTTTAATCTATGTAGAATATCTTCAGAATTTATTTAGTAAAAAATTTGTATATCCACAATATCCTTATTTATTTGTAAATATCTTCTGTTTGATCCATAATTATTTTACTAATATTTTTGTTTTAAATTCTAATTTTGTTTTTGTTAAAAAATGTCAATAATTCTAGTACCAAATTTTATATTGATCATTTTTATCAAGTTTTTCAAAACGTTAAATTTAATTTTTTTAGTAATGTAACTCTTGATGATCTTGCTATACCTGATACTTATTGTTCAAACATTCCTGATGCGGGTTACCATTGTCCAGAAGGAATGGTGTGTATGGAACTTGAACTGCCCAAAAGCATTTCTGGTTTTAATGGTTTTGATGATTTTGGTAAGTACAGCATTATTAATAGCCATATTAATAAGAAAACTTTTTTTTCATTATTTGAATTCTGTTAAAATTGAAAGAGCTTTAAAATAATGCAAACTGCTTTAAAGTCATTTGTTGAGAGTTTTTGTACGTGTTCAGTTTATTCTCGTTTAGATAGGTAATCTACCATTTAAATATTAGGGGGACTGGAAAATTATGTTGTTTTTTACGGTAAATTTGAATAAATAAATTTCTTACAAGTTTATCTTTTAATCAATGATGTAATCACCCTCGTTGGCAACAACCTTTTGCCATCTAGTATGCAAATTTTCAATGCCGGATCGATAAAAATCAATTGGTTTTTCAGTAAAATATCTGGAAATGGCATTTTTCATGTCATCCAAATTTTGAAATTTTTTGTTTGTTAAGAAGTGTTGCATTGAATGGAATAAATGGAAATCTGTTAGCGCAATGTCAGGCGAGTATAGTGGGTGAGGCAATACTTCCCACCCCAATCCATTAATTTTTTCCAGCATTTTTCTTGTGCAGTGCGGTCTTGCATTATCGTGTTGCAAAATAACGCCTTTTCTATTGATAATCGCTGGATACTTTTTAATTAATGATTGATTTAGTCGACCTAATTGTTCACAATAAAGGTCTGCATTAATAGTTTCTCCAGGTTTAAGCACTTCAAAATGGACAATTCCACGAATACCCCACCAAACACACAAAAGCGCCTTTTTTTGGATGTAAACCTGGCTTAGCAGTCCTTCCTGGCGGTTCCTTCAGAGAGAGTCACTGTCTTTTGCATTTTGGATTATCATACAGGACCCATTTTTCATCTGCAGTGATCAAGCAATCAAAAAACGGTTCTGTATTGTACCATTGAAGCAATAAGTTGCATATTGTATATTGGTTAGCTCTGTTTTCTTCAGACAAATCATGCAGAACCCAAACACCTGCTCTGTTAGTTTTACCAATCTGTTGCAAATGTTCTTGGATAGTCGACCAAGGTTGGTTAAGAGCATTTGACAGTTCCTTGATTGTCTGACATGGATTTGCTTCCACTTGTGTCCTTAATAACGTCATTGTCTAAAGTTGTTGGTCTTCCTGATCGATGTGAGTCGGAAAGATCGAAATTACCGGATCTGAACTTTGAAAACCACCTTTGACATTTACGAACATCTAAGGCACTTGGGTAAACATTGCAAATGTTTTTGGTAGCAACTGTTGCATCATTACCCTTGTGAAACTCCAAAAGCATGCAATGGCGGATTTGAATCTCTTCTGGTATTTGACTAGCCATTTCACTCAAAATGGGGAAAGAAAATTTAAGGTTTAGGTTTTCACAATTAAACAAATCACTTTAACTTTGAAATGTCTATGGCACGACTTTCAACTATGCACTGAACTCATAAACAGTAAAGCAGCATTGACATGTGCAAAAATGACATTACTTTTCAGTACCCCTAATATATTGAGTTATGATTTGATTATTTTACAGAAACTTTTTTTCTTCATTCAAATGTTTTGGAATGTTTATTTCATATAAATTTGTTATATAATGTCTTTTAATTACTTTTTTTAAAAAAATAATAACTGTAATAAAAATAAATAATTTTTCTTTGAATAAAATATAATTAAAATTTCAGGATGTATAATTTTTCCAAGTTCTAAAAAGTTATTTTTCTTATGTTATAATATGTTTATTATATTGTACTTTTGGCAATTTATATGAATCTTTTTTTTCAGCACATAGTTTTTTTACGGTATACCAGGCAGCTTCTCAAGAAGGGTGGGCTCTTCTTATGTATAAAGCAATGGATAGTCTTCCAGCATGGAGAGCTATTTGTTATTTTACTACTTTGATATTTTTCTTGGCTTGGTTAGTTAAGGTAAATTTATTGAGATAATTTAATGAAGTATTTTTAGAAGGGGGGAGTTTTACTTGTGCTTTTGTAAATATAACTATATACTCTTATGTTATGTCTTTTTTAGAATGTTTTCATTGCTGTTATTACTGAAACATTTAATGAAATTCGAGTGCAGTTCCAACAGGGTTGGGGAGAGCGTGGTACTATACAGACTCAGTCCACAGCACAAGTATGTAATAGATTATGTTTTAAAAGAACAAATCTAATATATATTATACTTTGAACAATTTAGTTCATCTGTTATTAGTTTGATACAAAATTTAGTATAGTTTGCCACTTCATCTATTAACGAATTTATAGTTTGCCACTTCATCTATTAATGTTATTTTCATAATTTTATGTCATTGCATGTGTTTAAATTACTATAATCGAATAAGTTGTACTGTGAAAATATTGTTTATATATACATTTAGGTTTGAAAATTTGTTTGTAATCTTAAAGATTCAGAAAGTGTCTAAATT
This sequence comes from Trichonephila clavipes, assembly GCA_019973935.1. Taxonomy (NCBI): domain Eukaryota; kingdom Metazoa; phylum Arthropoda; class Arachnida; order Araneae; family Nephilidae; genus Trichonephila; species Trichonephila clavipes. The sequence goes on along the minus strand of BMAU01007216.1, from coordinate 858,387 downwards.
ACTATCTCCATTTAAAAATGTGCTTGTTTTAAAAATTTTAAAATGAACTTTTGATTAATATTTTAAACTTTAATATAGTTGTCATAATAAAGTCATTAATAGAAAAAAAATATTTAGTAGTATATTTAGAAAAAGTAAATAAATCAAATCAAACATTTTTTTAAACAATTCCTCCCCTCCAATATGAGATTCAACTGAAAATCATCAAGAGACATTGTGTTTTGATGACAAATGTTTTTTTTAAACTAAATGTACTAAAATTTTTTAATGTATGAAAAAATAAATTCTGAAAAAGTAACTTTATGGAATCTAACTATGATTGCATTATTATTTGAATAACAATTGTGCTGCATTTTAAAAGTTGAGTATTTGATGATAAATATAAAACTTAAGTCCCTTCTCATTGCAAATATTTTAAATTTATTAAAAAAATATATAATATTGTATAGTCTAACTAATATGGTCTAAATTTGTTTAGAAAATGATGGAATAGCTCATTCCATTCTCAAAATAATAAAATAGTACTATTTCACAATATAACAAATAAAATTAATTATTTGTATTAAAAGGTAATCTTTCATTATCTTATAAATGAAAATTATAGCTTTGAACTTAATGCTTAACAGAACTTAATATGCATGCACAACAGCTCTTAGTTATAACAAAAAATATGAATAGAATGAAAAACATATTTTTAATCTTATTTCCTTTTTATTATTTAAACTTATTTAGTTTGATAAATTTATTTTTATTCACTTTATTTCCATTACAATGCTTAGTTTAAATTATTAAATGAATTTTATTAAAAGTAACAAGAGAGCTTTTAAAGACATACAGAGGTGTGGAGGAGTAAAAAATTGAATCACAAGTTGCAATCTGTATATGGCACAGAAGACAGCTATATGTATCATATGACTATCATAAATTGTAGCAAATAATAGAAAAAGCCTATGACTATATACTACTACTACTACTACTACTACTACTACTTCTACTACTACTTCTCTCTCTCTCTCTCTCTCTCTCTCTCTCTCTCTCTATATATATATACAGTTTGAATTTCAAACAAATTATCCTTGTAACCAATCTGCAGCCCATTAGAAATAAAAAAACTTTTCATAAAGGTTAAAAAAACACACACCAGCTTTTAATGTAAATTGTGATAAAAGATTTCATGAACACTTCATTCTCTATTGTTCACAATACTTGATATTATCCAAATAAATAATGCCTTTCTGCTGTCACTTATATTTAGTAGGGCCACATCTGGCCTTGATTACAGCAACTCAACAACTGAACAGTGATAAAATCATTTTTTGGATATATTCAAGGTGGTATCACTTAGATAAAAACTTAGATAAGTGTTTTCCTTAGCTGTGTATCAGGAATCAGGGTTTCCTGTGCAATACTTCTAGTCTCATCGGATTTCACAGGCTTTCAATTGGATTTAAATCTGGACTGTTTCCTGGGCTTTGCTAAGTAGTGATGCTATGATCCTGCAGGCATTTGGGGGTTTTTGTTTTTTTGTAACCTGAGGTTATAAAGATGAGAACAAAGTAAAAATGTGTAATGTAACTGATGTGCACTTTTCATGCATATGATACCTCCATTGCATAGGGCTGAATTATCTTGGAACATGCACTTAAAGATAGGTTCATATTGGTCTTCAGTAATAAGCAAGCGTTTTCCTTGTAAAATGTCCTTGTGTACCTAAGCATTCATTATACCTTAGAATTCATTGAGGTTGAATTTGGATTCATCTGAGAATGTAAGTTTTTCATTTTACTTATTATTTGGGCCACTTTAAGGGAAGTTCTTGTCACACACACATTTTTTCAATAAGTAGACATTCTGGTGAACTAAATCTAATGATTTCTTTAAAATCAAACATCCATGAACAATATTACTATTTATATTCATTCCACACTCTGATCCCCATGTAGCCCTGGGATCTGTTGATATATCTCTTTTTATTTCTAAGTGACATACGAACAAGATACCACTTTTGTGCTGCATTAAATTTCTTTTAGTGTCCGCTCCTATATATTTCCTGTTTACTTAGTAAGTTTCACTAATTTAAAAACAAGACTTACTGAATTGAATACAACTGATTCTTTTCAATATCAAATGTGTCAAAAATCTTCAACAAACATGCTTTTCTTGTGATGAATTAACTATTCAAAAGAAGCCATTACTCAAGACATAAATGACAATTCTTTCTTTCCACAATACTTTTGTAGCACTGCCTAGTGATATAATTATTGGTAATATTCCAGATACTCACTCATGGGTTTCTTTTGTTAGCTGATGCTACTCTTTCAGGTTGTCTTATCTTTCAGTGCTTTTAAAATGTTTTTGTGAGATACATAGAAAATGAAAGTGGGGCAATTTTTTGGCATACCTTTGTATAATCATTATTATTTTCTATGTAATATCTTTATAATTTATTCAGGTATTAAAAGGTGATGATTCAGGATGGAAATTAATCACTGTGGATGAAAATAAAGGTCGAGGTAAAGCTCCTCATTGTCTGCAAGTGTTTCTTCAGTCTGCAGTCTTCCAAGTTATTGTTATGGTGGTGAATGTGGCTAATGCTATTGTTGCTGCTAGTATCAAATTTGAGCATGATGGAAGACTCCGTGAAGAATTTTATAAACATTATTACTTAGCTGAAGTGAGTATTTTTTTCACAAGTATATACGAAATTCTTTTAATTTTGGCCATGAATAGTTGTCTTTTATTCTATGTGTCTTCATTTAAAAACTTACTCACAAACATCATCAATTGAAATCAATGAGCTATGATGACAAAACTATTGACTACTGAGTAATTCAACCATACACTAAGATTTTTATGAAGAAATTTTCTGCTCTCAACTCAGTATTGCTTATTATTGTACAAGCATTGAGTTTATCTGTTGATTTTGCTGATGTTAAAAGTATTCAAATGAATTATCTTGTTTCAAATGTTTATTACCAAAAGGCTTAAATAAGAAATAAATGTACCAGCTCTTGGTAAATGAATTTTGCTCAACTTTATACTTATACTCATAACAACATATAGCTGTACAACTTCAAACAATTCTATATATGCATTACCACAATTATTGTTCTACAGCAGCGCTTCTCAAACTGTAAGGCGCATCCCCCTAGGGGGGTGCGTAAGCATACTGAAAAGTCAAAAACAAAAAATTATTTAAAAATATTATTAATTTTTGAAAGTAAACAAATAAAATACATGCTGTCATATTCAAAAATTAAAAAAAGCATTTACTCTTACATAATACATTTATAAATGTATGAGTACTGCACAATGTACTTTATAATTAATTTAACAGCACTAAGTTAAGAACAAATTTAATTATTACCAGTGACTTTAACTGCGAATTAAAAGTTATGTGATTCACTTCCCAATGCCACCATTTTTGCACGTATGTGGAGTATTGAGGAGGGGGGAGGGAAGGGAATAAGTAAGAAAATCTTCTGAAATAAGTAAATCCTTCTCAAACACTGTTAAGATCCTTTTATTGCATTCCAAATCCTTCATAATAATTGTATGAATATCAGTGAACGTATTTCGGAAAGATGTATGTATACATCTGGGGCAATTTACATACTGGCTGAGCGAAATGTTTATATGCGAAGGTGGCGGAAAGTTTAAAGTCGTATTGTAGCCTTAGCGTTCAAAGTATCATATTATCAAATTCAATACATCGGTATTTTATGGAGGGGGCGCGATGAAAATTTTGATTGAATATTGGGTCGCAAGTATTGAAAGTTTGTGAAGCACTGTTGTGAAGACAAGTGGTAAATTTGAATAAGTAGTCTTTTAAAAATTTCTTCCTGTGTTTTAATGCATACCATTCTTACTTTTTATCATTATCTCTGCGATTCTACCTAAAGGCCAATTGTAGATATCAATATTGTCCTTTTTAACAGTCATAAAATTGTTTACTTTCGCATTATCTTTTCTAAATATTCATTTTGTTCTTTGAAGAACTAAATCATTGATTCATTTCTTTCAAATTCATTTAATACCTTTCCCCAAAGCTTTTATTTAATATCCTGAATATTGGTTTAAAAAAAAGTTTAACAACAAAATTGATTAGTCTTCCAGTTTGAAACTGAAATGAAATAAAACATGTGCATATTATTTGCACTAGATGACAAGTGGATGGGAATTTTTTCGATTTTTTTAAAGTCAAAAAGTTCTGGAATGATACTTGTATATTTTTTACCTCTTGCTTTAGATAATTTTTGAAGGACCTGACTTCTCTCTACTTTTCACGGAGCCTCTGAAATTTGAAGTCTTGGATGGAACACATATTTTATCAGAAACCTCATTACTGAAATATCTTGACAAATCATTACCAGAAATTCTAATCAGAATGTGTAACTTTTTAATTCCCTCATTATTCCCCTAATACTATTGGTGTTATAAAAAAAATGATAAGTAATTTTTCATCTTTTTGTACAAAACTTTTACTCTGTGATTGCTCTTTTTTTTTTAATTATTTCAATAATTACATTTTTCAATTACTTATTTGAAATCTACATATGTTTGGGTGCTTAAAAATATAGCATAGTTTTGTAATGAAGATTTTTTTAAATATTGATTTAAATCATAAGATCAGATGTTCAGAAAAATAAATTTCAGATGTAATGGCATAAAGATAAAATTCAGAAACTAAATTACGATTTTATTTTTATATGTTTTATAAAAAAAAAATGTAAAAAATGTGCACTAATTGCATTATAAATTAAGCAAGTCCTACTTCGCTTTCTTTGTACCAAATTCAAGTTCCTTTGCAACTTTCTTTCCCAACTTCACACACATTATCAAACACACACACATTATCTGGAAATCTCCTTTTTTTTTTTTTACTGGAGCTATGTTTTATTTAAGAAGCCTAGTGGCTGAGTGGTTTATTTATTGTGGAATTTGCAAAATCTCTAACTGACAATCTGAAAAGTTTGAGTAGAACTAGGCTCTCCAGGTGTATAGTTGTACTGGTTGATTCTACATTTTAATACTTTTGGTGACCAATCATTTTTGTTGGTCAATTTAGAATTATTTTTGCATTGAGCTGTTCTTTTTTGTAAAGTACCTAAGAATTCAATAAAGCTTGAGGCAAGAATTGTATAAAAAATTCATATTATATTTTCCTTTTTATTTTGCTCCGCTACCAAACATATTGAATAATAAGTGAGTAATCTTTAAATTCATCACTACCTAAAGAGAAATCAAATAAATAATAATTATTTTTATTGTTACTATCTTCAGAATGACTAAATAAATAAATATTTTTAGAATATTAGTAAAAGAAATTATTCAAATATTAAAACAGGAGTGAAATTTAATTACTCATCTTGCAGATTCATTTCATTACTTATTTATTTGCTTTTTGAAACAAAATAATTTCAAATGTAATTTTTATTTTGAAAAATCTAACTTCATTGAAATATTTATCAATTGCCAGAGTTAAATCTTCAGTGTTAAATGTACTGCATTCTTTAGAACTCTTATTTGAATTTTATTCCTTAGATTTTGTTTAAAGTGTTCATTATATATAAATGTAAATCAGAATTATTTTAGCCATGTTGCTTTTTATGAAATTAGTTGTATCTGTATATTGCTTAATCTACTATTATATGTAATTGGTTGTGAGTACTGTATCACATTGTTAAAACGTTATAAATTATATCAATCTCCTTTGAGCTGACAACAACAATATATCTATTTTTTCTTGCTGCAATGAAATTTATGAAGTTTTTAAAGGTGTTTTTTTAAGCAACTGTACCATTAATTTGCATTCTTTTTATGTTATGTACATAAATGGAATTAAGTACCATTGTGGCTGAAAATTTGAGTACATTTATTTTTGATTTTTTTCCTTAACATGTACATCTAGGTTGGTTTTACCATATTTTTTGACCTTGAAGTATTATTCAAAATATGGTGTCTTGGATTTCATGGCTATTATAGAAGATCACTTCACAAATTCGAATTGTTGTTAGCTATAGGAACAACTTTACATATTATTCCTGACCTATACATGCGAGAATTGTCTTCCTTTCAGGTATTATTTCACCCATTGCTCTATATTGCTCTTTATGAAAATGTTAGAAATATATATAATTTTAGTGTAATAAAAAGGAATGTATAAAAGTCTGATATTTTACTTTTTTTTCACATTAGGTTTTAAGAATAGTTAGATTGATAAAAGCATCTCCTGTGCTAGAAGATTTTGTATACAAAGTAAGTTATACTAATCGGGTTTTTGATTGTTTTCAAATAATTTAGGAAAATTATTATCTTCTAGTAGAAAGTTTGTACTGTTTAAAGTATAAATTTTCAAAAAACACTGTAGTTTTTGTATTTCTGTTCCATTTCTAGATTTTCTCTATTAAATATAAATTGTCATTTTATGATTTTCTTTAAATAAATATTATTACAAATTATAATTTGAAGTTTATTGTCAAATTTAACTCATAAAGAGAAAAAAAACAAATTTAAATAAATGTATTATTTTGGATATAAATTCTTAGCTAATTAATTTTTTACTTCAGCAGGTACAATGTAAATTGATATTCTTGCTTAAAAATTATACTGAAAAGTTAAGGATATAAATGGAGAAAATTATTTAAAAGATTGCCTTAAATACTGATTTATTGTAATAAAAAAAGAATTTTTTTCTCATCCTTACTTTTGTAAAAGCATTTATTTACAATAAGGATATATTTGATACACCGCATTTGTCAGTTTTACATTTATAGTATCTGTAGATCCTGTAAGAAAAATTTACAAAAAATATAACAAGTTTTTTGTAAAAGATATTGCTGTTGATCTTGCATATATTAATATATAAAGCGATTCATTATGTGTAAAAATTTAAGATCCAAGGAATTCAAAAGGAAGTAACAAAAAAAAAGTATGAATTATGATTACATAATATTACGAAATCAACCAAATAACTTTGACAAAAACAGTATTATCCTTTCTTTAGAGGAAGGATGTGTAAATGTTCATTTTAAATTTATTTATATTATAATCGTTTGAAACTTTAAAAAAATAAATAGCTATAAATTTACAGTAGTTTTTCTATCTTCCCTTATCATTTTTCTAAAATTTCTTTCACAATTATGTTAAGAATATCAAAACGAAGATCAATACAGAGTTAAGTTTATTTCATTTTTGAATTTATTTATTACTTTTTTTATTTTATGTAAATTATTTTAATTAAATGTTAAATCATTTTTATCAATTTTTAAATGTGTATTTTATAAATACAAATTTACTAAATTCAATTTTGTACAATTTTAACCTTATTGATATAATTATGGATAATTGCATATTAATTAAATTCTATAGATCATGGATTCACAACCAAACCAATTTACCAATATAATTCGTGGTGCCATACAGTCGAAAATATTCGAAACAATTCAATCCCCATGGCAGTACATGCAGAGTTAGGGAATGGAGGTCAAGAATACAAAATAACAGTTTTGTCATACATTAATTTTCTTTATTCAGAGATATTTATTAATAAAATATAACTATTCCTTCAAGATAATTAAAAAATTAAAATTGAACATATATGCATTATGTGTTTTAAACATATTTATTAACATAATAAATAAAAGACATAAAATATAAGTATTCCTTCAATATAATTAAATAAAAAACAAGTATTTTAATGTAAATCTTGTCCCTGTACTTCATATCACATTGGATGTAATTTGGGATGATTCTAACTGTTTAGTTTTTAAAAAATTTCTTTGCAAACTCAGAATAATTTTCATATGAAAAAAGGCATATTCACAAAAATATATAGAACTAGTAGCATACACAAGACTTCTCTATTGGAGGGGGGTACATTCTAAAAAACGTGGACAAAAGTACAGTGAGATAATCTCTAAGTTAAAAATTAAAAAATCTGTTGGTCTGGTATAGAGAACTGTGCCCCCCGCCCTTGTGTATGCCACTGTAGAGTACCAAAAGTGAAAAGTAAAATACATGAAATTTTCATCAAACAATCAAATCTCTCCAACAATGACATCCAACAATAAAAAATAGCTGTTGATTTATCGTTAGCTGTCATTCAGATCTTTTCGTAATTCCATAAATTTTGCTTTCCATAATTCTGAATATGTTAGTTTAATAAGCTCCAAATTAAAATTATTAATTTCCATCTACTCGAAGATTTTCAAATTTTTAGTGTGGTGTAGTGGGTCATTGAGATGAAATGTGTTATCTATTATTTTAAAAAAATACTTATTCTGATATTTTTATATTAAGTTTGTCTTTTTCCCATTTCATTTTTCAGTTTATCATAATTAGTTTTTATTGTAACCTTTGAAAAATTAATCGAAGTTGTGAAAATTTTCATATCTCTGATTCAGTGTTTTAAAAATAGAATGTGAATTTTATATGATAATTTTATTTTTAAAAATTTATTTCTTTAAAAAACTCAATTTTCCTGCAAAAAATATTTTTTTCTTTTTAAAAGCACGAATATATTGATAAAAAGAAATTAAAGTAAACTGAACACACAAAAATATTTTCATACTATGTGAATTTAAACTAAGGATATTTTGAGGTATTTTTATTTACTTTTTAAAAACATTTTCAAAATGTGTTACTATTTCAAAAGCTCATATTTTGCCAGTCGTATTTTTAACCATCTTCCTTTTAGGAATGTTCTTATAGTTAAGTTTGTGTTCTGTCAAAAAACATGCTATATTAATGTGTTATTCAGATCATTAAAATGAACTTTTATGCCTTTGACTTTATTAACAGGATATATATATTACATTAACAATCAGGAAATCAGAAAATATGTAATTTCTTTTCTTTTATTAGATATTTGGTCCTGGAAAGAAACTTGGTAGTCTAATTATATTCACAATGTGTTTACTCGTAATTACCTCCAGTATTAGTATGCAGTTGTTCTGTTCCTTGGGAGATTTTAATAAATTTGAAGCTTTCCCTGAAGTAAGTAAACAGCCAGTTTGTGACGAATCTATACGGAACTTTATCACTAACCTTCTGAACCGACCTTTTTAGGGAAATTTAATTCCCTACCTATTTCCAATCAACTCCAAAAAGCGGACAGGATTCCTTGTTATGCAGATTAGATTCAGTATTTAAGTCAAACGAAATAGTAAAGTTAGAGCAGTAGGAGATAGACATTGAAACATAGAGTTATAGTGATTTTGAATTGAAATATTGTTGTTGAAGATAAATTAACCTCATGTAGAATTGAGATTCCGAGTGGTAAATATCTTTTTGAAGTTAAAGTCTCACTCAAGTTTTAAGAGTCGAATTAAAGTTAAATGTTCAATAAGAACATTATTAAATATAATTCTGGGATCTCTTATCGTGGTAATTTCTGCGTGATCATTATTTAATAAATTAATTAATTAAATCATTAATTAATTGAGCTAATTTAAAGGATATTATCTTTAAAACCTCATAATATTAGTAGTCGAATTTGTTAATAAGTCTTTGATTCTATTTGGGAAAGATATCCAAATAAAGAAAGTTATTTATAAAAATGGCTACTGGTTCTTTTGTGACTCATAATTATTCTAGTTCTCAAAGTGAGGTCCTCAGGGACTATCACAAGTTGTATTATTGAAAAAGCTTATAACTATATATTTATTTGTTCAACTGATAATTTTATTGATCTTTTAAAGGTTTTCAGTGAATTGAACAATAGTGTCTTGGTTTATTTTTGATCTATTAGTTTTAAAATTATTCAGAAAAGAGCAACTATTTTTGTAGGAATCATTATTTTAACTCCTTAAAATATTTTTTTTATTTTCTCATTGTTATTTTTGTATGATTATTTTTCATGAGTAATTTTATTTAAAATTTAATTTGTAATTGAACATGGGTTTTCTTCCTCCTAGTTGCTGGTCTATTAAAGCTACATGTGCATGCAATGAAAACAAAAATTACATTTTTTATAATTTTTTTGCATTTGCATTTGCAGTTGAATAAAAATAATTAAGTAACTATAAATACAAAAAGTCATGACCATGTAGAATTTTTATTAAAGGAGATATTTGAATAGAAGTGAAAATTTAAGGATATAAAGTATTAATGTATCAACATTATTTTTTGTACCCATTGGTTATGGCTATGCACATACCACATGGTCCACAGGCCATAAAGGTATTGAAAAATTGCTTAAATTCCTAATTTGCAGTTGATTCAAGTTAATTAATTTAAAGTTTTAGACCATACACTAGAAATATATTTAAAAATTAGTTGCATTTTTTTTTACTTGGGAAAATATAAATATTTTTTAAAATAGAACATTTGAAGAATTCAGAAATTTGATTGAAACTTCTTGAAAATAGTTCCCTAAATATGTTTTTTCCAGCTGCATTTTTAATTATTGTGCTTGAATGTGTAACTAAATATTTGGACCTTGTAGAAAATTTGAAAGAAAAAAAATACTTCTGAATCTAGTTTGAGATCTTTTAATGCCTTTGATAATATAATTCTATTTCTATAATAATATATGACATTATAACTACTAACAATTTTAGGCATTTATGTCAATGTTCCAAATCCTTACTCAAGAAGGTTGGGGTGAGGTTATGAATGAAACAATGCTGAGGACAAGCAGAACAATTGGTCCCCTTGTGGCTATATATTTTATTTTATACCATCTGTTTGTGACTCTGGTAAGTTTTTCTTCATTGTTTGTATTTTTTTTTATTGAGTAAAAGCTGTCACACTGCTTTTTAACGCTAAGATTTCTTTTATTGTATTTTACTTTCTAGTTATAAATTTAAAATCATTGAAAAATATTTACATAATACTACATACATAAAATAACAATTGAACTGTGAAGAAATTTTCAAATATGAAAAATTATGTATTTTATACTATAATTTAAAAATAAGAGAAATGAGAACTGCAGTAACATTTCATAGTCAAAGCATATGCTTGAACGACTTTTTATGAAGGATATGCAACCTTTTGACAGTCAGTGAAAGAAAAATTGTACTTATTTACTAGTAATGTTAAATAACTGAGGAACCTAAATGCATCAAATATTCAGAGGATGAATAATTTCTTATTAAGTATTCTAATTCTTATAAATGAAGTATTATTGAATAAATTTTTTACATCCTTCATTTCTGTGCTAATCACTACTCAATAAAAAGTGATTATAAATGTATACTTGAGATTGTATGAAAATGCAAGTATTCCTCAAAAGAAAAGGAAGGTAGCTAATGCTTTAAAATGGATATGTTTTAGTTTTTTTTATTCATCAGTCTCAGTATTTTTAATACTAATTAAGTATTTATTACTTTTGTATAATAAATGCTATATTTAAACATTATAACATAAATTTTGTTGCTTAAAAATTATTTATTTTTCTGCTTATGTTGCAGAATTATAATATGTATTATGCAACTTGTTCCATTAGAAAGATTGGTTACAGTAAAGTGGTTATGGTCTCAAGTGGTTATGGTCTATGTGGTCTCAAGTCGTGAGTTCGAGTCCTGGTGCTACTAAAGATCTGCTATGTAGATAAACTAATATATGTTAAATCTGTTGATGTTGAAAATTCTCATATTGCTGTAGTGTGTAAGTTTGGAGAGCGAGATGTCAACTACAGTGGTGACGGCTAAAAGTCCTGAACTCAATTTTGCAATTTTCTATTGCAATTTGAAGTGCATGGGTGGATAATATTGAAATAATTGATAAATTTTCCTTTCTGTGTTATAATGGAAGACACAAAATAATACTTTTGAAGGAAAAAAAGTATTTAATGTGCCAAATTGCTACTGCAGTACCATGTGGATTTTCTACTATCATTAGAACATTAAAAAATATTCTTGAATGAATTCTATTGTGAACAGGAAGCAATCTGGAGGATCCAAGAAAAACAACTTTACATGAACTTTACACATATTGTACATGATTTCATTTTAAATAAATGGCTTAATTCACCACAAATTTTGAAATTACGGATTTTGACATCAAATGTAAATGTGTGCCCATGAATTATGAGAGGCAGACTACTGGAAATTGGATTACAAGGCTTCAAAGATCACCCCAAACCATTACTGATTTGATTAGTATGAGTAAAGGACAATTCATTATGGGCAGATAAAGACTTTGAAAAAGTAATGTTTGGTGATGAAAGTCAGTCCTGCATTTCAGGCAACAAAAATAGTGCCTGTGTAAGACAACATACTCATAAAGAATTCAGCCCTCAGTGTTTGAAACACATAATATAGGATCCAATGAAAGTGATGATATAGAGCTGCATGTCTTGTGTTGTTAGAAGACATCACATTATGAGAAGAACAGGGAAAACCAAGAGATACACAAAAATAATACAGAATAATACAAAATAAATTGCAACCAACATTGGGAGATCTTTCTGGAAATTAGTCATAGATTTTTTCGGGACAATAATACTCCACATCACTGTGCAAATGTAGTCTATAAATGGTTTGAAAACGATATTGTGAATAGAATAAGTTGATCAGGACAGTCTCCAGATCTTAACTCTATAAAGAACCTACAGCATAAAATTGGTTATGATATTTCAAAAAAAAAAAAAAAAAAACCTTCTAACAAACTTGAGTTATTTGAAGCTTTGATGTTTTACTTCAACCATGATGTCATAAAAGAGCTTCTTGAAAAATTGGTGCATTTCATGCCAAAAAAGTTGTAGAGTTCTAATTGAAACAAACCACTGGTCCATAAAATATTGATCTTCAAACATGTAACAATCATGTAATTTTCAAAATGCATGCTAAATGTACCAGGGCTGTAAGGTTTTGTGTTTCTCTATTACATATATGTTTTTCTAAATTGTGTTATTCTGTACGTACTACACACTCTTGTGTTCAGACAGCTGTATTACAAAAAATATCTGTCATATAGAAAACTAGTAAAAGATTTGAAACCAGCATAAAAAAATGCATTAAAATCAATAAAAATAGTTAATATAGTAAGATATTATCATAACGAAAAATTTAAACACAAAAATTAGGCAAAAAACTGAGTGTGCTCAGGACCACTGTATCTTTTAGAAAATCTTCTTGAAAAATATTTATATCTACATTTTGCTTAGTTGTTACTCAGTTGTACCATCAAAATTGAATATTACTAGTAGCTGATCTGAACTATGAGAACAAATTTAGTCTTGATTTATGAGATTTACTTAGTTATTGTTCCTTATGTATAATTTTTTTTTAATATATTTTACTATAAATTGGTGTTTTGATAGAATATTTGAGCAAACATTGAAAAAAATCAGTAAAATATTACCTTGGAGAGTATTGCAAAGTTAACTAAATTCAGTAAATAATACGAATACACTGTCATTAATTTTATTTAATAATTATTATTACAAAATTCTTTAATTGGGAAAATATTGTCACTCATAGGAAAAATGTATTTATACTTGAGGATTAATTTTTTTTCTGGTTTCGACAATGTATGTTTTTAATATTAATAGTTTACCATAGTGTTTTTATTTTATAAAGAATCAGTGAGGGAAGAAAAGTATCAATTTGTTCAGTAAGTAATTATTTTGTCTAAAAAAAACAATATGCTAAATAGGTTTTAATTTTTCTTTTGTTAAATATAGATTGTGCTGAGTTTGTTTGTTGCAGTTATCCTTGATAACTTAGAGTTAGATGAAGATATTAAGAAAGTGAAACAGGTAAAATTTGCTTAAGGTTTTTAATGATTTGAATTTTCATTGCATGTATTTTGAATTTTAATTGCATTTATTTAATTTTTAAAAGTCGAATATATATTTTAGTTTATATTCATATTTTAATTTTTAGATCCTAACATTATGTTATGTGTTTGTAAAATGTTTGGCTGATATTCAAATATATTGGTGAAACATTTATGAATTAATGTCAGAAATAAAACAACCAGAGAATGAATTTTAAATAAGTCATAAAATTAATTCTAGACTTTATTTTTAGGATAATATATTTATTCTTTTGATTATTTATATCATTTATGCAATATGCATAAACCTGCTGATATATTTTGGGATATTATATAATTTTTAAAGACATAGTTAAATGTTTATGTTCATGGTTTATATTTTATTATAAACTATTAATTATACTAAAATAAATTTTTATAGAATTCCAATTGTTGATTTTAATTTAGATGAAACTTTTTAATTAATATATATTTTTTTCTTTTGTAAAATTGATGCTTTAGTGGAAAAAAGCAGATTTAGTACTTTTTGTGTAGTTTAAACTTTCTTATTAATAATGAATTATTGCACAGTTGATCTAAGTTGATTTAATATAATGTTATTAATATATGTTGATGAGAATATAAAATTAAGAGCAAAAGGCAAATAATTTTGTTAGATCCTTATATTATTAATATATATATTCTTACATCTATTTAAGTTTTTATATTATTCCAGTTGAAGGCTCGAGAACAAAGTGCTGGAATCAAAGAGGGCTTACCTTTAAGACTTTTATTGTTTGAGTTTCTTGTGTTTTTATATTTAAAGCATACTACAGTATAGCCGGACCGACCCCTCAAATGATTGTTCGGATTAGCCGGAGAAATCACTATTTGAACTTAACAATGGTTCCGCCCGCTTTTTGACTGTATTTATTGTGTGTGTCAAACTGTTGGCCGTCAGTAAGTTCTACATTCGTATAATTTAAATTTGTTGTGTGTTTTGGATTCCGTTTATGCTCTCAGTAGAGGTGTTTAGTTTTTTGGCTAATACTGTTTAATGTTGTGTGATTTTAAAAGCTTGAACAATATTTAAAGCATACTTCTGGCGAAATATTCACCGATTTTCGTCCTTAAAATATTTTACTGTATTAGCGGGACTTATTTATTTTTTTATATAAAGAAATACATTATGAACTTATTTATATGATAAAAAAAAATTCTAAATGACTTTGCAGTATTATTTTATTGCTGTATGATATATTTGAAGATTATTGTGCAATTTAATAATGGAATTTTAATTTTATGTTATGTTTTTTGTAGTTTTATTCATCGCAATAGGGTATAATTATGTAATGTCTATGTAAAAAGGAAGCACCTTAAGTGAAAAATTATGTGCTTTTCTATAAGATAAAAGTGTGAAAATAAATGAAAAATAAAATCATTTTATTATATTTTAAATTAACTAGTCATATTACCGGAATTATTAATGTGCCGATTTTTTGTTATTTTCATACAAAAATTTCACTTATTTTCAATCCTCTACTTGCCTTTTTTAGAAAGTTGAGGATTTCTGCTTCTGAGGTACCAAAGTATAATCTGCTTTTTCACCAATAGATTTATTTTCTATGGTAAATGAGTGACACATCCTCAGGTTTTGAGGGATGCTTTTCTATTTCAAATATTTTTTCTTGTTACTTGAATCTTCTACCCTTCCTTTTTTCTTTTTCTAATCTTTATTTGATTTAATGGGGCCATGTTCTGAAAATCTCACTTAGAAAAAGTCAAGCAACTGTAAAAGAAGGAAAGGCAAAATATCTGGTTAGTTAAATTTTTATTTGCAGATTGCACACAAGAAATTTGTTCAGTTATTTAGATGATACTTAGTACGGTTTTTTTTAAAAAAAATCTCAGTTTAATACAACTACTTATATTGCAAGTGTTCATTTTTTGTCTTATGTTGTTGGTGATTTTAAATTTTTATTTTGCTTAGAATGTCAATATAAGTTTCTTTTTTAAAATCTGAACTTCCCTGCTTATTGTGTGCATCAAACATATTCTAGAGGAAAATAATGCTAGATCCATGTTTTTCTGTAAATATGTGATAAAGAGTTATTGTCTTTCTTGTGGATGATTACATTTGCTGGGTTTAAAGTCATTACTTCAAGTGTATTATTAGCCCCAAAGACATAGCTTTAAAGTTAATGCTACATTTGGTCTGCCTTTGAAGAACCAATAGATTTACACCCTCTCCATTGGCAGTGGGGGCTCAATATTTCAGTGTTATTTTGTGGAGCTGGGCTGTTGAATGCCAGGACCAACACAATTGCTCCCTTTGTTAAATTGCTTGGAATTTGGAAGAGCTTTGAAATTAACAATTTTCCCTCCAGTGATCCATTGCTTTGTTTTTCCATATAATGCCATTATTTGTCTTTAATCCATTCATCAGCTGCACAAAGTTTGTCTGAAACTCATTTACAATTAAATATGATGAACTGTCAGTTTTTCATGCTTCAGGAAAAGGAAAGCGTATTAAGAAACATTTTTGCAAATCTCATCCAGAATTTAAGGTAAGGAAAAACAAAACATGAGGGGTATACTAAAAAGAATTTAACTTGACGAAACAAGCTGAACAGGTTATGAAACGAAAAAAAAAATGAAGAATCACAAAATATTTTAATAACCTTTTATAACTTATTCAATTGATCATGATGAGTCATTTCTAAATTTGAATTAATGTGAAAATAACATTCATAAAACCATTAGGATCAAAACACGGGTCTGACCAGATAAACCCAACAAAATGTAATATCACTCCCAAATCCAATGGAAAATAATCTATTTAAACAGTTTTGTTTTACTTATATATCCAGAACCTTTGAGATGTATTTATTCTATGTTGTATAATTTTGGGCCCTGTTTTATTTCATCAATGTAAAGAACCTTGTGTTTACTATTCCAATACCCATCACTGTTGTATAACTTTAATGTAAAACTGCTGTGTAAATTGCAAGAGAGATCACTCAACATATTTCCAGAAGTGTCCATCATAGGTAGAAGAAAAGGAAATTCATTCAGTGAAAACTCATTGTCTCATTACCTGAGTTCAGAAAAATAATCACTGCTAAAAGTAATATATTGTATTTTACCTATAGAAACATTTTTTTTTTTTAAATTTTCAGATTCCTGAAGTCCGTGTGATTCTAATTTTCAAATAAATATTCTGTATAGAAACTCAACTTTTGAAATACGTATCATTCAAATAATATAATGAAATTTCATAGTATAATGTACGACCTCCTACTAAATTACTACTCTTCACTTTTAAATAGCAAATCTATCTAGTTTCTAATAAACTAAAAAAAGATAATGAAAACAGAAAAATGGAGATTATAGAGGTTTTACAGGAACTAAAATAAATCATTGAATGTTTTTATAAAGTATCCAAAGCAATTTTAAGGAAAATGAAACCACACACACACACACACACAAAGGAATATTGGGCATATATTAATAGCATCACTACTATTACTATTAGCAAATGACTGTTGGGATAAGTTAAGTAATAGACAAATTTTAATTTTAGCCTTCAATAATAACAACAATCAACCTTTTCATCTTCAAAGAATATATCAAATACCCTTATCTTTTTTCTGTATTTCTAATTCAAGCAATCAGTTTGAAATTTTAAAGGAAAAAAATAAAGACTACACCTGAAAGGAGAAAAGTTAAATATAGCAGAATATTTTAAGCTTTGAGTTATTTACTTTAAAAATTAACATCATCTACTACATATGTTGAGGATTTTCAAATTTCAAATACAAGAAGGAAATAATTGTTACATAAATATAATTTTAACTGCAAAGAAAAGAACAAATGAAATTTAAAAGAACAAATTAAATTTTTTAAAAAATAAAAAGCATGTATACATTTTTACTGACTAAAGAAATATCTGAATTATAGTCAATGTTAAAGGGTAAAGCTCAAATTGTTGATCATCTTTTTAGAACAGAAGAAAGCTCCAATTTTCTCCAAGCTGAATATCTATGGATATAACATATAATTTTTTATAAGTTAGTATTCTTTGAATTTTGATTAAGAAAAATATGCAGCAATCCTTAATGCAAAATGAATATTTAATTTTCCTTTTTAAAGTATAGGCAAAGCACCAATCACAAATTTAAAAGAAACGATTGATTCAAGTAAATTTAAGTAATCTAGGAATTTATGCATCTTTCTTTAGGATAGAATAGCAAGAATTCAACTTTGTCATTATTAATCCTATGATTTTTTTAAATTTATTCTCAATTATTGTCATAGTTATGACTCACTTAAACATTTTGCACTAGGATATTTTCTTCTGAACAGATCATTCATGATTACAAATACTTATTATTGACTATCTTCTACAGTTTCTTTCTGAAATGTAATTGTCAACTGAAATCATAGCAATTTTAAGTTGTGACAGATGGTGAACTATGGAAAAGTTTTTATGATACATAGAGATTTAATATCCCAAAAGTAATAAACAAAAATATCTTAAATATTTTGTGAGTGTAAACAGACCATCATTGCATGGTATGTCATCTTAATAAAATAGGTATCCTTCCATTTAGTATATTCTTAGTTTGTAATGTGCTGCATCTTATATGCTCAGAACTGGATAAAGAGTCTCAAAATCGTGGTGAGCTTAGCAAACTATACTGGAATGCAAGAACCTTTATGAACTCTTTGTAAAGGCTACTTATCATATGTTCCTTTTTTGTAAAAATTTTTAACTTTTTCTTTTGTTCCCATGTTAATTTGTCCTGGTTCTTACTTTAAACGTTTGTTCTTTTTTTATTATTTATCATTGTTCTTGTGGGATACTTGAACTGTTTTATATGCTTGGATTAATCCTTCCAATAAAGCCATATGTAACAACAACATTTTGTGAGTGTATGTTGAAAAAAATAATTTATACTGATAAATTTTTAGTTTAATTATGTTGTGGGTTTTACTTTTTTGGAGAAGTTTTCTGTTATTGAAAATATATTTATAAAGTTTAAATTCTTCGAAGAACAAATACATCTTACACTTTTCAAAAATCTTTAATTAGTTAAAAAAACAAATTACTATTTCTTGAAATCTGAAATTTTAGTCTTTTATTGTAATTCATTGTAAATATATAAGGAAATGCATTTTTTAAAAAAATTTTTGGATATCTTTTACAAAATAAGATTTAAAAAATAATTTGGGGTATTTTTCTATTTGCTGAGTAACAAACAAAATCATAAAGCTTGAAAGTTTATCAAATGTATTAAATTATTTTATTTTCATACTTTATTGATAATTAATAAAATACTTTATTAAATATAAGGATTAAATATATGTTGTTACTCAGTTAACGAAAAAGTACCATTTTTTAGTAATGTGTTCCACGAGGGCTCTCAGTACTGTGAAATATCTATCAAGTAACCATTAAAAATTTCACCTCAATAACTCTGTTATTTTGGTATCAATATAATTTTCCATTCTTAAAAATTGATTAATCATGAAAAAATTAAAGAATACAAATTTTTATGAAAATAATTTACTGTTTTATGGGCATTATAAATTAGAATTTATATGAACTTTAAGTTTTTATTTTAGGTCAGAGAAAGTTTTATGCGCCAGTTTGTAGATGATCAACCTGAAGAATCTCCAACTATGAAAAAATTAAGTGAAAATGAAGATAATTTGGTAACATTTCGAAAAACAAGACCTCTGAAACTTATGGCTTCTCCATGTAAAGTTAGGAATACCACTAATATATTAAGAAAAGCGAGTGTTACTAATATTGTCATGTTAGTACTTTTGAAATATGAATTTTTTAAATACAAATTAATATCTCTGAAATTTGTATTGTATTTAATTAATGAAAAAATTATCAAAATTATAAAATCTCATAAAATTTCATTCATTGAAAAAATTTAATTTGGAATTAAATAGAGTATTTTATTTTGCTGAGTTGTTTTAGAAGTAAAATATACAAGAATTATACTTTTGTTCTTTGTAACACAAGTACTCATTACAACCATGCTTTATAAAGAAGTTTCTTTTAAAAATAAATAAGTACATTTTACAAAAAAATATAACTATTTGTAAATAAATGCTTGATCTTAAAATTATGTAAAATTCAATAAATAACTGTTTAAAGCAGTGGTTCTTAAACTGTGGTCCTCAGACCCCCGAAGGTCCACAGCACCTTTCTAGGGAGTCCACAAAGGTCTCTCATTTAATGTTAAGATTTCTCTCTTTTTAAGACTCTGAAAAACCTTGTGGAAAAATTGAAAGATGTGTCATCCTAGACTAGACCACTAAATTGTCCCCAATAAAAATATTTACCAGAACATGTATTTCAATGAAGAATATTAATTCAGTTTTTTTATTGTTTGCAGCTGCATAGCCATTATTACAATATAATGTTTTCTAAAACTAATATCCAGTAGAAACTCATGTGCAAACATTAAGGACTGAATTCACATAGCCTGCTAATACAATTACAATTGCATCCATCTCTATTTTCTAGTTAAATTTCACCTGCATTATTTAATTACTTGTGCCTATATTATTTATTTGGCATTAGTATTTTGTAATATTTTTATATGTTTATAATTAAATGTTTACTGTTTTCTTAAAGGGAAAAAAAGTATTTAAAAAGTCTGTTTAAGTAGTAAAGACAGTCTTAAGACTATTGAGGAACTTTTAAGATACCTCAGCCATGTGTAGGTATTTAAGGAGGGATGTTCAAAATCCTGGGGTCCACTATGTCAGTTTGATGTATA
This sequence comes from Trichonephila clavipes, assembly GCA_019973935.1. Lineage (NCBI taxonomy): Eukaryota > Metazoa > Arthropoda > Arachnida > Araneae > Nephilidae > Trichonephila > Trichonephila clavipes. The sequence continues at coordinate 837,877 of BMAU01007216.1, read as the reverse complement.
AAGAGGGGTTCTCAGTGATCAAAAGTTTAAGAACTGCTGGTTTAAAGTATTATTCTTCCAAAGCTGATGTTTTTATGTTGTTTTCAAATTTAATACAGAAGACTTGTCTTACTTTAACTTTTGAAGGCTGATATATTTCACAGATTTGAAATGTTAATTTTATTACTTATCCTTTGTAAAACATTTAAAAAATAATATAAAGTTTATAAAAGTTTTGTATTAATTATTAAATTAATTGTTTTAATATTAGTTTTTAACATTTGACATCACATATAGAGTTGAAAGTATACAATATTTTTTCAATAATATGCATGTAAAACCTGATATACAGGTCTCCAAATTTCTTGATTAAAATAATCTTATTATTTTTAATTAAATTTCTTAATCTCATACTAAATTAATCTCTTATATTTTTTTTCCTAATTAAAATATGCTTCTTGTGCTATTTCAGACTTGAAATGCACCCTGCATATTTATTATTTAAACGTCTGGACTTATTAATCTGATGGAATCTTTGAGAGAGAGAAAAATTATATATATTGTGTACAAATAGTAAAGTAATTAATCACAAATCAAGTTCTTGATGCATTGTTTATTTATCCATAAATAATAAGCATCTTTCTTAAATTCAATTGGTATACACATAATACAATTTATATTTCTTGTCACCTTTGCAAAAATTAAGATCTAGGGTGAATCGGACAAAATTTTTGAAAATAAATTTGAAAGACAAATGCTCCAAAATATTTCTCTCAAATCTGTATTGTTTTTTCCAATCTTATACCTATAATTTTTTTAGTGATTCAAATAATCAAAGACTACTTGTTGGAGATTCAGGACAAATTCCAGTATTGGGTAAAGGTCCTAAACAAACTCAGAGCCAAAAAACCATTCGTTTGGATAGAAGGTAAATAATGATAATTTTTTAAAATTAGTGATGCTAATTTCTTAATAACTACTCTTTCAGTTTCTTAAATGTTTTTTTTTTAAAAATATGGTTCCATAAAATTTTTGTTGGATTTTTCATCCATTGTAAGTGAAAATATTTTCTTGTTTCATATTATTTTCATATAATAAATCAAATTATTCCATTTAAATTTTTACATTTTTAGTGAGGACTTTTATCTTTTTAACTCAAGATTTTTTAACACAAAATTTTATTTTTTTAAATGTATTTTCAATTTTTATTTTTAAGTTCTGATATGTATGTAAATTGCATCACTATTCAGCAATACTAATAAAAAATATTTGTTGAAAATATTTTCTAATCTAAATTCGCAGGAGTATGAGACGATCCATGCGAGGCTCTATAAAAATTAAACAAACTTATGACCATTTACGAGAAAATGGAGATGGTGGAACTCTTAACCCCACTGCTTCAAGAAGTCCTCATGATTTTGATATAAAACTATTACAGCAAAAAAGACAACAAGCTGAAATGAAAAGGTTTATTATTTTTTGTTACTTTGATAAAAATATCTGAATTATTTTTCAACTGTTTAAAATTTCTAAGACATTCACTTAATATATTTATTGAATTTGATGTTTGAAAGTTCTTTTAAATATTTATTAGTAGCAATATAACTGAGGTAAAAAAAAATGTAAAACTTTATGAATTTAAAAAAAAACAGCTTAAAATTTTATTTTCAAAAATAAAGTTGCACAGATGTGTTTTTTTCCCCTTGATTTTTACATATAGTTAAAAACATAATTTTGAGGATGTCCCCCCTTCTTTTTAGAAATAAGCTGTATAAATTAAAAATAAGGTTGTTACTTTCAAAAAATCATGTTTAGAAATCTGCTTTTATTAAAAAAAATAAATGTATTGATATTATAAAAATCAACTTTTTGAAACATTGATTTGTGTCTTTAATTGAATGTAATAAAATTTTATTACATTTTCTTATTAAATTACTATTTTCATGGCAACTGATAGCTATCAGAATTGATTAAATAATATTAATCTTGATTTTTAAAAAAAGTTTAAATGTAACTTATTGATTATATATATTTCACTTTCATTTTCATGCTGTTATTTCTCAATTAGAAATCAGAGAGAAGAAGATTTAAGAGAGAACCATCCATATTTTGATACACCTCTTTTCATGGTGGCAAGAGAAAGCCGTTTTCGAAAATTCTGTCAAACCATAGTGTGGGCACGCTATGATCCTCATATTAGAGATCCAGTTACTGGTAAAGAAAGAAAAATTAAATACAAAACATTTCAGTATGTATTATTAACTTCTATTATTATCATTATTTTCTATATTGTTATTTTATAAATAATACATATGTAATTCTTCAATTTATACTGAGGATTTTAGATATTTGTCAAACCCTATATGACTCCTTTGAAAAATTATATATAAAACTTGCATACAATTTATTAGTCAGAAATTAAAAGGCAATTCTCTGATAATCTATGATAAAACATTTTTTTGCTCTCTAAAACTCGTATAAATTTGGGGGTTTGTTTGGTTTGTTGCTGGCTTTGTGCACCTAAGGTTGCGGGTTTGACCCCGGCCCAAGTTGATGAATTTTCACGATGCAGAAAATTGACAGCGGCCGTGTCGTATGATTATACGGCATGTAAAAGATCCATAGAGTGTGTTTGACTTGGATGCTCTTGGCAAAATTAATTCCTGGTACAGGTTTGTGTGCATCGTCAGAGCTCAGGTTCTTCCTTCTAGGGAGGAAACAGGGCATCAAATTACCTGCGGCGATTAGTATCCTCCTGTAGGGCACCATAATAAAAAGTGATACCAGCTTCCAGGGGATGTACTAGGTCTGCAATGGTTAATGACTAATTCACAGCCCAATAGAAATTTTAAAAAATGATTTGAAAGTCTGTATTTAGACTAACAAAAGCTACTTGAAAATAAAAATTCAAACTTGAATAAATTAATAAAGTAAGGAATACATACTAATTGATGAGCAATTAGGACAAATATCTGTTATTAACAAAAAAAGTTTTTTGTAATGAATGAAGAAATAAAGATTCCTATAAGAATGTAATTGAATCTAAGATAGTTGTTTGATTAATAATTTAAATATCTTAGTAATAATTTCTAAGTTCTTTTTAAATTCGATAAATTTAACATTTTTACTTATATACTTAGATCTTATTATAAGCAGATCAATAAATGAATTGTTCTATTATTTTCTTAAAAATACTATGTAAACATAGCTAATTTAATGAATTTATGTATTTTAAAAATTAAATTGTATTTTTCTAGTAATTTGCTAGGTCTTGTGACTTATTTGGACTGGTTTATGATTTGGATTACAACGCTGTGTTGCATTTCGATGATGTTCGAGACGCCTCAAAAACGAGTTATGAATACCGCCTTGTTACAGGTAATACTTTTGGAAAATCTTTTTATTATTATAATTTAACCTATTTACTTTCATATTTCAAGGTATATCTTTGTTTTTTTTTTTACTGATTTTATTTTAAAACTTAGTATTGAACATTCTATTCTTGCTCCTCTAATATCTAACTTTTTAAATTTTATAGGTTGCAGAATATATATTTGTAACCGCTATGAGTCTTGAAATTATTCTAAAAACTCTAGCTGATGGGTTATTTTTTACTCCGAAAGCATTAATAAAAGATGCTGCTGGGGTTATGGATTTCTTCATTTTTGCTGTAAGAACTTGAATTTTATTTTATATGATTCATATGTGTGTTCCAGACAAATTTAAGTATTCTTTTTTTTTCAGCAACTTTCAAAAATATCTGTAAGAAAAATAGTTCTTTAGCTATCTTTTCATTGCAAATTATTTAAAAATTATTTACTATAATATAATTAAATATGTACATGCTGCTGTGAGATTCTAGGTTTGGTTTGTTCAGGATGAATAAAATGTCATCTTTTTGTGATAACTGGAACAAAACTTATTTACAGTTCAATATGAGTTTCTGATAGCAAATGTTACTGTTTTATAGTACAACTCACATTAAGTAAAATCTTTTCTGATAAAATTTAATCATCCACACACAGAACTATAATTAATCTGACCTACTGTTACTCCTCAGTCATTGGGTGAAAAACTTCCTTTAAGTTTTTGAAAACTTGTTGTCAGTATAAATGCCATGAATAGGTTTAAACATTCTCAAAATCAAATATTGCCACCAAAGATGACTGTAAAAATTAGTTGACAAACATACTATTAATGTGATATCTAAGATACGTCACCCCAATTAAACAAATTGTCCATAGAAAGCCATACTAAAATTAACACACCATAATAACATTTTCAGTAGAGGTTTTTGTACTGGATATTTTACAGTTTAAAGCATATTTAGGTTAATTTAACTATATCTGGACTATTTAAGCATATATACTAAATATTAATATTAACATGATTCATATCAGTACATACATGTTACTTTAATGACTTGGGTTTGTATACTCCAAAATAAAATTTCAAAAGGGATTGAAAAAGCTCTTATTAGTATTTATAATTAGACATGAAAGTTTGTAAATATTTGTAATTTATTAAAATTCAAAATTTTCCAAATCATTAAAAATGTGGTTTGTATAATTTTTTCCATTTGAAAAATTTAATAGTTCACTTACAATATTGGTTGTAAATTGAAAAAATAACTTTACATGTGAGTGAACCTTTCTTTAAAAAATATTTAGTATCACTTTTAAAGAAATTCCACTGAAAAATACATTCTTTTTATTGGACTTCAATATAAAAAATATTTTTTTAATTGTCAGAAAAAGAAAATTAGATAAAAATTTTCATCTTTAAATTCTTTATGTAAACAATGCTAACTTAAAATATAATAAAATGAACTTTTATTTACAGAATTAAATTTTATTTTTAAATTAGGCATTATCAGAGTATTTTTATTTTTAAATTTGTAATTAGTTAATTGAATTCATAATGAGCTTTTTTTTACTATATTTAGTTTGCCTTTTTTTTTTACAATACTTGCAAAATAAATCCATGTTATTCATATTCTTAAATTTTTAAAATAATTGAACAATCTTGTATTATTTATTCACTTAGAACTCTCTGATTCAGATTGAATTACTTATTGTGCATATAACTGTATAATGCTTTTAAAACATTTTATTAAGTGTATATTTTTTATATAAATTTGAAGTTGATTGCTGTGTGGAGAAAACATGAATAAATTAGTAGAAAAAAATTTATACCCATCTTTCTATTAAGTTTACAACTAGTATTATTATGTGTAGTCCATTAATTTATGATTTAATTGGTTTGTTTCCCCCTTATTATCATGAAATTGTTTACTTTATTTATTTTATGTATTATTTTTAGTGGTCTTGCATGAAATTATGGCCTTGAAGTGATGCTTCTGATAATGTATGCTTTTTATGGTAATTCGTGTCTACATTTTATTTATTTTGCTGCTGCTTTTTTGTTTTTGTTTCTTTTCCTCTTCAGTTTTATACTTCCTTTTGTTACCCATTAGAAGAAATATTGGATAGAATTTGTGATTTAACATTAGTTAACATGTTTTGCACTTATGTATTTTACTTATTGTTTGATTTAAAATAAATTACTATTAATAGAATTATAAACCATGTTGATTATGTTAATGTAATTTTTTATACATGCATATTCAACATATCTGACAAAGAATATAACACATTTTGTTAATTAAATTTTTTTAAAAAATGCATTAAAAATTTCATTCTAAGGAAATAAAATAAGAAATGAGATAGTAATCTGGTATTTATTGAGAATTTTATTGGAATGTATTCTACATAAAACATAAAATAAATTGCATGAAAAGTTAAATTTTGTGTAGCATAACTAATATTTTTATTTTTAATTCATATTTGTATTTTTTTCTCTCTTCATCTGCTTATTCTTTGATTTTTTTTTCATTTATTGAATTGCTTATTTGCTAAAAGTCAGCATGGGGAACAATATATTCATAATGTTGGCTTAAATGTTTATATTCACAATTTACTTTATTTTTATGTGTTTTGAAGGAAAGATATTATAAGATTGTGTTCTGAATTTAATTCTTTAAATTTTATAGTCTAGAAATTTCTATATTATACTGAAAATAGTATATAATTTTTAGAAAGATAAATGTTGTTAAAATATGCTGTAAATTATAAATATATGAATTTTTAAAAATTACTTTGAAAAAGCCCAGGCTGTTATAATATTGCCGCACGCATAAGTCCCGATAGCCGAGTTGGCAGAGCGTTGGACTGAACTTCCTCAGGTCTCGGGTTCGAATCCCGGCCCCGGCAGATTTATCCAAAGACTGGAATTTTGTTCTCGTTTTTAATGTATTGTTTCTCTAGGTTCTAGATGAATCCAGATCATTCTTTAGAGTGCATACTGGGTATTTCTCGAATATTCAAGTGTATAAAAGCAGAGTTCATCGCCAGTTGGGCATGTTCTCAGTCCAGTGTTGTATCGAGCTCCCAGCGTTAGAATAAATCTAATTGTTTGTTTAATTGAACTGTGTACTTCTTTCGAACTCCGTGACAAGTTTGGTGGAGCGCCGGGTACAATTACGCCAAACGTGGATACTAGCGACAACCTTCGCAGGGAGCCTCCGGTTAAGAGGATTATCCCCCGAATTCGGACTGTTAAAAGAAAATAGTAGGAAGAGGACAAAAATGCCGACCGAGCAAGAAGCCAAGCCCGCTGTAGTAACACCTTCGTTACAGCAATGGAGGAGCCCATCGACCTTCCGAGGAGCGCCTGGGGAAGACCCTCTCAAATGGCTTAAAGAGTACGATCGAGTAGCCAACTTTAACAAGTGGGATGACATGATGTGCTTGGCTAACGTTTATTTCTTTCTTGACGGTACTGCGAGACAGTGGTATGTCAACAACGAAGACGCCTTTAGATTCCTGGGAAGCGTTTAAAAATGGACTAAGTGGACTTTTCGGTGACTGTCAAAGATATACCAGAAGGGCAGAAGAACAACTAAAATGCCGAGCCCAGCGTTCAGGCGAGTACACAGTCCTACATACAAAGTGTATTAGGACTTTGCCAAGAGGTAAATCCTCTGATGAGAGAAGACGAAAAAGTGTCACACCTAATGAAAGGTGTTGCTGAGGATATTTATCAGGCCCTTTTGACGAGAGAAATCAACGACACAGCAAGTTTTATCAAATGGTGCAACTATATCGAAGATATGAAGCAGAAGAGAGTTGGTCGACCGAGATTTGAAAGGCTTCCAAACGTCGTACCGGTTGCATCCCTGACGGATGAGACTGATTTGGTCTCTCTTATTCGCACAATCGTACGAGAAGAAGTCCATCGACTAGTTAATCAGACGCAAGAATCTTTGGACTCCGATCCCCAATCCTTAGAAGAGATCGTTCAAGACGAAGTTGAAAGGGTTTTGGCCCCAGTGTCAGCAAAATCTACAGAAACTAGACCACGACCAACATACGCCGCTGTAACTAGGAAATACAGAGCTCCTGTTCAGAAATTCCCCCGAACCAAGAAAAACAGATGTGTGGAGAACGGCTGACAACAGACCTGTTTGTTTCCACTGCGGACGTCCTGGACATGTAATGCGCTACTGCCGAGAGAGAAAGGCTGTCTTTGACAACTCTCGAAACCGCCGACGGAACTTCGACGACGTTGGCACTGAAGAAGAAATACGCCGACCAAACTCTTCTCGCCGTTTTTACGCCAAGTCCCACGAGAGGCCGATCCCCAATACGTCGTTACAGATCCCCGTCGCCATATCGCCGATCCAGTCAGTCGCCAGGCCGTAGGAGCGAGGAAAACTAAACAGAGCGACTTTCCAAGGAGGTGAGGCCGCTTGTACTGGAAATCCTCCGTCGACCGCCAAGATGACTGGTAACCAACTAGACGTAATAATAGATAAGAAGCCGATACGTGCTCTAGTAGATTCTGGGGCATCGTTTTCTGTCATATCCGATAAGTATCGCCGATTTTTAAAGAAAGTTCTGTTTGCTGATGCCAAGAGCGTTATGCTGAAAGTTGCGGATGGAAATTTTGTTCGGCCGATAGGAAATGTGTTTTACGTGTCCGTATAAACAATCGAGAACTACCTTTTGAATTTATTGTTTTATCCCATTGTAGCCATGACGTCATCCTAGGATGGGACTTTTTAGAGGCGTCTCAAGCCGTTATAGACTGTGGACAAAATGAACTTGTTCTAGAAGACATCTGTCGAGACTCCACAGCGCCTGACGCCTGGAATTTGTATGCCACCAGAGACTATACACTTAAGCCGCATTCTTTAACTAGAATAACAGTATCAGGATATCAAATCCGAGGAGACATAAATGTAGTTCTAGACGGCAGCAAACATTTGCTCTTCGAGAAAAATATTGCTACTCCGTCCATGGTATCCACATATCGTAACGGAAAAGTGATGTCTGGGTTACCAACCTGCAGTTCGAAACCAAATCATCCCTAGAGGAATGTGCATAGGCCAAGCTGAACCACTAAATGAAGGGCATCTATGTGTTATTTCCGACACATCGGTTGCTTGGATGACCATCAAGAAACTTCGGAGTCACGGATGAATTGTTCGTTAATGATGTCACCCGAGTTAAGTGACGAACAGAGAAACAAGCTATCCGAACTACTCCGGAAATTTTCTGGGCTTTCACGAAGACCGACAAGTCGACAGCCGCGAAGACGAATGTGAAACACAGGATTTTTACTGGTGATCATGCTCCAATCAACCAACGAGCCTACAGAGTCTCGCCGACTGAAAGACGCATCATTCATGAAGAGGTTCAGAAAATGCTTGATGAAGGTATCGTCCAACCCTCTGAAAGTCCTTGGTCATCACCCGTTGTGCTCGTAAGAAAAAAGACGGTAGTTGGCGTTTTTGCGTCGATTATCGCAAGTTGAATAGCGTCACGAAAAAGACGTTTATCCTCTGCCTCGTATTGACGATACGCTCGACTGTCTGAAAGGTGCCAAGTTCTTTTCTTCCATGGATCTCCGATCTGGTTATTGGCAAATAGAAATAGACGAAGCGGATCGTGAAAAGACGGCATTTATTACCCCCGAAGGCTTATACGAGTTTAAAGTCATGCCGTTTGGTCTCTGTAATGCACCTGCGACCTTCGAGAGAATGATGGACAATTTGCTACGCAATTTTAAATGGACTATGTGTCTTTGTTACCTAGATGACATAATAGTGTTCTCAGAAACTTTTGAAGACCATCTTATACGATTAAGACTTGTTCTAAAATGTCTTCAGGAAGCTGGTCTTAAATTAAATTCAAAGAAGTGTCTTTTGCTGCCCAAGAAGTAAAGATTCTAGGCCATCATGTATCTAGTAATGGCGTTCGTCCCGATCCCGACAAAATAAAAGCCGTAAGAAATTTTCCCACCCAAAGAATATACATGACATACGAAGTTTTCTTGGCCTTTGTTCATACTTTAGAAGATTTATTAAAGGTTTCTGTTATCTCGCCGAACCTTTGCAGTCGTTGCTGAAAAGTGGCGTGGAGTTTCATTGGGGTCCTGAAGAGGTGGAAGCATTTAACAGTCTTAAGAAAGCACTTACTTCGGATCCAGTATTGGGGATGTACGACGAAAGAGCTTCTACAGAAATCCATACTGATGCAAGCGGGTACGGTATCGGAGCTGTCCTAGTACAAATTCAGAATAATGTCGAAAAGTTATAGCATACGCTTCTAGAACTCTGACAAAAGCCGAAAAGAATTATTCCACCACAGAAGGGAATGTCTTGCCATCGTATGGGCTACCAACAAATTCCGGCCGTACATATTCGGAAAACACTTTACTGTTGTAACTGACCATCATTCCTTGTGCTGGCTCATGAATTTAAAGGATCCTTCAGGAAGGCTTGCCAGATGGGCCCTCCGACTTCAAGAGCATGATTTTGACGTAAAATATAAAACCGGTAAGAAGCATAGTGACGCCGACGCTCTTTCGAGAAATCCAGTGGAAGAGGAAACGGAAACACCAGACAAATTTTTAGCAGTCACGACGAGTATGAACCTTGCGATGGAACAGAAAAAAGATCAAGACCTTGCGAAATTAAAACTTTTGAGCAACTCATCCAAAAACGAAGAATTCAGATTCATCGACGGTATCCTTTGCAGGAAGAATTTTGATCCAGATGGAAAGTTGTGGTTACCAGTCATTCCTAAACATCTACGAGCAGACATACTAAGGCACTTTCATGACGCCCCCACCGCAGGACACCTTGGTTTCGCGAAAACTTATGACAGGATTCGCAAAAGAGATTTTACTGGCCGGGAATGTACCGAAATGTCGTTCGGTATGTCATGCATTGTCGGGAGTGCCAAAGGAGAAAATCCGTTCCTCAACGACCACCTGGACGTTTAGTTCCCATCCCTCCAGCTATAGCTCCTTTCCATCGCATTGGAATTGATCTCCTTGGGAGATTTCAAAGTCTGCTCATGGAAACAAATGGATAATAGTCTGCACGGATTACTCAACGCGATATGCAATAACAAAAGCCTTGCCGACAGCCGAAGTCGACGAAATAGCGAAGTTCTTACTTGAAGAAATTGTCCTCAGGCATGGAGCTCCTCGAGTAATTATCACAGATCGTGGAGCCGTCTTTCGATCCAGACTCGTTTCCTCTCTCGTCGACTTGTGTAACATTGATCATCGTTTCACAACGGCGTATCATCCCCAAACAAATGGACTGACGGAGCGCTTCAATAAGACCTTGGCCGACATGTTGTCAATGTATGTGGATGTAGAGCAGAAAAATTGGGATGAAATTCTACCATTTGTAACCTTCGCTTATAATACCGCTAAACAAGAGACCACAGGTTTTACACCGTTCTATTTACTTCATGGTCGTGAAGCGAAACGACACTAGATACAATGCTACCATTCTGTCCTAACGATTTTGATGACAATAACATCACCAAGATAGCAGCCAGAGCCGAAGAATCACGACAGCTAGCCCGAGTGCACACTCTGAGAGCTCAAGACAAAGATCGTCGACGTTACGATTCCAAACACCAAATGGTATCCTACGCTCCCGGAGATCTCGTATGGTTTATACTCCAGTGAGAAAAGTCGGTCTCTCCGAAAAACTCTTAAGAAGGTATTTCGGACCGTATCAGGTGCTACGCCGTTTATCAGCCGTGACTTACGCAGTACAAGATTTTGATCCTGCTTCACGAAAAAGAAAACTAAGAGAAGTTGTCCATGTACTGCGTATGAAACCGTACCATGATCCCGCCGAGCAAATCGAAACCGAGGATATTCCTCCCAAAGAATCATACAAAGGACCCATCACTCGTTCCAGAATAAAGACCCTTGAACAAAATGACAGCGGGGCGCTGTCTTCTTTTGCCGCACGCATAAGTCCCGATAGCCGAGTTGGCAGAGCGTTGGACTGAACTTCCTCAGGTCTCGGGTTCGAATCGGCCCCGGCAGATTTATCCAAAGACTGGAATTTTGTTCTCGTTTTTAATGTATTGTTTCTCTAGGTTCTAGATGAATCCAGATCATTCTTTAGAGTGCATACTGGGTATTTCTCGAATATTCCGAAGTGTATAAAAGCAGAGTTCATCGCCAGTTGGGCATGTTCTCAGTCCAGTGTTGTATCGAGCTCCCAGCGTTAGAATAAATCTAATTGTTTGTTTAATTGAACTGTGTACTTCTTTCGAACTCCGTGACAATATGATTTTAAATAAGCACTACTTTATTATCATTTCATAATATTTAATAAAGATATTAAATAGTATATTTATTAAATTATTGCCAGTAATTGAACATGAGATACATATTTTGTTTACTTTCTTTCCTGCTCAGATTATTCCAAAAATATGTATCAGTCAAAATTTCTATAGTAATTAATAATGATAAGAAATATGTAAAAATTAAAATATGAAATTAACATAAATTCATTAAAATAAATGTGAAAACAGTTTTAGTAGGTACTTGATTTTTTAAAGTTACTTGTTATTAAATATCATAAATATTAATTTTATCATTAAGTTTTATTGCTGACTCAATAAACTAATATGTTAAGAATATTTTTCTAGAATATATGTATATATATTCTTAATTTATTTTCTTGAAAAATTTAAGTTGTGTTAGTTGGTAGGCATTATAATTTGTAAACTTTCTATCCCCCCCCTTTAATTTATGTGTCACAATTTTCATTTTTATAATTAACCTTGTTAATTGAAAACTCATTTTCATGAATGAAATTTCTAATATATTTTGTGATCAGAATCTTTTAATTTTATAAATAAAGATATTTTAACAATGAATTTATTGAAGTCAATATTTGGATTTTTTTAATTGCTTCCTATTATACAGGTAAGTTTAGTATTTTTATGTTGGATGCCACAAAAAGTTCCCCCTCAATCTGGAGCTCAAGTTCTAATGATTTTGAGATGTGTACGACCTCTACGTATCTTCAGTCTTGTACCTCACATGCGCAAAGTTGTTTATGAGCTTTGTCGAGGATTTAAAGAAATTCTTTTGGTAATTTTTTCAAAGAATTCTTTTAAATATTTTTTTTCCCTGTAAAACTCAGTTTTCTTCATAGTCCTATAAAAATAAGATATTTTGTAGTAATTATGATTGATTTTGTATCTTTGGAAGACATGTAAGATTTACTTTACATATATTATTAAATTAGTTTTTCTTAAAGATTCTTGATTTTTTTTCAAAACTGATGTATTTTTATTTTTGTTAGTCAAACATATACCGTATTTTCCTGTATATAATCCGCGGATTATGTGTTAAAAAAGTTTCAAATTTCGTTGTGCGGATTATACGCCGCCGCGGATTATCTGAGAAAAAACATTCTCCATCAGAAAAGTTAACAAAGTTTTGAAAGAAATGCTGTTTATGTTTTATAAAATAAATAATAGATGGCGCTTTCACGACTCGGCTGACGTATTACGGCCATAATTAGTGTTTGTCCAATTACTTTCAAGAACGAATTCGGTTCCTCGGAAGGAAATAGCAGTTACAAGTCGCTGGCGTCATTTACAACTTTGTCTTGACTAGAGGTGTTGCATCCTTTGAAAGTTTTTATCATGATGAAGCGTAAGCGTGTTAGCTATACTGCAGACTTCAAATTAAACGCTGTAGAGAAGGCTAACGAAGTCGGAAATAGAGAAGCTGCAAGATTTTTCAACATATTGACGAATCGAATATTCGTTTGTGGAGAAGGAACAAGACTAACTTCGAAAATTGCGATAGACGTAAAAGGGCCGATCGTCGTGGAAAACCTCACTGGCCAGAATTAGAGGCAGAAATAAAAAAATGGGTTTTAAAAGAAAGGGACGATGGGAAAGCTGTCTCGACAGTTAGCATCAGAATGAAAGCCTGAGTTATTGCACGCGAAATGAATATTGTTAACTTCTGTGGTGGGCCCACGCGCGTGGTGTTACCGGTTTATGAAGAGAAACAATTTAGTCGTTCAACAGTCGGACAGAAATTACCTGATGACTGGGAAAAACAATCTGACGACTTTTTGACATTTTGCAAGCAAATTATTGTTGAAAATAATTTTACAGAGGATTTGATTTTTAATATGGACGAAGTTACATTATCATTTGATATTCCACCTACCAGGACCGTCGACGTTCAAGGAGCAAGATTATTCGCCGCCAAAACTGCTGCGGATTATACGATGTTTTTTTTTACTCGAAAAAAAGGGCTCTGCGGATAATACGCCGCTGCAGATTATATACAGGAACATACGGTAATTAAATTTTGTAAAGCATGATGCATGAAAATCTTTTTTTTTAGTTATGATTAATTTTAAAGAAAATAATGCTGTCAGTACATAGTGAGCATTCATGTGTCATATTGAAAAAAGGCTTTACTTGTTACTGTATTGACTGAAATTAAATTTTTACATATTGCTTTTTTTGTAGTTAAGGAGCATTGTTACAGTTTTTATAAAAAGAAAATTCTTCAAACAGTATTGTTAAGTAACTGTATTTTTTTTCTTTCTTTCTGGTTTTTTTTTTTTTAATTTGTCAGTTAATGCTATCAAAAGTTATACCTATAAATAATGAGCAGGATAATTTATTAAATACACAAATTTAGAACATAAAATTGTGATAACACAAAATCAATTTTGATAAAAAAAAAACCAAGTCGAAAAAACACACAGTTAACAGTTAAGGTTTTCAATAATTATGTTGGGATATTCTTTTAGATTTATTATTGATTGAAAATTACATCAGAAATATCAGTTTCTTTGAATAAAAAAATTAATTTGTGCTTAAATTTGTGTGTATTATAGAAACAGTAAAAAAAAATTAAAAATATTTTCTTTTTTTATTTATCTTTGTCTAATGTATTGATGATGATAATTTGTACAATTGTAGGTCTCTGTGCTACTTATTGTTCTAATGTTTGTGTTTGCTTGTTACGGAGTTCATATGTTTGGTGGTCGACTAGCTAGGTGCAATGACCCAGACATAAAATTAAGAGTTAGTATAGTTTTGTCTGTATCTTTATTTTTCTTTCTGTTATTTAATTTGAATCTGATGAAAGTTATAGAAATATATAATGATAAACTTGTTGAGATTTCCTTTGAGTTCGCACACATTTAATATATATTATCAGTGGTGTACACAGACCTCTAGTATGAGGGGGGGAGAGGTACATTCTAAAAAAGGTGTAAAGGTAAATGGGAAAGGGAACTTCTACACCCTCCCCTTGTGTATGCCACTGTTTGTCACCTATGTTTAACTAGTGTTTCTTCTAAAAATTGCTTATTATGAAAAAGTACTTTATTAATATTTGAGGGACTTTGAGAAAGAAAAATTTATCCCTAATTATTATTCTAATCATTATTTTTTAAAGAATTTTGTCAATATTACCACAAAACTCTGGCATGCCTCATTTTAAAATATTTATTGAGTAAAATAATAAAATGGAAATTAAAATATATTTGTGTATTGAAAATTTTTTTATTTTCAAATGTATAGTTATAATGGTTTGTACTTCATTTATATTTTCTGAAAATAATTCTGCCCATTAGAGATTTTAAATCTTATGATTAAGATGTGCATTAAATTTTAATTATTTGTATTGACAAATATTTTCTAAATTGAATTTTTTTTATAATTATATTTGCTTTGTGTGTATCTGTAGTAATCTTTAAAATATATTGAAGTATAGCATTTATAAAATTTAATACAATAAATGTTCTTTTTTAGACGTTTTTTGTTGTTAAAATTGCAGTATGTAATATTATATTCAGTTTTCATCTTTATTTCTTTAAATCTAAATATCAATTTTTAGTGTATTATGTGATCTCGTTTTTTGTACAATTATTTTTTTCCTCTTCATAATTATGATTTTATATATCTTTTTCCAAAAGTAGAACAGTAAGTAATGAAAAGAAATTATATCTTAGGAGCAATGTGTTGGAGTATTTATGCGAAAGATATTCATCACCAAAATGAAACTACAGCCTGGTGAAAATGAATCATACCCTGCTATGCTTGTGCCTAGAGTCTGGTGAGTTTTTAAAAGCATATTCATCAATAAAAATTAATGTCATAATTATGATTGTAAATAAAAGAATGCGTTTTGCTTATATTGTTTGTTTTATCTTCTCTTTCTATGTATAGGGCTAACCCACGACGATTCAACTTTGATAACATAGGCAATGCTATGTTGGCATTGTTTGAGGTTCTCTCATTTAAAGGATGGCTAGATATACGTGATGTATTGCTACAACGACTTGGAACAGTCAGTATAATTTTTTTTTATATTTTTAAAATAATTATAAAGTATTTCTTTCTTATTAAATATGACTTCTTACATTATTTAAATTTTCAATTTTTTAAAAATAGGCTCATGCGATATACATCCATATCTTTGTGTTCATGGGATGCATGATTGGCCTCACTCTATTTGTTGGTGTAGTTATTGCAAACTATAGTGAAAACAAGGTGAATTTTGATTATAAAAACTTTTAGTTTAGATTTGTAATGCTGACTTTTCTATTAAATATCAGATTTATCAAAAATTTTAAATTACATTTTTACTAAACTTATATTTCAGATTTATCTTATTTTAATTGAATAATATTTTAAAGAAATGATTCATAATTATTTTTTTTACCTATGAATATTCATATATTGCTTGGTTTTTTGAAAGCTTAATGGAAAAAGGAGGGGGGAATCAATGGATTCTTTTTTATTTATTGTTTGTGGCAATAAGCACACATAGTAATATTGAGTGATACATATGTTGCGCTTTTTATGAGTTATTGTTTAAAAAATAATTCAATTTTTTTTCTTATAGGGTACAGCTTTGCTTACAGTTGATCAAAGGAGGTGGTGTGATTTGAAGAAAAGACTGAAAATAGCTCAGCCACTACATCTTCCACCTCGTCCTGATAGCCACAAATTCAGAGCTTTCATATACGACATTACACAAAATATTTATTTCAAACGTTTTATTGCTGTTCTTGTTTTAGCCAATAGCAGTCTTTTATGTGTCAGTGTAAGTATTTATAAAATTTTGTTTACATGTTTTAAAGCTATTACAAAATAATAATAATCTCTCTCTCTTTTAGTGGAAATCAGATGAGACTCACACAGTACCATTAGCTACTTGTTCTGCAGCATTTACTCTACTTTTCACTATTGAGGTATGATTAAATCTTGAATTAATTTATTAATTACTATTTGAAGTAATTACAATTTAACTGTGCTTGAAGTGCTCTCTATAGTACAATCAAAATGTTTAAAAATGAGAAATTCACTTGATTTAAGTTATATAAGTTGATCTGTGTGCAAAATAAATAAATAAAAATGTCAACCAATTTTGAATTTATTGAATCATTATGAACCATTACATAAAAGTTTTTGATGTTTGTTTATTAGCACCTATTTTCTATTAATCGGTACTTTTTTTCTTTAAATACTATTAAAAATATTTGTTCACCTTTTTAATGTGTACAATGAATGCCATCAATTCATCATGCACAGTAAAAATAGTTTCTCTTGAATAATTTGAATGTAATGTAAAATAATGCAAAATATTATGTGGATATAATATGAAAAATTAGATTATTCACAGGCTAATCGGATTCCACTGGACAGAATACTGGCAATAATAAAGATATGTATCTTTATTATTGCCAGTAAAAGATGAAATTAGCTGAAAAAATACATAATTTTGTGATTATTATTATGAAAATGTATGTTAAATGTTAATTATGTTAGATTGAAAGTGTACATTATTTACATGCATCATATTTTGACTAAAATATGTACTTTTGTGTTCAGGTTATAATGAAAGCAATAGCATTTACGCCGAGGGGCTACTGGCAGAGCAGGAGAAATAGATATGACCTTCTTGTGACAGTAGTTGGCGTGATATGGGTTGTCACTCATTTTATGCTGATGGTAATCTTTCTTTTAAAAAATATTATTTCTAATTGCTAGTTTATTATGTCATATGTATTGTTGTCTCTAATTTATGATAAGTTAACAGTTTCTAGAAGTAGAAATTTATTTATAAAACTCTTTCAAAGATTGTCTAAATATAATTCAATGCTTTTAATTAAAATTAATAACTTAAATTTTTTTTGTATCATCCTAACTTCAAAATAATATTCTTTCTAAATTTTTAAATCTTTTATACTTTTTAGTAATAATATTAGAGTTTTCAGAAACATTATATGTATAATTTCATTTGTTTAGTTTTAAATAGGATGAAAAATATATGTTTAATATTTTCCAGAATAACACGAGTAACTCAATTGGTTATACAGTTGTCATCCTGCGTTTTTTTACTATTACTGGAAAGCATGTAAGTATATTTAATTATATTAATGTATATATATATTGAAAAAATTTTTACAAAAAAATTTTGTTATATTAAATGTTATTATTATTTGTTTTAATACTTTGTTCAGTGTTAAGAATTTTGCTAATAAAATTTTAAGGGTTTTCGAGAAATAATATCTATTTAAAATGATTTATTTTATGTGTAAGGTAAAAAGAGAAGCATTGAAAGCTTTTTTAACAACTTTTTAAGATGGTTATTGTTTAGTATATGAGTGTAAGTCTTAATTTTGTATTATTTAAAGTTTACCTGATTTATATATATATATATATTGGTTAAATAGTTGGGTTCTCTTGCAGTACCTGTAAAATCTTCAAAACAATTGAAAATATATGAAATTTTTTAAATGATTGTGTTTTCAAATAAAAAAAAGATGTTTTTATATTTCGCATATTGCATATTATTTTTCTTTATCTGAAGAAATATTTTTAAGCAAAACTGAATTATCCAAGGGATTTTTTTAAAAAAATTCCTTTGAATTATTAGCATTTACTCCATTTTTTACCTGGTAATACTTTAGAGATATATTAAATATTTTGTTTGTGTGTTCATTTTAATTGTATTAATTTTTAAAGTATAAATACTTTGAAATTTTTAGGCCACTCTGAAGATGCTAATGCTCACTGTTGTGGTATCTGTGTATAAAAGCTTTTTCATCATCATGGGAATGTTTCTATTAATTTTGTTTTATGCACTTACTGGAGTTTTATTGTTTGGAACTGTAAAATTTGGAGAAAACATTGGGAGGTATTTTATATTTACAATTCACCGATGAAAACTTTAAATACACATTAAGAGTTTTCTCTGAAAATGCATATTTTAGTTTATAGCATAATAAAAAAACTATTGAATTGTTGATAAAAAAATGTATAGTTCTATTAAAAGTTTCTACCTCTGTAGATTGAAAAAATATTGTTTAACCTCTTCATGATGGGCGAGTCATATTTGCATTCAGGGCAAATGTCTCACGGCCGGGCGGTGCATACGTGCATTTTAAGATAGAACAATTTTTATTGACCTTTAAATAGCACCCTTGTCCATTACGTTTTAAGTAACCTGACCTTCAGTTAGTTCATATTCTGGCTGTGTTTTGTATTTTTCCTGTCAGATGTTGAGAGGGAGCAGGGAAATGGGAATGTAAACAGATAGAGCACAGCTCTTAAACTTTCCAAGTGATGTTAAACATTTGCGTTTTTCCCTAATAGCTTTCCATATACTTTTTTCTCTCCTGTGAGGAGCGTTTTATGGCTTAAACGTCTATTACAGTTTTCATTGCTTTCATATATAGTTTTTGTACGCTTCTTATTTCGAAAACCTTGACTTCAGATTAATATTAAATTGTTTTGAAGGCATTTTTCTATCCTTATTATGAACAAAAAGAGTGAAAAAAGCCAAAGAAAATGCATAGTTTGTTCACAAACCATGCTTAAACAAAAAAAAACACTGCAAACATTTTATGCTTGCAAATCGTGCAATATAGAACTTAGCGTTTCTCCATGCTTTGAGGTTTTCCGCATTCAGTTTTCATTTTAATTGTGTTGCTTTTTGTAAATAATCTTTATTGTATTTTTTTATTAATGTGTTTCATTAATTAAAAAATTGGAAAAATTTGAATAGGGCTTTTGGAAATTATTTTTTTATATATTTTCATATACATTATAGGCAAAACTTTATTACAGTCTAGTTGAATGTAAATAACAGCTTATGTAATAATCTAAAATGGTACCAAAAATTACAACGTTAGGACTCAAACTTTATTATTTATGATTTTTTATTTCCAATGTTAGGCTTAGTGATGCACCCCACCCCCTCCATCCTCTGGTACAATTCCTTCCATCCCACTGTGAACAGGTTAATAAATATTTTGTAATTCTTACATCTATTAGAATCAGAAGTGAGCTAATATAGTCATTGGTGAAATTCTCATAACTTAATGTATTTAGTTATTGTAATATGTGTTCTAGAAAAGGAAGAAATAAGAATCTTTATATTCATTTGTTACTATACTTGGTCAGTGATGTAATCCTAAATAGCATTATTAATTTTAATTTCAGTTTTATGCAATTTTCTTTTATTATATATTTTATGCTTTTTCATAATTTAAATATGCATTTGACATTCTTACCGTAATGTGGTAAAAAAAAGTAAATGAATACAATATATAAACTTTGGTAAATTAGTTCTGTTAAAAGGAATTATGTCTGTACTTATATAAATGATAAAACCATGAATATTTGAATAATGTACAATTATATTTATTATAGGCAAGCTAATTTTCAGACTGCACCTAGTGGGATAGCTATGCTATTTCGAATTGTCACTGGAGAAGATTGGAACAAGATTATGCATGATTGCATGGTATGAATTAAATTTATTATTGCACTTTAAAAATAAATGTTTACACTTTCTTCTCCACCCTCTCTATTCTATGCATGATTTTGTATTTGGGATATTTTATTTTATATTTTGAATATAAGAACATCAGAATTTATTGCATTATTGATACTTCAAGTTATTTGTTTTAAGAATTCTTGAAAAAATATGTGTGCACAATTTTTTCACATTTTGTACTGTATCATTTATCCTAAATTTTTGCATATCTTTATTCATAATAAACACATTCTTTTAGTTGAGTCCTCCATATTGTACACCTGGTGAAAATTATTGGGAAACTGACTGTGGAAATTTTACTGGAAGCTTGATTTATTTTTGCTCCTTTTATGTGATAATTACTTACATTGTTCTTAATCTTTTGGTTGGTAGGTATTTTATGCTGTGCTTGATTATACAGTATTAATGATATTTATAAAAATTTTTTAGATTTTCAACTTTTCGTAAAGAAATTTTACTTTATTTGGTAATCCACTGTAGTACATTTTTAAAGAAAAAGCAAAGGATGTAAACAGATGTTAAAATATTTTTATTGAATAAAGTTTTATTTTTTATCTTTTAGTATATATGCCCCAAAGTAGAAACTAATTGTAAATAGTAATCTAATGAGAGTAGTGTATTTTTATGCATTCAAATGTTTTTAATTACGTATCAAAATTTGCATATTTTTTCTTTTTTATGAAATGTTAATTAAAAAATGTAAAATGCATGATTAATAATAAACTTTATTATTTTGTAGCTATTATTATGGAGAACTTTTCTTTATTTTATTCTAATGAAGAAGATGCTCTTCTCAGTTATGCTGACATCCGAAACTTCCAAAATACCTGGAATATTGTCGATATTCAACAAAGGGTTAGTGTGGCATTTTACTCTTTGATTTAATACTCATGTAAAATTTGCTTTATGGTAATATTTAAATCACAGTCCAGACTGTTGTCCTGGATGTTTCAAACACTACAGTCATGCTTATTTTAACAAAATATATTTATATTATATATATATTGAAAAAATGACAAAATTAATCTTGTTATGCTTCTGGATTTAAATGTTATTTCATGTTGTAAAAGGCATGCAATGATTTATGACTATTTTTCAATGGTTACCAATTTTAAATTATTATGAGTGAAAATGGTTTTCTAGTAACTATAAATTCAACAACTGAAGTTTCTTTTTAAATGTATAATAAGTGGTATTGCCTCTGCAGCATCTAAATATCTTTACCTCTGTTCAAAGTAGTCTTATTTGAAAGAATAATGAGAAGAGTAACAAATTAAATAAATTTTGAAAAAAATTTCTCTATAATTATATTTACTCTAAACTCTCTTTTTTTACTATTAAGTTATCCTTAATGTGATGTTTATTCCTGCTGTTTTTTAAAGTAATGTCTGTCAAAAGTATTTAATTATAAAGCATACTTTTATTCTATACTTATCATCTAATACATAAGTTTTTTGGTGACAGGGAGTCACATTTAGCATATATTTTTCTCAAAATCTTTTGATCTATACTGGAATTTTTCCCCCTGGTTCTCTTTTCAATTAAACTTGTGTGGGTAAAATTTGTTCAAAATCTTTCTTCTGTTAATATTATCTTTTAAACTTTTTTCTTAAAAAAAGGAATATCCAAAAAAAAATTTTTTTAATAAAATACAGCAAAAATCTTTGTTAATATAAAGTACATTCTTAATGGTAAAATAAAAACAAAACCAAAGAAAATTAATAATTCCTGAAAATTACTTTAACTCTGAGACTAAAGGTCAGGCATGAAATTGAAAAGTAGTGAATGGTATTGAAATAAAGTTTTATCTTTTTATAATGCATAAATACCTCATTAACTTAATATTTTATATATTGTTTTGATTCTTTACAAGCTTTCAGTAACTGAATTAATGAAATTATTAGTCATTTGCTAAAAAAATATTTGAATACTGCCATTTGCCAACTTGAAGTCCACATACTTTTAAAGTCAAAATACCTAAACCAATCCATCCATGTCATTTCTATTTTTATTCTCTATGTATGTATGATTTAATAAGGAAAGACACAATAAGGAGAGAGAAATACTTTCTCTCTCCTTATTTTCACTGCACAAAATTCTGTTGACGAAAATAACATGGAAAATTCATTTATTCTTTTTATGGATAAGTCTTTGTCAGTCTCCATTCATCATTTATTGCTTTCGAGGAAGAAACTAAATCAAACTAGCAACTTCTAATGCTGAGAAAATATGCTGAAATAGAACAGTTCTGAATTGTAGAGTTTTAATAAAAAAAATAGTATTTTCAAAAAGGTACAAATTTGTTTATGGTTTCATCGAATTCTGTTTTTGCACTCTTTTTCAAAATGCTTGTCACATTTTAAAAATAAAAAAACCCTTTTTTTAAAAAATGTATCTTATAAATATTAGTCATTGTCAAAATAAAATTTGGGTTTCATATTTTTCAAATGAATTCAGAATTTATGAAACTATCTCTACATACACATATTAAATGTAGACATTTAATCATACAAACTCATTTTTATATAGTATGATGTAACTTTAACCATTTATTTATCTGGATATTGATTATTGTAATTGCTTAATGGAAAATGTTTGTGGAGGATTGCTTGTTAAATTGTATCAGCAATTCATACTTATATCATTTACTGAGAATGAAATTATACTAAAGCCTTTTTTCTCTATTAATAGGGTCTGATTCCTGTTGGAAGAGTGAAATTCTTACTTCGCTTGCTCAAGGTAAAGGTAAAGGATGAAGATTATTGTATATTTTGTATATATATATGTGTATATACATATATATATATAATTGGTGTGTCACGAATTATTGCAATCGTTATTGAATTAATTTTCTTTCTTTTGTCTTTCTCAGGGTAGACTTGAAGTTGATCCTGACAGGGATCGACTCTTATTCAAACATATGTGCTATGAAATGGAACGAATCCATAATGGAGATGATGTCACTTTTCATGATGTCTTAAAGTAATTGAAATTTAAAACAGTAATATTTACTTTTGTGTTGAAATACTTTTCTTCTTACATAATAAAAATCATATTGTGAAATTTTTCAGTTTCTTTTCTAAGTAAAAATATCTGAAAATTACAATTTTTATAAAAATTTTGGGGGTTATTATTGCAAATAAATTTATGAAGGTCTAAAAATAATTATTAATTTGATAAAGATTTTTAAAATTTTCTACAAAGGAATTAAGGCTATTATTATACTCATTTTTCAATATATTTATTGTTATTATCAGTTTTTAAATTGATAAATTAAGTATACCTAATTATTTAGGCTTTTGAAAATTTCTGTTTCTAAGACTAAGCGAATAAGGATTGGAATTTAAAAATTCACTTAAATATGCCAAATTATTAATTTAAGATGCATCAGTATGAAATGTCGATGGTCATCTATAAAGTAAAGAAGAATTGGGCATGATGCCCAGTGCTGTTCCCATACTGCCACAAATGCATGCACAACAGTTGGCTTCTTCACTTCCTTCAGTCTGAGCCAAATTTTATTGTTGAATAGTTGGATGTCTTTGTTCTATAATCTTTCAGAATCAAAAGGTTGCAGAGCATTGCCAAGATTGCTAGGTTGCGGACATTGAAAAACTCATCAAACGTCAAATGAGTGATGGCTTTCATTTTCTGAAAACACAAAATATTGATTCTATCAAAACTTTTCCATGACTTATAGATACATCATCCAAAACAAGAGACATTGAGGGCTGTGTTTGAAGAAATTTTGGCTTGCTATTATGCGGACCTCGTGCATGAGCACAAACAAAGCGAGAATAACATTTTAAGTGGAAAATTTTTAAATATCCTCCTTACAGTCTTGACTAAGTATGGGGTAGTTTTTACTTATTCATGAAATTAAGAGAATATTTGAGTTGAAAAAGTTTTCAAATGATGGCCTTAAATATGAAGTGACATCCTGGCTCAGATCTTTGACCATTGAATAGTAAAATTGGTACCACATTACAATAAGTGCATTAACAGCTTTGGCAACTACATTGAAAAGTAGGGTAAAGTACTGTATTGGTAAATTTAGTTTTTGTGATATGTTTTGTGTGTGTGTGTTTATTTAATTATGCTAAATCAGTTTATTTTCTGGATAGCTCTTGCAAAAGAGACAAAAAGGGTTAATTAGTTGTGATAAATTAAAGTACTAATATTAATTAAAATTAATATTTTTGAACTGTTTAAAAGAGATCAAAATTAATAAAAAATAGATTTTTATGCATGAATAAATATGTTTTATGCATTTAAATTTGCAACAAATATCTTTTTAAATGTATGTTCACTAAAATTTTGATGCAGTCCTTTTTGGATGAATGAAATATAAATTTTTGTGATTCTTGATTAATACATGTGCAGAATGAATTTCATTATAAAGTATTGCTTTTTCAGTTAAGTTAAAAATTAAACTAAATATATATCAAGAATTAAATGAAGCTTAAGAAATTTTTGAAAAATGTATTAAGAATAAGTATAAGAAAAATAACTGTTGTAAAAAAAATTAACTGTAATTGAATTATTTAAATTCTATATATATTGATTTCAATATAATAATTATGATATATGAACAAAAGTTTTACCAGTGAAAACATTGTGAAATGCAGTTAAATTTGAAAGAAAAAAAATTAGAAATGTTTAATCAGTAATTACAAAATGCAATAATTGTATAATGAACTCTATGTAAATGTGTAATTATGCTTTTTAGCATGCTTTCATATCGATCAGTGGACATTAGAAAGGCTCTGCAACTTGAAGAACTTTTAGCAAGGGAAGAACTTGAATATCTTATAGAGGAAGAAGTCGCTAAGCAAACAATACGCCAGTGGCTAGATAAGTGTCTTCGACGGATCAAAGCAGTAAGGACATATGTTTTTCCCCCCCAAAGCATATTTTGAAAAATATATGCATACAATGATTTTAAATATTGGAAAAGGAAACTGAATTTTAAATTATTGAAAGTTTAATTTTTGTAATTTTGCTACCAAATTGATATTTGTAAATATAAATAAAAGTATATAACATTTTCTGTAAAAACTAATTATATTTTTAGTTTTAATTTATCTCCAGAACTTATTATCAGCACCTATTTCTAATGTTTTTATTATTGTTATTTTGATTAAACCAGAAACTAGAATTTTGTGAAGGTAGGAATTCATTAAGGCATTCCATTAATTTTCCCTAATGAAAACTATAAATAAATTCTAATTCTAAATTCTTTTCATGCTACAAAATTTTATCTAGCTTGAAATTAATTCGGTCTTATTTTTAAATTTTAAGTGTGAAGAATGTGTAAAAGATAATGTAATTTAATAAATTTTCTTTTAAACTTCTATGAATGAAACAAGAAGCTTGGCTGCACCAATGGTATTGAATTGTCAATTATTTTATTTAATTTGTAATAAATAACATGAGTAAAACACTGCATTAAATTCTTGAGCACAGTTTTTCCTTCCTTTTACAGAAATATTAAATGGATGGAAAATTTTGGTTATTTGACTATTACTTTTTATTTAAGAAATATTGCTTAGAAATATGTTTATCTTTTTCATTTTACTTTGATGTCCAAAATTGAGAAAATTTTTACTTTTGAATGATTATATCCAGAGATTATATTATATTATATTTCATATTTCATGAATGAAATTATGTTTATACATTGTTTGTTATATGTAACATTTCGAAAATAGCATGGAGACTTTTTGACTGTTAAATGTTTATTCATTCTCAAAGACAATCTTTGACAATTTCTCGGCCATCTCAAACCAACACCAATGTTGACTGTACTTGATTTAGGATTGGATTGTATAGTTATTACAATTATTGATAATTCACCATCTTTTGATTAATATCATAATGGAGAAGGGAAATTAGCTTTCAAATGGAGAAGTGTGAAAGTTTGGGCTGTGACCATAAAATGAAATGAAATAAGATCTAAATATTAAAACTCGATGATCTTTTAATGGAAATATTAGCTGTCAAGTTTTATATCTGAGTATATAAGACAAAAATATATTAAATGTAAAGTAGAATTTTGAAAAAGTTCAAACTAAATTTTCCTTACACACACACACACATATACAAAGGAGAAAAGACTCGCTTTCACTCATCAGGAAGTTTCTAGAACTATTAGACTGGCAGACTTGAAAGGCATGTTTCTTTTGTTGTGTAGCAATCCATTAGAAATCTGTTTTGAGTATGTAAAAACATCCAGAAATCAATTTTGTGTTATTCATATCATTATACAATTCATATATTTCATTTATATTTTTTATTTGAATGAATAATGTGTTTCATAGTATGTCTTTGTAGGGATTTTTAGAAATACCAAGCATTATATATATATATATATATATATATATATATATATATATACATGTAATATTTCGAAGTCAGCTTTGAGAACTTTTTGAATAAAAAACCCTGCTTTTATTCAGTAAGCGAATAGACACATCTTTTCAATGAGACAAACCAATGTCAAGTGCTCGAATTTTAATTGTATTGTATGCTTATTTCCAGAACTGCTGAATGTTTTTAGTTTATATTTTTGATTTGAAAGTAAAGCTAATCAGGTATCTCTTGACATTACAGAAATCATAAATAACTATGTATTTTCTAAAAAAACTTTTTATCTGACATAATTCTGGCAGCTCACTATTAGGAATTTTAAATTTCTATTGCTTTTGGAAGTGAATTCTCTTAAAGTATTTTTGAGGATGAACTAAAGAAAGCACCAGCAAAAAGGGGATATTTTTAGAAGGGAATTAACTGATCTGTCACAGAGAGCCGTCTTGGCTCACCTGTAGTTTCTTCCAATCCAAAAAAATCTGTGGTTTCCATTAATAAATTTTTTAATTTCTAGAGCTGTAGATGGATAAATAAATGTATATAATTATTTCCTTTAATGTTTTATGCTGCCATCAACATAATGCCTCTACATGCTACAGTATTTAATGAAATTTCTTTTAAAAAAAACTGAAAAAAAAATATATTTCTTTAAGAGTAAGAGGATACAAATTTTTAAATAATCAATTTAGTTGATTATATTTGTTTGTATATGGAAAATTAAATACATGAAACAAAACGAAAATGTATATAATTATATACATTTGCTATAAAAAATTCCCAAGGAAGAATTTTAAATTAGCTTAATAATTTATTTTACTTTGTATGAATGTTATTCTTCTGAAATATTTTTAAATTTCTTCAGATTAAGGTTGTTGTTTTTTTGATGTTTTGTTATTGAAATGTCATTATACATTTTATTTATGTTAAGATATGTGTCTCATAAGACAAAAATGAGTTAATGCTTTTAAACTTCTATACAGATATGTATTATCAAAAAAAAAAATCTTTCTCTTTTTTTCTTTTTCTTTACAAAATACTTAATTTTTCAGCAAAAACAGCAGAATAGCTTGATTAATAGTCTGAGAGCTACAACTGAAGCATTGCTTGCGGGCTCTGACATTCTTCCAAATAAGCCTGTTGCCTCAGAAATTAAAGATGAAGGCAAAGAAGAGGCTGCTTCAGCCTCTGTCAGGCATCGTAAAAAGGGCCAGCTGCCCGGCAGATCGGACAGCATTTCCTCCCAAGTTAGTTTTTTCTTTAATGTAAATCGTTTTATTTTCATTAATTAGGTATAAATTGAATATTTATTTGTATTTAACAAAAGTGTTGGAAATATTCCTGTTTTCTGAAAATGCATGTATGTTATTGCATCATATTTAAATAATCTGTAAATTATTTTCAAGCTATTTGTTTTTTAAAAGATCTCAAAAAGCTATAATATGAGTCTTTTGTATAATTTCACTACAAATTTTTCTCTGAAAAAAGGAAAATATCTTTCACTTTTTTTTAAAACTGTTATAAAATGTATTCAAAATAAGTACTGAATTGTAATTTGATTCTTGATTATGAAAACGTTGAATTTATTGTATTTTTCTTGAATATTACATAAGGGGAATTAGTTAAAATATACATTTAATCTTATTTTTATTATTTTGTTTTAATGTTCAAAATAAAAAATATATATATATATTTTAATATTTTTTAAAATATTTTTGTTTTTCTAATATTTACAAAAGTGATCAAGTTATTTATTATCTTATGTCAAAATATTTTGTTCAAAAGGGAAATTATAAAACTTTACCATTAATTATGGAAAAAGGGGGAATAAAAATAGATCTATTTCAACAGTGGTTTTAAAGGATGCAATGATGTAAAAAATGAAGAATATGTAAATATTAAGGATATTTAGGATAGTATAATAATGAAAATAGGACATGCCTGATGAAATCAAGAATAGTATGAATGCAAAAGGCCCTGTTGACTGGTTTTGAAAACTAATTTTTTTCTTTCTTTTTCTGAACTTACATACATTGAATATCATCACACAGCTAATGCACTTTTCACATCTGCTGGTTCAGGCAACTGAATCAATCACTATGCTTATAAATATATGATTTAAAATTCTAGTACAAATATCAGTATTATAATTCAAATTTTGGAAAGCATCTTGAATTGAGATTAAGTTTAAATTTATTAATATCACTGGAAAAAAATTAGCTTAGGAATTGAAAGCAACGTCTGAATTTAAGATGTCTAAAAACTGGAAACAAAATTGTGTCTTGAAAAAATTTGATTGACTTTTATCATCTAGTTGGAAATATTTCCAAATGTAATATTTTCTGGTAATAATTGATAGTGAAATAATTTCTTTTAAGAAAATATTAACTATTTATCCTGAACTTTAAAGACATCATATGGTTTTTTTTAGTGTAAATAATATAATATTTAAATCTGATTGTGTAAACACTGTTCTTAAATTTTGCTAGGACTTAAATATAATGTTTCAATAAACATTTATGATTAGATATTCATGACATTGATTTATTTAATGAAACCATATGTGTCATCCAGTTTGCTTTCCTAGATCACAATATTACAACTACTATAATATTTTTCTAAGTAAAATTTATTTGTTTTATCTTCAGATATCGTTTTTATTCTGAAAATGACTTTAACATGCCAACTATTGTCACAGCTGGGGAAAGATCTTTCTCAAAACTTAAAAAAATAGAATTACTCAGGATCTAACATTATTGGAGAAAAATTTACTTCCTTAGCCATTTTATCTTTTAAATTCAAATTAGCTGAAACAGCTTAATTATGATATTATCTATAAATTTGTTGTAAAACATGTATAAGGAAATTAAACAAAAAGTATATCACCTATTGTAACCTTATTATAGTAAATCATATCAAATTGTATAGTAATCAAAATTTATAAAGTAATTATTTTTTATCTAAATTATTAAATTTTTGTGTGAAGAAATTTTAATTTTATGGAAACACTTGAATTTTAATTTACGATTTCCATGTACTACTTACTATACCAATGTGTGCAATATGATAAATAACAAAATGTAATTAGTATTTTATTTAAAATTTATATTTTAAGGTCCAACTAATTAACTTTAGACCAGAAAACACTTTTGATTTAACCAACCTAAATAAAAATTTTGAATTAATTTTCTGAAAAATAATTTAAAAAGTTGTTTCAATCCAAATTATTTTTAAAAAAATTAGAAAATATACATAAATTTTTTTTAAAAAGCGGGCATATGTGGTAATTTAAATTATGTATATCTGACTCTTTTCTTGTTTTTAATTTTAAAATGTAGCTAAATGGAATAATTTATCTATAGTCTGAAATTCATCCTAAAAACTGAACAGTGTTTTCTTTTTAATAATCTTAAGGAGCCTTTATGTATAATTTTTATTGTATAAAATCTTTTACTTTACACAACTAATTTACTTCTTCAGGAGAAAATATTTCAACTGGTTTTGAGAACCATTGACAGCCATACTATTGGATCAGTTTTTTTTTCTTTCAGAAGCTTAGATTTCTCTCAGAAAATAACAATTTATGGAGAAAATCTAGAGTGCACTGTCATGCATCAAACATTACAAATTAATAAATTTTATGAAGACAGTTTAAAGAATGGTGTATGAAAGAGAGAGGCATCTTGACTTGCACAATTTTGAATGAATCTTTGTTGCTGCTGAAGATGCTGTTCAAACTGAAAATTGCCCACCTTTTTTTTAAACGTTTTTTAAATATTTTGGATCCAAATTAATTTTTATTTAAAAAATTATGTCTACATGTCAAATTGTACAATTATATTATTAAAAAAATATGAAATGATCCATAAAATCTGTATAACCATTAAGCTTTGTATTTAAGCAGTAATAGTAGCCATTTTTCACATAATTTTTAATCTTTATGATATTTGCTTTTCACCAAATTGTAGCTAATTTTTGTTGTTCTTTTTGAATAATTTATTATTGTTTACTGTAAGTTCATATTTCTCTTTATCAAAGGGTGG
Source organism: Trichonephila clavipes (assembly GCA_019973935.1). Classification (NCBI taxonomy): domain Eukaryota; kingdom Metazoa; phylum Arthropoda; class Arachnida; order Araneae; family Nephilidae; genus Trichonephila; species Trichonephila clavipes. The sequence continues at coordinate 807,269 of BMAU01007216.1, read as the reverse complement.
GAGAAAATTTTTGGCCCCTTCCCTTTCTGATGGAGCTGCACGAGCTGAAAAAGACAGGTTTCCAACCAAAAAATGGAATGCAAGACAATCAGGTATAGTATTTTTATCATGGTTTATTTAATGATATGATTTTTTAAAGCAGTCCATTTTTATTTGAATTGTCATCAAGTTTTTTTAATATTCAATGAAGATTTATATATAGGTCATGTAACTTTTTCTCTTAATAACTAAATTAAATAATGTCTGTTTATTCATGGTAAATAATGCTATTACATGTATTGTTTTTAATCCCTGAGAAAAGATTTTAAAAAGAACCTAAAGAATGGAATAAAAATAAGTTTTATCCTAGAAATGTTTTAATAATATTTAGCAACTCTGTACATTTATACTGTTTCTAAGTGAAAAGGAATGTTAATTATTTATATTACTGGATATTCCAGCATATAATGAGCACCTAAATTTCAAAAAAACATTTTTTTAAATTTTTAAGTATATTTTTTGTACAATGTACACCCTTTTGGTATCAAAGAAATCTGAAATTTACATGTGATGTGCTCTTACTTTTGAAGTTATTTACACCGTTCAAAGTTATTTTTCCCAACTTTTGAACATTGGTATATTGGATTGACGAGCAATAAGGGAAACAATGTCATTTTGAGAGTAACAAATAATTCTGCAAAAAGGGTGGATTGTATTCAATACAGATGTGCATAAGAATGTTATTCTAGATTTTTAAGAAAAGGGAAGAGGTGCAATTTGGTATAAGAATGCATTTTGTATTTGAATTTGCAGAATTAGGAGTTGGATGTTTTCATTTTTCCAGTTGTTTGAAGCCATGTTTTGAAGTGAAAATCAAATGTTTTAGTAAATTGCATTTTCTATTGAAATGCATCTGATCTAGTGTTCTTTTTGGTAGTACATAGGGCTCCTACCAAATGAAAAAAACTCATTACTGGTTTCAAATGCAGTCATTCAATTTGTAAAAGAAAATATAAAATTGTGCTGCATTAAGGGTATCCATTGATGAAAGCTCCATACATTAGTGGAAGATTAAAATGAAATCACAATAATTAATTTGCCAATGAGAACATGTGCTTTGCGTAAAATAGCAATAAAATGTTTTTAGCTCTCAACACTAAAATAGTGTTGAGAACTGTGGATCCTACAAAATCATTACAATGGTTTAATTATAACAAATTTTTTAAGTCTTATTTATTAAGGCAAATAAACAGCGTATATTTATTTGCCTTAAAGTAGGTTGTACGGACTTGATAGTGTACCAGGAATAAAATAACAAGTCTTCAGCAGTTCATATCTTTAATGCTGCGCAATTCATTCATTACAAATTATGGTGTCAGATGCCCCAGTATAAATAGTAAGAACAATCTGGTTTTACCGTTGCCATACAAATTAGATATTCAAAGATTATAAGATAAATAACAATATGCAAATTCTAACATAGGTATAAGAAATGAAAATGAAATGCTGCTTTTAATTGATGTAGTTTATTTATAGCACGGAATAATTTACTTCTATGGGGAAAAAGTTAATTTTTTAAAAAATAAACAGTATCTAGATACATATAGATTTATATTTTTTAAGTTAATCTTTTCTTATTTTTAGATCTATCTTTTTTATGTATGATATAAAGTGACCTGTAATTTTCAGTCTTATTTTTGGTATTAGAAGTGGACATTATATATATGCTGGAATATAAGATATTTTTACTTCTATCATGTTAAAATGAGCAAAATCAATATTTATTTTTGTTTCTGTCAGCAAACACTGATGTACATGTATTATTAATTTTAAGTTTTAAAATGCATGATCTTTTTTAATTTGTGAAGTATTATTTCAGTTATGATCGATTATTCATGTACACACTCTATTTTAAAAAAATGATACACCAATAAGGACCATTCCAAATGGGTCAAGAATTGGTACAAGTGATGTACATTTATTGAAAACAAAACACTGACTGTATCATGGGAATTAAATGTTTTATTTAGTAAATATACAACTACAAGAGCAAAAATCAATAATGTGTGGACTTTTATCCAGCTGTTTGTTGACTCTTTGTGTTGGCTGATACCCTCTGGAGGAATTACTTGCTATACACATTTGAATTGGCGAGTTGGATCCTACGATCGTCAAAACAAAATTCTATTAAGGAGTGATTGGTGGATTGCATTGTCCTAGAAAGTGTTAAAGAAGCATAAATACAATTAATTGAATGGCATGTCATGTGCAATGACATTATCCCTTTGAATTGTAGATCGAAGAATCTGTGAAAGGAAAGGCAACATTATGGGGCATAGAATCGGGTTGACATACTGCTGTGCTGTAAGAGTATGAGATAGGACAACCAAAGGAGTCCAGCTATCAGAGTGATAGTTAATATTTCACAGAGATGTCCTAGATTTCTCCAATCCGATCACTCTATCCTCACTTTCTGTCGCTGGTCTCGATTAACTGTTGCCGTCTTGATGCTGTATGACTATGGTTCACCCATTCCTACCAAGTTTTTCAATTGATAGCATCACTTCAATCCAAAAACTGAGCAGTCCTGCAATTAAATCCCTTGCTTTTTTAAAAATCGGATTGCACACCCTCTCTCAATTGGTAGCATCTACAAGGCATAAGTAAACTCCACTTGGGTTGACAGAATTATATTTGCATGGAAGTTCTGCATTAATATTGAAATGCCTTATATTTTACACAAATGCTCGGTTGCAATGTACTAGAGCTCCAGTTAATCAATCTTTGACTGCTAAAACTTAAGGAATATACATTTGCAATTTCATCCCATTTAGATTATTGTTTCTTGGTGCATCACTATGTATGTTATTGAGTGTATGTGTATTTTTAATTGATAATTGATTTCTTTTTACTCTCATAATACAGATATTAGATTTTTCAATTCTAGAAATTGCTTTTGATTTAAGTGTACTACCTATTACGAATAGCAAATTATCAGATGTAGAAGTTAGAAGCAAATGAAAGAGTAGAATGTGTTTCATGCATTAAATTACTGTGGACATTGTTATAATTGGATTATTTTTTCTGTGTTTTGTTGAATTAAAATGAAATTCAAAAATTCATTTCTGATTGAAATATTTTCTGCATAATATTGGTTTTTAGTAATTTCTTTTTTGAGGGAAAAAAACGAAATGCATATAGAAGCAAAATATTTGTAAAGCAAAATGTGATGCTCAAAATATTTTTTTTATTTATGCTTTTTTATCTATTTTCCCCTTCTTTTTATTTTATTTTTTAACCTTGTGTTTTACTTTATTTCTTTTTCAGTTCTTAAAAATAAGGTTTAAATTATTTTAAAAATATATGATCTCTTTATTTTTAATTCATATTCAACAGTTATATGACAAACTAATTTGTCTCCCTTTTTATAACATTTAAAAATAAATATATATCGTTCTTTAAGGCTCCAAAGGTTTGCCTGACTTAAGTGAAAGCAGTGAACTATCATCTCCTACACCTGAAGAAGAAGAAGGAGCATTTCAACCGCCATCTCAAAAAATGAGTACTGTTGTTGTGGAGGTTCATAATTGGTGGGGTACTGAACTTGGTTATAACAGTGGCTCAGACGCTGAGGAATAACTACCTAATAGATTATTTAGATGAATGTTCCTCTCTTTATGTGAATTTTAGCCTCAATAAAAATATCTGTGTTGTGTGTGTGATTTATTCTGTTGTTTTGATTTTAGAAAATTAATCTCTAAAAGTGTATTTTAGGGATTACAGAACCTTTAACCACTTAGAAATTTTTTCATAACATTACATTTTGTATTTTTAGAGCAAATTCAATCAAGTTTTGATACGTTTTCTTACTTGATATGTGAGGAAACTAATCAGAGAATATACATAAATATTTTATTACTATTATTCATTATATATTCATGAGTGATTAAGGGGTAGATTTTGCTAATATTTTTTTTTCGGAAATGTTTCCTGATTTGTGTAATTAACTTAAAAATGAGAATTTTATCTTAAGTCACACCACAGTATTGGATGTGTAAAGATCAGAGGATTTGATTATCGAACAAATGTATATCAGAATTAATACATTCTTTTTTTGTTTTACATTCTTTTTTTTTTTTTTGTTTTTTGAATAAAAAAATCTTAATTTTCTGCTATTAAGAGCTGTTTTTCATTTGAAAAACCACATTTCTAACTCTACTTAGTGTCAACTAAATCACTGAACATTTATTTTTGGATTCTTGTTTTTTCTGCCTAGATGTACATACAATGCCTTTCAAATAATATAAATTAGAGTAATTGGCGTAAAATGGTAGGGGTTCATTTTAAAAATTTAAAAAACCACTTAAATATCTTTAAATAATTAAGTACTTCATATCTTTGTAGTATTTGGGTATTATATAGAATACACTCATTAAATATCATTTATACACAGTGCCACTTTATCCATTAGGCCCTCAGGGGCCTGGGGTTCAGAAGGGCCAGGATAAGCTGGACTTAACCAGATTCTCTGGTTATAAATTTCGATCTGCCAGTGTCAATTGGGCCTGTAGATCTTCTGCGCCCAGGGCCCGAAATAAGCTTAAATCGGCACTGTTTATACAAATTATTGTAAGAGGTGCTGTGAAAAGTAATTTAGAAGCTCCCATCAATAGGATAACCCTGAATATAAGAATTATTAATTAATTGAATATGAAAAAATCAAAGTTAATTTGTTATTTTTAAAGCATTTTATATGCATTCTTCAAAACAGTTTCTGTCCTACATGATCTCTGTGTGTGAATTATATTTGATAATGATTTCAGCATGGTTGACTATATGATATAGAATATATGAATTTGTAATAATCTAGGTACTGATTTATATTGATATCTGCATAATTATGCTTCATTAATTAATAAGAAAGAAATGTATCCCAGTTTGTCAATCTTTTAGCTTACTATAGTATAATATTTATACTATGCAAGTGATTTTTAAAATTTCCTTCCATAAATTATAGATTTCAGAACCATAGCATATTCATTACAGATAATATTCTACTGTAAAAGAATTAAACGATGAAAATCTCATACAAGTATAAATTTTAATTTAGAGAAGTGATAAAAATCTTGTATTTCTAAACTGTGGTTCAGTGACAAGAATTACACCACAACTCATTCCTCATTTTCCTAGCATACATATTACACTGTGTAACGAAATTAAAAGATCAATTTCTTTTAATATGAAGCATGCTACAATATTCAATCCATAAGGTTTTTGATTAAATCAACTTGAAACCATGACTCAATGAGAAGCCTATCAGTCACAACCATGGCCACACACAGAGGCAGATTAAGCTAGTTGGATATAAATTCCTTTGGAGCCCGTTTTTATTTATGAAAGCCATGTTAGTGAGACTGTAGTTACACATATTGGAGCTCCTGTAGCTTGGAAGGCTCGTATAATTGATACAGCACCCCTGTCTTTTATATGTTAGACAATTGCATTTTTCGTGATAGGTGTTAAGTACATTAGCTTCTATCAATTTCACTTTTGCACTTTATCCGTAAAATTCACTATAATGATATTACATATGACAGAATTATCTGTGGTATGTTATTTAATATATCGACTGGGTGGCGTGGTTGGTTTGTCGCTGTCCTTCTGCATCCAAGGTTGCAGGTTCCACCCCGGCCCAAGTCGGTGAATTTTCATGATGCTGAAAATTGACACCAGTCGTGTCGTATGTTTATGCAGCATGTTAAAGATCCCTAGAGTGTCTATTTGGCTTGGATGCTCTTGGAAAAATTAAATCCTAATACAGGTTCACATCGACAAGAGCTCATGTGCTTCCCTCTAAGGAGAAAACTGGGCGTCAAAATTACTTGCGGCGATTGATATTTACCTTATATGGTGCCTCAATAAAAAAAAATGATACCAGTCTCCGGGGAATGTACTAGGTCTGTAATGGTAAAACACCAATCAGCAGCCCATTAGAAATAAAAAATGTTATTTGATATGTATAATATTGTAGCGTTTCGCTGATTTTATTCCTTTACCCAAAAGTGCTCTGTGTGGCGTGCTCATCTTAACCAATCGGTGAAGGCGAGCCTATGACGTCACAAGTTTCGGAAGAGCGCCGGAGCTAAGCGACGCGAGGTAATTCTCTTCTCCTGGCGGCCGAAGTACGATGACGTTGATGGTTAATAAATAGTTAATTTTTGATATAAATGGAGTCGATGTATCATTAAACCTTCTGAATGACTTTTCCTACTTAATTGTTTGAAGTAGAGCGCCCACAACCGCTCGCACCTCTACATTAGTGACCTAGGATTTCACGCTAAAAGTTCTATTCGTCGACTTTCGTTTTGACTTCAGTTTCGATTTGAAATGGCTACTCCAGAAACAGCAGCTGTGGTTATTCCGCCGTTTATTCAACGCGATCCTGCTCTTTGGTTCTACATGATTGAATCAACATTCGAACTTGCCTCGCCAAAACCTATTACTGAAAGCAAGACGAAATATAACTATGCAGTCTCTCATTTACCTCCAGATATTGCGACAGTCGTTCGCGATGTTATAATCCAACCGGATATATCTGATCCCTACAGCGAACTGAAAGCTAAAATTATTGAGCGTTGCTCCGAAAATAAAACGCAGGAAATTCGTCGTTTGTTGGCCTGTGAGAGTCTCGGAGATCGAAAACCTAGTGAACTTCTCCGCATTATGAAAAGACGAGCTGAAAATCACAACATTGATGATTCTCTCCTTTTGAACTTTTCAATCAAGCCATGCCTGTTCCTGTGCAAACCATTTTGGCATCCATATCCGATTACTTCGGACAAGGCATCTGAGGTGGCGGATAGAATTCTTGCTATTTCTCCGCACGCAATCAACGCTGTTTCTGCAAGTGGAGCAAGCCCCTCATCAGTGACTGATCGTCGTTCTTCAACCGACATGCTTTTGGATGAAGTGAAAGCTTTGCGCAAGGAAGTTGCAGACCTTCGTCGATCTCGTAGTCAATTTCGGCACGACAACAACGTTCGTCGAAAGCGTTCGAATTCCCGTTCAAGTAAGCTCTGCTGGTACCACTTTCGTTTTCAAGCTAACGCCAAGAAATGCATTCCGCCCTGCTCCTTTACGGAAAACCCGACTCTGGGAGAGTAGGGGCGGCGGACTCTTCCTCTGGATTTACTTCTCGTCGTCTATTCATCAGGGACCATAATTCAGGTATTTGTTTTTAGTAGATTCTGGTTGCGACGCCAGCTTAATAGTCGCTAATAAAACAGAACAGAAATTTCCTGTTATTCAAACCTTGCGTGCAGCTAATGGTACTAACATAAATGTGTATGGACGAAAATCCATCACTGTTAATTTTGGTCTACGCAGAAATTTTACTTATTCATTTTATGTTTGTAATGTATCTAGTGCTATTATCGGTGCTGATTTTTTGTACCAATTTAATTTATCACCAGATTTACGACATAAGCGTCTTATTGATTGTGTAACTAATTTAAAAGTGCCTGCTAAATTAGGTATATGTTCCATTTTTTTTTTCTGTAAAATCTGTATATATGAATAATGTTTATGGCAAATTGTTATTGAAGTATCCTGAACTTACTAAGTTACCTGATATCAATCAACCTGTTAAACACAATACTATGCATTTTATAAATACTAAAGGTCCTCCACAGTAGCAGCTAAACCAAGAAGGTTAGCTCCAGACAGGCTTAAAATTGCAAAAGCCGAATTCCAACATATGATTAAACTCAACCATATAAGACCGTCTAAAAGTGCATATGCTTCACCTTTGCACATTGTACTAAAAAAAGATTCTATTGAGTGGAGACCAGTTGGGGATTATCGTGCACTTAATGCACAGACCATAAAAGAAAAATATCCTATACCCTGCATTGCTGACTTCGGAATTATATGGTAAACAAATATTTAGTCATATTGACTTGATCAAAGCTTATCACCAAATTCCCATAAATCCATCTGACGTACACAAAACAGCAATATGCACCCCATTTGGCCTTTTCGAGAGTTTGCGGATGCAATTTGGCCTCTGCAATGCCTCGTCAACATTTCAACGTTATATTGACGAGGTGACCAGAGACTTACCATTTGTCTATGCATTTGTTGATGATTTACTAGTAGCTTCAGATAATGAACCCCAGCACTTAGAACATTTAGAAATCTTATTCTCCAAACTTAAAGAATATGGCTTATGTATAAACGTTGAGAAATGTCAATTTGGACAATCTACCATTGAATTTCTTGGATTCAAGTTATCAGGGGAAGGAATCGAACCTTTACCTGATCGTGTAAAATGTATCCTAGAATTTCCTCAACCAACAACCTTGACCCAATTACGCCGTTATTTAGGTATTTTCAATTTTTATAGACGTTGCATTCCTAAAGCTGCAGACATACTAGAACCCCTTGTTAAATTTCTTGAAGGTCATAAAAACCGAAAGAAACATCCTCGTTTTCCAATGCTAACAATCCTTCTGAGCAATTACAATGGAACGATGCAGCAACTCTTTCCTTTAAGGCCTCAAAAGAAGCAATCGCTAAAGCAACGCTTTTAAAGCATCCCATTCCAGTTGCTCAGTTAAGCTTATGGGTAGATGCTTCGAATGTAGCAGTTGGCGGCTCTTTAATGCAACTATCTAATGATCAATGGGAACCACTAGCATTTTACTCTTCCAAATTAAATAAATCTCAAAAGAATTGGCCCACTTATGACCGTGAGCTATTTTCTATTTATTTCTCTGTAAAGAAATTTAAACATATGCTAGAAGGAAGAACTTTTGTCATTTATACTGATCAAAAACCCTTAACATATGCATTTCAGCAACACTCTGAAAAATGCAGTCCTCGACAGTTGCGCCATCTGGATTTTATTTCACAGTTTTCAACTGACATTCGTTATACTAAAGGTTCGGATAATACCGTTGCCGATGCCTTATCTCGAATTGAAATAGATGAAATATCGCCTACTGTAATAAATTTTAAAAATTTGCTTCTGCTCAATCGGATGATGAGGAACTACAAAAATTTTTAAATTCCAATGATTCCTCTTTAGAAATCGAAAAACATTATTTCCCCCTTGAGGATGTTACTTTGTATTGCGATATGTCTCAAAAACAACCCCGACCTTTTGTTCCTAAAAGCATGCGACAGCTAATTTTTAAAGCTCTTCATTTTTTCTCCCACCCAGGAATTTCAGCCTCCATCGATTTAATCGCCAAGCGATTTGTATGGCCAGGCATGCGCAAAGATATAAAAATTATGGTTCGCAGCTGTGTTAAATGCCAACGAGCCAAAGTGACACGGCATACAAAATCTCCCATTGGCACATTTGCTCTTCCCGATGCACGCTTTGCACACATACACTTAGATTTTATAGGCCCTCTACCACCCTCCAACGGCAATCAATTTTGCATGACCATCATTGATAGATTTACTAGATGGCCTGAGGTGATACCAACGCCTGATATGACTGCGGAAACTACTGCTCGTGCTTTGATGCACGGATGGATTTCCAGGTTTGGATGTCCAACCACAATAACAACTGACCGTGGTACAAACTTCGAATCTAATCTTTTCAGAGAACTGACCCGTATGTTAGGTTGTAATAGGATTCACAGTACCTCTTACCATCCGCAAGCAAATGACATCATTGAACGCCTTCATAGACACCTCAAAGGTGCACTAAAAGCTCACAATCATATTCAATGGACTGAACTGCTTCCAATAGTTCTATTAGGTATGCGTTCAGCGCTTAAGGACGATATTAACGCTACCTGTGCACAACTGGTTTATGGCACTACGTTACGATTACCTTCCGATCTTGTAACGAGTGATTCCATCAACCAAACGGCTAACTCCACTTATGTAACTAGTTTAATACAAACAATGAGATCCTTAAATCCTGTTTCTACAGCTCAACATGGCACACAAAATATTTATATCAACCCCTCATTAAAAAACTTGTTCACATATATTCTTAAGATCTGACAAGGTTAATCCTCCATTAACACCACCTTATACTGGACCCTATTTGGTAATTAGCAGAAATGACAAAAACTTTATTATCGACTTAAACGGTAAGCAAAGTACTGTATCTATTGATCGCATTAAACCTGCTTATCTTCTGGCAGACGTTACTGATCATTCCGATCTCGTACAAACTCAAACAATTATTGAGAAACCTGTAACTGCTGCACCCAATCCTTCTATACCGTACACCACTAGATACGGCCGTAAGGTCAGATTTCCCAAGAATTTAGTTACCGAATATATTATATAAACGCAAACTGTACTCTTGTAATTCATATTTTTTTTTTTTACATTTATATATATTATTTTTGTACCTTGCATATGTTATTCTCTATAATTTTGCATATATTGTTATTCTCTATAATTTTGCATATATTGTTATTCTCTATAATTTTGCCTGTATTATTATTCTGTATACACTTGTATATAGTATTTTGTATACCACTGCATATCTATTACCGTCAGTAATACTGCATATATATGCACCATTCTCCATATGTTTCAAATATGTCAATTGAGTATGCTGTCAATATTTTCATGTATTTCTTGGTATGTATCCTAACTTGTATATATGTAATCGTGACTTAGGTCACTGGGGGCCTACTCTGTAGCGTTTCGCTGATTTTATTCCTTTACCCAAAAGTGCTCTGTGTGGCGTGCTCATCTTAACCAATCGGTGAAGGCGAGCCTATGACGTCACAAGTTTCGGAAGAGCGCCGGAGCTAAGCGACGCGAGGTAATTCTCTTCTCCCGGCGGCCGAAGTACGATGACGTTGATGGTTAATAAATAGTTTATTTTTGATATAAATGGAGTCGATGTATCATTAAACCTTCTGAATGACTTTTCCTACTTAATTGTTTGAAGTAGAGCGCCCACAACCACTCGCACCTCTACAATATGATACAATAAACAAAAAAGTTTTTCATTAATATTTATTACATTAGTAAGTTATGTATTTTGTCTGCAATAAACCAAATGCTACTAACCGTATCGTATTTGATCCGCAAACAAATCTAAATCTAATACTATTATTATGTTTCAAGTGTGCCATGATTTATGTTGAAATCTACACATACGACTTCACAAAAACATTTATTTTTGCAGTTTTTTTGCTGGGATAGGAAGAAAAAGTGATTTGTTAAAGTCCCTTTTGAACATTTTTTCATTTTGAATTCTAAAAAGTTCCTGTTGAAATAATGTTCCATCTTTAATAGTAATAAAATATTTTTTAAATTATATTACGAAGTTTTGACATTTATATAATGTTTTAAAACTTTTTTTTGTAAAAATATGAATTTGGTACACATAAATTTTAATATCTGTTTATTATATTTAAGCAAATTTTATTTTAATTTTTATATCGATACTCAAAATATGTAAATTGTGGTTCTTGTTTTAATTTCAGTAAAATTTTATTTAATAACTGAAATAGAACTTTTGAAAAATAGAAATCCACTAATTTTCATTGAAAAGAATTTTGATGTGAACGATGAATCACACACACAGGCGCTGTGACAGCTGATCTGACAATCAATCTGTCCTCCCTATCTGCTGTGGCCCTAGGTCGACCGCTACCATCATGACGCTGAAATCTGCCATTGTCCACTCATTCTTGCCAGCATCTTCTAATGGCCGCATCGCTTCGACCCACATGACGAGTGATTCTCCGATTTGCCAACCTGCCTCTTTCAGTTCAATGATACGACCTCTTTCAAACTCTAACAGTTGCTCGTAATGAGCTTGAATCCTGCGGCTTAAGTTAATGTTGTGGGAGTAAAAAAAAATACTTTTAATTTTTTCCTCCAATAGGATAATCGAATTAAATTAGTTTATGAAGTTGATAGTCTCCGTGCCTAACCAGTATGGTAGCACTGTTTTGAAGTCGCTCTCTCCACAGCTTGTCTCGATACAGTCCACAAGGCGTTTTTTCTTATTTGCGTTCAGGATTCCTGGTCAGCATCATGGACCAAAACTCCCGGATCCTCCTCTCCGCTTCCTAAAACGACCAGCCCTCGTCTTTTGCACGCTCTTTTTGTTTCCCTCGCTCTCCTTTTTTCTTTCTTTCGGTTTTTCCAGCCTTTTAAAACATCAGGGACAGTCCCTTTCTCCCCCTCACACTTTCTCATTGGTGGACCCATAGGAGTCGATCCTTGAACCTCAACTCATTAGAGCCCATTGGCGCATAATCCGCCAATCGTCCTCTCCCCTGGTTTCTTTACAAACCAGCAGGTGTCCGACACATGCTCCGACGGCCGAACCCCTTCGGCCTACTGTCGTCGTTTTACCGCCTTTGAGGACAATTCGCCATTGTGTATGTAAGGCGACAGTCAGCTGCCTCGGAAGCGATCTCGTCCACAGTAAAATAGCCAGACTATTGTTTGCCTAATCTAACTGGCACCAAAGTCCAGACGCTAAATAAGCGATAATGAACCCCAGCTGCACGTGCACCAAAACTCAGTCTAGTATTGTCCTGAAAGAGTGAAACTCGTTTCGAAAGGAGGACGTGGTAAGAGAGAGTTGCCCGATTGTAATGAAATTTCGTATGCAAAGACATTTGTTCCGAATCTGCAAATGATTAAAATTTGGTGTCCAATGAATGAATAGCGAGAGCTACAGCACATTGGAACTGTGCTCTCAGCAGATGTCTGTAAGAAGCGATTCTAAATCTGATGGCCGAAATCTCTGTTGCATTGCGATTTAGGATACCTTTCAACGACTGAAAAAAAATGCCTCGGTGCCGGATTCGAGCAACTGTTAGAGTTTGAAAGAGACGATATCATTGAATTGAAAGAGGTAGGTTAGGCAAATCGGAGAATCACTCGTCATATGGGTCGAAGCGATGTGGCCATTAGAAGATGCTGGCAAGAATGGGTGGACAGTGGCAGATTTCAGCGTCATAATGGCAGAGGTCGATCTAGGGCCACAGCAGATCGGGAGAACAGATTGATTGTCAGATCAGCTATCACAGCGCCTAATTCATAGTTATCAACCATCAGAGGTGTGCCCCACGGCTGATAGAGCGGGGGATACAGCGCTGTACAGACGGCTGATAGAGCGAAATTTACGATCATCATTGATGATCGTAAATTTCGATCTTCAATGAGTCAAATTTCAATCATCGCTACGCCTCCTGCCATTCACGCTTACATGCTGTAGAGCCAGATTACAGTAGTGCTTGTCTTGATAAGGTTGGAATCATGCTGACTGGGGACGTATAGTGTTTAGAGATGAATCCCGCTTCTAACTGTATCCTGAAGATAATCGAAGACGTGTCTGGAGACGCCCAGGGCATCGTGTTGATCCTGCTTTCACTATTATACGCTACACAGGCCCTCAACACAGGAGTTATGGTCTGGGCTGCTATTTCTTTTGAAAGCCGGATCCCTTTGGTCGTAATTAAAGACACATTTACAGCATAGAGGTACGTCGACGACTTTCTGAGAACTGTTTTGCTACCGTTCATTTGTAGTACCCTCGTCTTCTTTTTCATCAAGATAATGCCACAACGCATACGAAACGTGTTGCTATGAACTTGTAAAACACTTCCTTGGCTAGCCAGACAGCCATATCTCTCTCCAATTGAGCATGTCTGGGGTATGATGGGAAAGCGACTGCATCTACCAGGGAATGTTGATGACCTAGCCCGACAATTGGAGCAAATGTGGCAAGAAATACCGTAGGAGACCATCAGGATGCTTTATCACTCTGTGACACCTCTTGTGGCAGCTTACATCTAGGCTAGAAGGGCGTCAACACCTTTCTGAGTTCGTTACTTTGTAACTATGTAACTCTGAAATAAATCCTTCAATTTTTCTGAAATTTTAATCATTTTCTATTCTGTACATAATATTTCTACCCACCAATTTTTATCTCAATCGGACAACTCGTTCTTGGTGCATCATTTTTTTGTTATAGAGTGTAATAAAAAAGAAAGAAAAACACGCAGTTATCGTAGTTGAAGAAATTTCGGTGGCAGTAGAAACACATTTTGAAAATATACCTGCCGCGTTGCGTGGTTAGACATTCTTCACTACAACACGGTTGAAATAAATAACAATAACATTTATTAACTTTAAAGATTAAATGAGCAATTAAGAGGTAAACTTCTAAAATCTACAACACATGGTGAATCAGGCACGCTACAAGAATAACAGATCAATTCAGTTCAGTTTTGGAGTCGTTATGTTGAGCTGTAAGGTCGCTGCATACTCCCCTTCCAGTGTCAACGATACCTAGTTGGAAGATGAACTTTGCAACCAGAACGTGTAGATGGTTGGGTAGGCGTTGAAGCTGTTGGATCAGATTCCACAGTAGCAGGTGTTTCATTCTTGGTTTGAGGTAGTTGCAAGTCCTCAGTGTTAAGAAAGAAGGCAGGTTTGCATCTATCAATAGATACAGATACCCGTTTACCATTGATGTCAAGGAAAAACACTTTATCCTTCCTTTGTAAGACTTTGAAAGGGCCATCATAGGGTTGTTGAAGTGGACGACGTAACATGTCTCGGCGAAGAAAAACATGTGTTGCTTCCAACAGTCCTGGATGGATAAAAACTGGACGTTTGCCATGGTGTTTTGGTGGTTTAGGGTGAACTGATTGCATGTGAGACTTAAGTTTCGAAACAAAATTCACAACATCATCGTCTGGCTTGGAAGAGTCAAGCATCTCCCCTGGGGGGCAGTCGAATAGTGCTCCCAAAAACTAATTCAGCTGGGGTACACAGAATATCTTCTTTAAGAGAAGCTCGTAGACCTAGTAAGATGATAGGGAGTACTTCTGTCCAACGCTCAGTAGCATGGCATTTGATTGCACTTTTCAATGGGCGGTGCAATTCTTCGATCATCCCATTAGCTTGAGGGTGGTATCCAGTTGTACGACACTTCTGAACACCAAGTAGTTTGCTAAGAGCTTTGAAGAGCAAGGACTCAAACTGCCTGCCCCTGTCGGTTGTGAGAATTGCAGGAGTTCCAAAGCGAGACACCCAAGAGGAAAAGAAGGCCTCAGCCACAGTCTCAGCACTTATGTCTTTGAGAGGTTGGGCCTCTGGCCATTTCGAAAAACGGTCAATCATTGTCAGGCAATAGGTGTGGCCATTTGATGGAGGTAGAGGTCCAATGAGATCCAGATGAACATGATCAAAACGTTGGGAAGGTTCTTGAAATGATGAAAGAGGTGATCTAGTATGACGATGAATTTTGGATTTTTGGCAAGCTAGGCAGTGTCTTGCCCACTTAGCTACATCTGATGAGATTGATGGCCAAACAAAACGCTGCTTCATCAAATGCACTGATCGACGTATGCCAGGATGGGATAAATTATGCATAGCAGAGAAAACAGCTTGGCGATGCTGTTTTGGGATGTAGGGTCTGGCTGTGCCCGTTGATAGATCACACATAATTTCAGTAGACGAATTGGGAAAAGTTACCTTTTTGAGTTCCAAGGAAGTTCCAGATGCTATTAGGGTGTGAAGCTCTTGATCAGTCTGTTGTATCTCAGCAATACAGTCATAGTCAATTTGACTTGGGAAGGTGATTGCAGAAACACGAGAGAGAACATCAGCAGCAATATTGTCAGATCCTGGAATGTGTACAATATTTGTGGTGAACTGAGAGATGAAATCCAGCTGTGACGGATCTGCCGTGGAGAACACTTGTCACTTTTTTGCCTAAAAGCATAAGTGAGGGGCTTGTGGTCAGTAAACACTGTGAAATCTCTAGCTTCCAGCATATACCGAAAGTGTCGGATAGCCGAGTAGATAGCAAGGAGTTCACGGTCGTAGGCACTGTAAGACTTTTCAGATGAAGTAAGTTTTCTGGAAAAGAAAGCCAATGGCTGTAGCTCAGAGTCCACAACTTGGTGAAGTGCACCTCCTATGGCATAATCAGAGGCGTCCACATGAAGAGCAAGCGGGGCAGAAGGTGAAGGATGAGCAAGAAGTGCAGCATCAGCAAGAGCTTGTTTACACCTCTGAAATGCTGTAATTACCTCAGAAGACCAGTTTAAAGGCTTTGAGTCCTTCTTACCTTTAGAACCTTTTAAAAATTCACTTAAAAGATACTGTTGTTCAGCTGCTTTGAGCAAGAAACGTCTATAAAAATTTAACAGTCCTAAAAATTTTCTCAGAGAGCCAACAGTCTCTGGTTGTTTGTAATCAAGAACTGCTTGAACTTTGTCAGGCAATGGTTTAATGCCATCAGGAGTGATAAGGTGGCCAAGGAAAATGAGTTCAGTCACACCAAATACACATTTAGAGATATTTAGTTTTAAACCATATGAGCTCAGTCTTTGGAATATAGTTCTTAAGTGAGAACGATGCTCCTCAGCATTTTCTGAGTAACACAAAATATCATCCAAGTAGACAAAACAAAAAGGAAGTCCTCTTAGTACTTCATGCATGAATCGCATAAAGGTTTGTGGTGCATTCACAAGGCCAAAACACAAATGGGTATATTCGTACAGACCCCATGGAGTTGTTACAGCTGTCTTAGGAATATCACAGTCAGCTATAGGGATTTGGTGGAATGCCTTAAAAATGTCTATTTTGGAAAATATCCTCTTGCCATGCAGTGCATGAGCAAAGTCATTCAAATAAGGCATGGGGTAGCTGTCGAACTCAGTAACAGAATTCAGCTGCCTGTAATCCCCAACAGGTCTAACTGTAGAGTCAGATTTGGGCACAACATGAAGAGGAGAACTCCAGGGACTTTTGGAAGGTCTAATAATGCCTTGAGCAAGAAGAAATTCAAATTCTACCTTCACTGCATGATACAGTTTAGGGTGTAGCCTTCTAGGCCTGGCAGTGACTGGTGGGCCAGTAGTAATAATATGGTGGACTGTGCCATGTGATGCTGATTTGGAAATTAAAGAAGGGTTGCTGAGGTCTGGATATTCCGATAAGATGTTTTTAAAACTAATGTTTGCATCTACAGTGAGGATTGAGGGCTGTACAATATTTGAAAAAACACAAGAAGTGAAAAGAGAAGTTTCCACATCCACCAACCTTTTTTTTTCTTAAGGTCGATTAAAAGGTTGAAGTGCTTTAGAAAATCAGCACCAATTATAGATGATACATCAGCAATTATGAAAGTCCAGATAAAAGGTCGCCTCAGACCCAGGTTCAGTTCTTTACGGACCATACCATAGGCTGGAATTTTGGTATTATTAGCAGCAAATAAGGAGAAATTAGACTGAGGTGATATATTCATAGTTGGAGAAGGTGGGATGACACAGATTTCACTTCCAGAGTCTATGAGGAATTTCTGGCCAGACTTGCGGTCTAATAAAAATAATCGGCTGGTATGTTTCGAGGGCTCTGCCATTCCAGCTATGACAGAGCTTACTCGTTTTTTGCACAAATGCACAAGGTGAAACACACTTGCGGGCCTGCTCTTTATAACGGCGATGATAGTAGCAGATGCCACTTCCTCTATTGACACTTCTAGAGCGTGAATGTGATCTCCGGCGGTCAGAACTATATCGTTAGTGGCGAGAGGAATTGCGCTCTCTTGTCAGTTCAGCAACTTGTAGAGACAGCTCTTGGATCTGCCTGGCGAGAGTGTCCATGGTTGGCTGAGCACTGCATGAAGATGACTGGGATGGTGGAGGAACAGTTTTGGCCGCACAGATAGTCGAGGACGCACCAACAACCTCAGAAACCTTATCAGCGATGATAGCCAGTTTATCCAAAGACTCTGAGGATGCAGACAAAACAGTCTGGATATGTGGTGGCATTCTTTGAAGCCACAAACTTTGCAGAAAGTCATCCTGGAGTTGGCCATTAGACAGCTCTTTCATTTTTCGCAACAGGTGGCTGGGCTTCTCATCTCCTAGCTGAAGGTCAGTAAGCAGTTTCTTAATTTTTTGAGTCTCCGAGTCGCTGGGTGATGAGCCGCTGCGAGAGAGTGTGATATTTGTCGCTGTTCGGAGGGCTTAACACAATGTCCGACACGTAGGAGAGAGTTTCAGCATCCAGGTTCGCAACCAAAGCAGAATACTTAGTATCATCACTGGAGATACCACTGAATGTGAATGCATGGTCGCATTGCGCAATCCATAGACGAACGTTGGATTTCCAAAACGGCGGCAGCCGCAACGCAATACGAGCGACTTCAACGGTTTCACTAGTCATATTGTTGAATAAGCAGGAAGCGAAACGAATCTCCGAGCAGATGCTTCAAGTGGCCTTGAGGAGAAGGAGAAAAAAAAATCTTTCGCTACGTACTGATCATCCGTAGTAGAAGAATTTGTATTGCATTCGCCAGTAGAACAGAATAGCTTACGTGTTTTTAAGTCCAAAAGGGGTCACCACTGCCGCGTTGCGTGGTTAGACATTCTTCACTACAACACGGTTGAATTAAATAACAATAACATTGATTAACTTTAAAGATTAAATGAGCAATTAAGAGGTAAACTTCTAAAATCTACAACACATGGTGAATCAAGCACGCTACAAGAATAACAGATCAATTCAGTTTAGTTTTGGAGTCGTTATGTTGAGCTGTAAGGTCGCTGCATACCTAATTCTGTTTTTACACGAACTTCTTTTATCCGATTTTGATTGAATTTACCTGACTTTGATTTTTAATATGAATTAGGGGGAGGGGGGAATTATTAATTAATTTTCTTTTTACGCGATTTATTTTGATTTAACACAATTAACTCATTTAGATTTCTTAATTGTTATTAATTTAAATAATTGTAGATAGTGTATATTTTAGAAAGTGAGAAAAAAAGAAGAAATTAATGTTTTGTCTCCCGAATGAATCACTGCAATTTTTATTAATGACTTCAGGGACGTTCCAGCAGGTGGGAAGTGCGTGCCCCACGTGTGGATGGCCAACACAAAGGACAGTCGCAGGCCACATATAGTTCTGTCTCAATCAAGCAAATTTTTTTACGAATTTCTAAAAATAAAATTTATAAGTCGAATAAACATGCTGAATTTCAAATAGTTATTGAAAAATCGAAATAAGTCCCGATTTCCCAATAACATAGTACAGTTTAAGAAAAATAGAATGTTAGTGCATAGTATGTTGGTCCACACATAGTCCATTAATGCCTATTCTTCATACACATCCTTCATTTGGTGGCAAAATTCGTAGCAGAGACGGCAATACCACTAGAAAAAAAGAGGGGTATTTTGCTTATCATTGGTACTGGACCACTGTGGATCAATGCTTAACAAAGGTGTAGAAATATTCGAACCACGCACCTTCCGTTCCGAACGCGAGTACTTTATCGATCACGCCAAAACGATCGGTTTATATAGATACCGCTAAAAAGGCATCTCAAAACGGATTTTTGTCAAAATTGTTTTGGAAAATATTTAATATAGTTAATACTACTATAAGACATAGGAGAATTTAAATTCAATATTGATTTGAGGATAATAAAAGTTTTCAATTTAACAATAGTCTTATAATTTAGAAAAACAAAATAGAGGACGGAAGTGATTTTTGTGTCTTTGCATTTTTATTAATTTTTTCTTTTATACTGGTAGATGAGTTTATAACATCAATGTTAATTATTACTCAAAGTATGAAAATTCTCTCGAGAGGTGGCACAGTAGGTCTTTGCACGCGGGCGGCAGGCACCCCCTAGATCGGTTCTGAATGACTTGTCTAATGTGCTTCATTTATACACTGCTGGCCACCGTAAATGCAACACCCTGAAGGAAGCATGCAAATAACATGAAATTTACAACATGCATTAGCGGAGGTGAGATATACAAATGATTAGAATTTCAGCGCAGACACACATCACGCGCGCTTGTGGCGTCACCTCAAAACGCTATTTAAGGCTTGGAGTTTTCGACGATTTCAAGTTCGGCAATTGTGGTTTTTTCTAAAAACGATCAGTTATGTCACGTAGAAAACAGCGATCAGCTTTTGATCAAGTATTCGAGTTCGACAGAGGAAGGATAGTGGCCTACCGAGAGAATGTGGATAATCTTTCAGGGAAATAGGTAGTCGTGTTGGACGAAACCAAACCACTGTAATGCGGATATGTTATAGTTGGATGCAGGAGGGTACGACGGACCGACGTGGTCGATCGTATCCACCGCAGTGCACCGCTTCACGTGAGAACAGGCAAATTGTGTGCATGGCAGTGACGGATCGTTCACTCACATCATGAACCGTAGCACAGCACATTGAGTCTGCAACGCATCATTCGGTGTCTGCGATTACCATTCAACGCCGATTACAGCAGAGTGGTCTGTACGCAAGACGTCCATTGCTTGGTCTACCCTTGACGCAGAACCACAGACGTCTCTACCGGCCAATGGTGCGATGAAAGAAGGATGTTGGTGGCAGAATGGAATGAAGTAGTCTTTACTGACGAGTCTCGCATCTGTCTGCAACACCACTATGGTCTGATTCGAGTCTAGAGACACCGTGGAGACAGGATGCTGAACAGCTGCGTTATGCTCCGCCACACTGGTCTTGCACCGGGTATTATGGTATGGGGTGGTATTGGATATGACCCTCGCACTCCTCTAGTACGCATTGCCGTTACTTTAAACAGCCAGCGCTACATCTCCGAGATGTTGGAGCCAGTTGTCCTTCCTTACCTTCAGGGCCTGGTCACAGCCATATTTCAACAGGATAATGCGCGACCACACATGGCACGTATTGTCCAAAGTTTCTTCGTCAATCACCAGATTGAATTGCTTCTCTAGCCGGCTCACTCTCCGGATCTTTCACCGATAGAAAACATGTGGTCCATGGTTGCTCAACGATTGACCTCGATTACACCTCCAGCTGCCACACCAGATCGCCTTTGGTAACGTGTGGAAGCTGCTTGGTCTGCTGTACCCCAAGAACACATCCAAAGCCTCTTTGAATCAATGTCGAGGCGTGTGGCAGCGGTGATCTCCAACAATGGCGGCTACTCTGGCTTCTGATTCTGGCAGGAACCACACTTTACAGAAGTCTATAAATTTAATCATTTGATACTTGGTCAACTTGTTATCTACAAAATAAATTTTGTTGTGCTGTCTCTTGTCTTTCTTGGCGTTGCATTTACGGTGGCCAGCAGTGTATATAAGAAATGCCGTGTAGGGCAGCGATGCACGTTAAATCTGTCGAGAGCTGAAACGTCTTCCCGTTGGTGTGGTGTGGTAGTTAGGAGAGGGGGTGCCAGGTCAGGTGTCATCCACGTCACTTGACCATGGCTCAAAATTACATGGTCCGTAACCAAAAGCCCCCTTGTAGCTGAACAGTGCGATGTTAATATTCACTTACTCGCTATATACGTATAAGATATAAATATGCCAGGTCGTCGAAATTTAATTTTATTGATTTACATGAATTATCTCTTTCGAATGTTATAAACAATTTTTATTAAAAACAATATTAGTTTAAAGTAGGTAAACGATCGTTGCAGAAACGCACACAAATATATAAATTATAATTACGATTGGTCTCTTTAAGTAGCACGGGATTATAGTTGATGGACCACTTTTTTTGAACCGCTGTTCAGCGACTTAGAGGACATTATAGCCTGTATCTGACTTTCTGATTTCCATATTACGCTGCGCCATAAATTCATATTCCATTTAGTATGTAGAATACCTTAATATTCTATTCGAATGATTTACCCAGACCTGAAACCTTGACTCATTTAAAAGACAAGACGTTCTTTCTTTCCAACTTTACCTGTCATTTATATCAGTCATAATTCAAGATTTTTAATTAAAATTTTTATTACAATTCAAATGAGTTTAAGCACAACACCTTTTGTTTTGAAATATATTCCCAATGATGTTTGAATCATGAGTATTTCCTGAACTGTCTCACGGCGATGCTTGTTCCAAGTACCAACTCCCTTGTGATAGTAGCGCCTCTTGTGTTGATGTTTGTAAGTATATGTATGTAACAGAATATTGTACCATTCTCTGATCATTCCATTTTTTGAGATCTTTCTGGAGAGTTTGTTATGGTATTGTAGCGGAAGAATCGACAACAAATCATATGCCTCAGTTTTCGATTTTTCCTGTGGTACGTTTATTGAATTGTCAACACGGATTATCCAACTAATGATTCATAACAGTGACTTGCTACTGAAATATGACATTCAGGTCAGGAAATCATTTGTTTTGTTTAAATATTTTCAATTAATTTTATAAATTTTATTGCATTCTGATTTTAATTCAAGGTAGATTAACATAACAATTTTTTATGTTGTTTTAGTATATGACTCATATGCGATAACAGTAGGCGGTAAATAAATGTATAATAACGCAGTAAATCAAAGAACAAGCATCTTATATTAGGTCGCAGAAGTAGGACAGTTAATCAAGCTAAAGAGATTATCTGTGAAGTTTTAGATGTTGTAATTAATCATTTGCGTACAATGTCAAAAAAGTCAAAATTGTGAATACAATGAATTGTTTGCATAAAATATGTGTTTTGGATAAAAAAACATTTCTACAAACTTTTCCGACTTTTATTAATAACGATAGTAACAAAATATTTTTAAAACATCCAAGCCATTCAAAATAAATGTTTTATTTTGCTAAAATGTAGAAGTAAAGAATGTGACGTGATAGAAATAATTCAAAAGCTTAAAATTACATGTAATGTTTCAGAGTTTCTGCTAAATGTAGTTTAAATATCCTTAGTATATTAACAAATATTTCAGAAAACACTGTGGGAGAATTTTTATGTGCTATATTTATAGGTACTGATTATTAAGCTATATGTTATCAGATTTATTTATGTTCAAATCTTTTATGATTTTTAGAAACCTCACAAATTCTATTTATTGAATATTAGATTGAAATTTTTGTAAAACAATTTATCGGATTCTTATTTTAATTGTTGAAATATAATGGTTCTCTGTTAAATTAATTTTTATTCCAATGTTTGGGGGTGGATCCTAGGAGGGCACACTTCTTGGTGACATTATATGAAACGAAGCACCTGATTGCCTGTTCAGCGTGTACGGAAGGTTGGAAATCGGGGTTGCTGACTTGGAGAGTTATTAATACAGTTGGTGATTGTTGTGATAGTGATAATATGTAAACACCTAAATATTACATTCTGGCCATGCTATACTGTAGAAGACAGCATATTTTATCATACTTCTCATTTTTATATGAATTGCCTCCTTTTTTTTCTGGCATAAAATGTTTTGTATTTTTCTCCTGCATTGTAATGCTGTATGAGCTATCCTTTTACATGTTAAAGCAAAAAATTACTTGTTTATAGAATATTTTTAAATTTTAAAAATGTTACATTATAAACTAATAAATGGATTACAATGTTGCTAATTTTCTTGAAAATTAAGACAGTTTTCTTTCTAAAAATGAGCTTCACATTTAGTTCAGGCTCTCTTATATATGGCAAAGACAACCTTAAATTTCTAAGTTTCTCCAATCCATGGAATTTTTTACATTCATTCTGGTATGAATTTATATTTTGTATTTCAATGCTTTGTGATCATTTTTGAAAGATCTTTTCTTTTCTAAAGGATCAAGTAAAATAAATTTATCAATCTTAATTTTTTACAAATAAATTTTTATAATTCTCTATATGTGACTTGTAGTATTCTAGTGATCTTTAATCATTAATTGGCTGTCTTAAAAAATTTATTTCTGAAGAATCTTTTATCTGAAAAAATATATCTTTCATATAAAATTTAATTTTGAGCAGATATATTATTCAGTTATAATTTATATTAACTACTAATGTATGCTATTATGCAAGTTTGCATTTATATCTCTTAAATATTGTTTTATTAATGTATAGAATACATAGAAAATAAGGAATCTCCTTCTTAAAACTGAACAAATATTCCTATTAAACAAAAAAATATGTATATTATATGAAAAAGAAAATGGATATAAACTAAATTTTATTCAGTCAAATCATGCATTCACATTTCATCAGCACCATTTAGCCGTTATATTCCATTCAATTGACAGAAACAAATCAAAATTATTAATTTCAAAAATACAATTTAGAAATAGTTATGAGATAATTTTGTGATTTTTAATACTAAGATGTTATTTTGTTTGACTAAGAAAAAAAATTGCTCTGTTTTTTTAGTTAAAACTTTTGTATTCATATGGATATTATTTTAAATCTAATCTCGTAAGTTTTTGAAATTTTTTGATGTATTCCAAATGAAAGATTTAAAAAAAAATGTTTTTATATAAATTATTTACTCCACAGAAATATAATTGATTGTGAAGTGATATATATGTTATCATATTCAAAAGAGCTAAATATATTTGACTTTAAATATTTTGCAGTCTTATATCATTTCATGGTTTAAGAATTTATTTACTTGGAAACAGTAATTACAAATATATAATGAATTTAAATGTACAATTCTAATCATGTGAATTGTAAATTTATGAATTAGAATTTTTTTTTTTTGATGACATATATGTGTAACATTTTACTTGCCATTCGACATTTTTTGATTTGCATTTTTTTCCCTAAGAAATTATCAGATTAAAAAAATGTGATATGCCTATTTATTAACCGATATTATATCAGTTATTTTTTTTGTAAGCATTTTTATAATAATTGTTTTGTAGTTTGCATAAATGTATTAAATATTGATGTTAACTAAACTTTGAAATATACCTTTAAAATTTTCTCAGTTTCATTTTTAATTAAAATGTTATTTTATTATTGTTTCTTTTAAATATTTTTAGTGCTTATGTATTATCCCAACCATATAAAATGATGCACATTGCTGCTTATTCAGCACATACGACACATGTGAAATTGAAGTTGCCAATTTTGCAAGTTATCTTGAACATTGGCATTGTTGCGATAGTACGTAAATACCATATTTTTTTAGTATAATTAATATTGTTTGAAATTATTTTTGGTCTTTTAAATAAAATATTAATATAACTGATGAATATATAATATTTACTTATAATAAATATAAAAATGAAACATTACAAAAATAAATTAATCTTTAGCACTCATATTTTTTCTTTTGAAAAAATTAAAGTGCACCATCAGTATATATTAAGGTATCATTAAAAACGTTGATTTATTTTTTATAGAGATCCAACAAGAAGTATGACAATGAACACAATCTTTTGGTTTTATTATTCTTTCTAGTATGCCATTGAATACTTTTGAAGGAAATTCTTCAGTGAAGAATGGAAATCTTCCTGTTAAATCTCCCCGATATACTAGAAAAAAACGCCTTAGTAACCAAACAAAACACTATCATTCTGTGAAAGATAAATATAGCTTGAAGAATGAATCTTCAGTTAATGAGAACCATGATGAATCTGTGAAATCTAAATTATTTAATGAGACATATAATGGATTTCTATCTTCAACATCTCTCGAGAAACTCAACCATTTGTCTTCAACAAAATCAGATAATTTTATACCACATAAAGATCTGACCCGTAGCCTTAGTTTTCCAATGGTGTATTCAGAATCAGTAAATAAACATTTTATTTCAAGGAGTGGTGCTGCTCACAACTTAAATGTAAACTCTGATATTCCTTTGTCACAAATACATAAGCTGCCCACAACTTCAAATAGTTTTTCAGGAATTCCTTGTGTAAATTATGGAAAAGTATCAACAAATTTTACTATGAGCAATTCAGCAGAAAACATTAATGAATATGCTGACTCTCAAAGAAGCAGCACTTCCACTGTGTGTGAAAGAAACAATAGTGTTGATTCTGCATTTAGTCAAATATCTGTGATAGATATGAAGGAAGTGGAGTGTCTTGAAGAAGATAACAAACATTCTAATTCAGTTTCTGAAAGGAAAACCCATCATTCAAGATCAAAATCAGATGTTTCTGTGAAATCTTTCTGTGATGTTGAAATAGACTATCCTGAAGTTTTTTCATTGCCAAATTCATTTTCTGAAATTTCTGTTCCTCCAAGAAAAGGTACATCTTTTTAAAGATAATATATTTATGATTTTCGAATTTGTTTTTTATATGAAAAAAAATTATTATATTGAAAATATTCATTAATTTTTTTTTCTGGGTTTGACACATATGTATGTTTTTATATAAGCACAATCAATAGGAAAATTTTAATTTCCTGTTCTGAATGTGTCATTTTTACAGGATTGTGATATTTATATTTTATTTAAGAATAGATAAATCACTACATTGAGTCCTGAATGAATAATATTTAGTGTGATATCTTTTGTGTCTTATTTTCTGAATTGTAAATAAAAATGATTTATAAAGAGAAAATTTATAATTAATTATTTAAATGCTTTTTGTGTTACATTTTATCTCTAACATCTTTTGGGTATTTTTTTGTTAAATTTATGTCACATGACATTTTTTTTTTAATTTCAGCATATTTCTTTATTAGTTTGAGTTTGGTTTCTTTTGTAGTAATAGTTTGCCAAATCTTTACTAATCTAAGCAACTTAATTGAAAATTTAGAAAGAAAAAAATGCATGTAAAGCAGAAGTTATTGAAGCAAAATATCAAATATTAAGTGGAATGCCAAATGCATGAATTTGGCATGTCTGTGCCTGCAAACACACTTTTTTTAATGGAATGATCCTGTAACTTGGGTAACATTCCACTATGTTCTCTTCCTCTGAAATTTTCATCATTTTTTCAAAATTTTTGAAGAAAAATAAGATTATTTACAAACAAGGTTATTCTGTTTGAGCATATGCTGAAAAAGTTTTTCATCGTTGGCTTTTTATCACAGCATAGTGTGACGCTTTTTGTTAAAAACAAAAATGGTCTGTGGGCAAATACATAACTTCCTGCACATTTTTGTTGATGATACATAAAACATGATCAATTAAAAAGTACTTTTAGTTACTGATTTTTAACTGGATTATTGCCAAAAACATGTGGAGAATGTCAAAAAATAGTTGCTGTTAGTAATGTTTTATCTGGAGCTTATAGCATTTATTACCTGTAGTTCTGGCTGACTGAATAATATGAAATTTTATTGTTCATTCATTTGAATTGAATGAAATTAAAGAAGCTAATTTTTTGATTTGTATAGGATTAAATTGGAACATATTTAATGGATCTATCTCTGTTTAAAAACATAAAATAGGAAGTTTTTGTACAAAATATGATTAAACACTAATTTTTTTGATATTTTAATCTTGAAAATGTGTTGAATGTCAATATAAATAATACTTTTTCATAAATTTGTGTAACGAATTATTTTTCAAAAAAACCATTCAAGTTGTCTCTGTAATAATGATTGAATGTGTATTTTTTTCATTTAAGTATTTCCATTAGTTACTTATACTTTTAATTTGTTTTTTCCGTCTTGTATTTTGAATTGAATTAAATTGATTTCCTTTTATTAAATGAATATGTAGGGAAGCAAGTGGTTGCTCCTCCTGAGTGTCTTTTTCCTCATCCACATCAAGGTCAAAGCCTGTTTAGTTTCTTATCTTCAAATGAATTTAATATCTCTGCTGAATTAGACAGGGTATGTAAATACTTCCTTAAGTTTGTAATTTTTTAAAGATGTTTTTTTTCTGTTTTATGACATCTTTTTAAAATATGGTTTTTATGTTGTATGTGTGTAAAAATTTCATCATGTAATTTTTTTTAAAGTTTTGAAGAGTGAAGAAATTTTTCTACTTTTGTCAATTTTTTATTATTTAACTTATCAATCTCTACATTATTGTTCTAAATTTAAAATTTAGGTTATGAAGAGCAGAATGGAGGGAGAGAGAATTAAAACCTGTAAATTCAAAAATTTTATTGGTTGTTTAAGATGCTCAAACAATGTATATAATTATTTTTTTAAAATTAATAATATATATTTCCTAGTTTTATTCGAATTTACTTTTTTAACATTTAACAAACAAAACTTAATAAATGGTAAACATATTTTTTATTTTGAATGTTTTGAAGCAATATATGAAATTATAACTAAGCATAGTTTATAAAATTATTCAGTATTTTTATATAAGGAATGTACTTAAAACTCAGATTTTGAGGAAATTTTGATGTATCAACCTTGATTAATACATTTGTGTTGATGATGCTTTTGCTTAACTACCACACACTTTTTGAGATGCTTCCATCGCAAGTTTAAAATAGCATTTTATTGCTTGGATATGATGGAAGAAACTTTGGAAATCTCTGAGTCATTTATCACACACAGTATTTATTGTTTTATTTTCTGTAAAAGGGTAAAATGAATAAAATTACTAAATACTGCTTTTTAAAAAAACAACAAGTTTTTTGTGTCAAACATTTTGAATTAACATGTTTTAATATTTCCTTCACTTCTCATATCCCAAACTTCTTATCTAAAACTATAATTGTATCAACATGGGTTTGTTAAATATATATAAGAAAATGATAAAAAAATAGCAAAATTTCTCTGTTTTTGATAATTTTAAGTGTATTGTGCAAGTAGATGTTTTTTTTTTTGCCTTAATGTAACTGGACAAAAAGCAATTTTTCTATGTTATAGCAATTGAAAGAGAATTTTTTTTCCAGCCTCGCGTAATATATATGTTTTGATTTGTATTGTATTTTATGCAACTGATACATTTTCAAGTTAGCTTGAATCGAAATTCTTTTACTTAGTATTTAAAATTTGAACTGTTTTGAATATAATACATTTTTAAGTTTAAAAAAAATTATTTATGTTGAAGTATATGTATAATTTTTCAGTCAACACACTTTATCTTTCTCTCTATATAAATGTTTTTAATAAAGTTGATTATATATAATTGTTATCATGGAGTTGATGTGTGTGTGAAGCCTTAAAAGCCAAGAGGAATGTAATTTATGTAATTAGCTTTTTGTAAGCAAAAATATTTTTTAATCATGCAGAGAATATGTATGTATATACAAGCTGTAAAATACCAAAAAATTCTCATAATTCAAATTTATAAAATAACGTGATACCATTTGTATTCGAATCTAAGCTACCATCAATTTTGAGCCACACTCCTAAATGTATCATCCAATGAAAATACATAATTTAATATATAATATTTTTAAATATGGAAACTTAAACATTTACTGCCTTTGGGCCAAAAATGGCTGGCTAGAAATATGCCCATAATTCCTGGTGGTACTTTTGTGTGACAAACCAATTTCTCTTGCTTCATCTTTTTTTTTACCGTAAAATATCAAAGGACAAATTAATGTAAATATAAAAATGTAACTGTAAATGTGTCCTTCATTTATTGAATTTTGAGCATATAAATTGTCAGATTCTTTTAATAAATTTTAATAACAAATAAAGATAAATAATAACTTGATTAAATTAATTTGATTTTCTTTGCATCCCATTTTAACTTAAAACTTGTTTATTTGGTCCAAGTCAATCTTTGAGTTTGACACCCTTGCTCTACAGTATTTAAATTTGAGAATTTCAAAAGAACTAGTAAAGGAAAGAACTGTTCTCTTATGAGAGCGGTATTTTCTATCTCTTAAAGCTGTAAAGATATCCAATCAAATGTTTTCTGTCTGTTTGAAAAGTCATAAGTCTACATCAATAAGTCTACGACTTTTTAAGGAGATACATGTTGTCACACATATTTATACAGAAGATACCTGAATTAACCAAAAGAATTTATATCGGAAATTGTAAATTTGTTCTACATTCTTTTTCAAAAATGTAGTCAAAATTTCAGATGCATATTTATCTTGTTAATTTTTTTTCAATAAGTAATTTTAATTAATATAATTAAAATAATTTTTATGATTATTTAATTTAATTCACATTGATCATAGTTTAAAAGTTTGATACCTTAATTCAAATGCTTTTTTCAAATCACAGGAAAATGCTCATTTTTCAATATCTGAAGCGTTAATTGCTGTCATTGAACGAATGAAATGTTCTCGTACATTAAAAATGGTTGAAGAAGAAAATGAAAGTGACGAGGAAATAAGGGTCCTTAAACAGAGAATACGAATACGCAAAAGAGAAAGACAAAGAGAAGTATGTTGGTTTTAATCAATATTTTAAATTTTTATGTACAATATAATTCCTTTGTTTGTAACATATATAGTTCAAATTGAAATTCTTCATATGTTTTTGAATTCTGATATATTAATATTTTTTATCTCATATAGATGAGAAACTGTTAACCATAATCATTCTAATAAAAAGCTCAAAACTTTTTAAAGAGTGAAATTTTGTTTTATAAATTTTTTTTTACTAATATAGTATGGAAATAAAATTAAGAAAAAAAATTAATAATTTATGTATTTATAATTTTTTACTTCAATAATAATAATTTTTTTGTTACAATATGAAAAATATTTAAATTCATTCTTAGCTTGCATACATATGAGTACTAAAATTAATATAAGAGGCTTTTATTAAGATCTGAAGGCTGAATAGTATGGGCCGTTTTACAAAAATGTTTTGAATGAATCTTTTTTGTTAATAATAGGAAAAATAAATAAAAAATAAGCTTCACAGTAAAACTCTGAATTTTTAGTTACATTTATATGGATGTCACAGCATTTAATTCTAAAAAACCTTGAAAGAGGCAGCTACCAAAGTTAAAACTTTAATTGTAAGGGATATAATTAGGCAAAGAAACTATAATAGTTTTTTTTTAGAAAATAGGCAAATATAAGTTATTAGTAATTTTTTAAATTATTACTTTCGAAAAGGAAGATAAATTTTAAATGAAATCTAGGCTTCTCCTGCTCCCTCCCCCCCCAAATCAGTTATTGGCTCATACGTTTTTACAATTATAAATTGTTTTGTCTTTGTTTATCTCCCCTCAGAAGTGGATGTTACAGTGCAGAATATTTGATAAATTTTGTACAATTTACTTATATTCATTTTATTAGTTAAATAAAATAAAACGAAATGAAAACGAGTTTAAATTAGCTCTGTGAGATATATATATATATATATATATATATATATGAATACAATACAATTAAAACT
Source organism: Trichonephila clavipes (assembly GCA_019973935.1). Lineage (NCBI taxonomy): Eukaryota > Metazoa > Arthropoda > Arachnida > Araneae > Nephilidae > Trichonephila > Trichonephila clavipes. The sequence goes on along the minus strand of BMAU01007216.1, from coordinate 776,356 downwards.
CTTTTGTCTAAAAATTATTTTTTGGGGAAAAATTGTTAAAATATATAAAACTTAGAATATATTTGCTAGATATAATCATTTTGATTTTGAATGGGTGGATTTTTGCTTGTAATTTACTTGTGATTTGAGAAGTTGAAACATGATAAAGTACATGATCATGTAGATAATGAATAAGTAAGCTGTTCAAATATTAATATTGTTGTATAAATGACAGTCGGATAAATTTATGATTTTTAAAATATTTTTGAATTATAAATTTTAATTATCTTAATAACTTGTAAAGTTAGTGGTTGGAATAGAGAAACTAGTGTTGTCACAAATACAATATATTTAAAATAAAAATGTTCAAAGATGAATATTAACATAGTGATTAAAGAATTATAGTTTTGCAAATCAAAGCTTCATACAACACAAATTTTTAAAATTTAATTTTTTAATTGGGATTCACTGTTTCATGTAGTGTTATGAATTTTTTCTGTATCAATGTAGTTTTAATCTAAAATTTTAGTTTTAGCTACAAATTATGGGAAGATGTCTTCAAAATGAAATGTAAACTTTTTATCATGATCTCTTTAAAAAAATTTACAGATTTTGAATTTTTCATGATAATATAGATTGTGAAAAATAGGAATTATATTGGGTTATCCCAAAAGTTTGTCCTGATTTTGAAGGAAGATTAAAATGTGAATTTAAGTTTTAGTATGTATTTATTAAATTATGTGAGTACCATTACATTCTACAACCGTTTTACTATCTTTCAGGCAACTTGAAAATTCTGTCCTTTCAGATTCTCCCAGGCTTATCCTTCAAAAAATTTTTTGTGTGTGTTTTTTCTTGTCTCAGAAGTTGGAAGTTTTTCTGTAAAGGAAATTTCATAATGGTAGAATAAGTGGGAATCAGAGGATGTAAGGGTTGGTGAATATGATGGAGTAGGACAGGACAATCCAATTGCTGAATTTAATTAATCTAATTGTTTCAATATTTCTCTGAATTTATCCTCTCATTCTTTGGTAAAAGCTCATAATACAGATTCCTTTCCAATCCCGCCAGAGCATGACCCTCGGATGAAGTCTGACTTGTGGGGTGGCTAAAGGTGATTCATTCACTTCTCTTAACATTACAATAGGGCGTGGGTAGCCTAGTGGTTTAGAGCACCAGACTCTGGACCGGAAGGCCTACCACCAAATACCCTCTGAGTACACCGGAGTACGTGCTCATTAAATCAGTGAGTCCGAAAGTCTTGTGGGCTGAATCACAAGTGCAGGGAACTGGAGAAAATTTCCCTCCATTTCAGTTCCATGCCTAAATTGTGGAGGTGGAGGTAGATGGTGGTGCCATCTATCATAATGTTCTATCGTCCCTTCAGGAATTTCACCGAGCTAAATCGTACTGTCACCTGTATGGTGCTCAGGGCTAAGGCCAACGACAGGCATACATCTAGCCCATTGCCGCGATGAATTTCGTGGTCGTGCGCGTTGATCTGACTATGTCAGACAGGTGGCATGAGCAACAACAACATTACGATAAATTATCTATTTTTCAACCCCCCAACACTATTTGCTTCAAAAATGGTGTTTCTTGTTATGTTAATACAGTAAGTTGTAAATGGAAATGCCATCAAATTTTTCACCATGAAATCATGGTAAATCCTTATATCAAAATTGTTTATGAAGCCAAGCATCACAAAATGCTTGTGAATGGTGGATTGTTGTTTGTAATATTATTCTCTATCTGTGTTTTATCTGATTTTCATTTGTAGCGGAGAGCCTACCTGGATGTTCTTGATCTTCAGGGTCGAAATCATGAGCTTTAAACTTAGTTAGTTTCTTACTATTCTTTCAGCTACATCACCTTTGCCAAAAACAGTTCATATTTTTGCCACTTTTTGGTATTTTTGCTTTTTCAGTGAAAGAAAGTGTTCAGTACCTAAAATGCCCTTTTTTGCTTCCATACTCTTGTCATATAAAACTGACAACAATTAACATATCATAACCAAACTTTATTCTGATATGCCTGAGGTACTGTCTTTTAGGATATGTATCATGTCACTTATTTTTAACCATTCTAATATATTCTGACGTCTTTATGCCACTTATCAAAATTCAGCAGGAACTTTCTGGATAGCCCTGTAAATTCTAGTGGTGTGCTAGTTTTCATAATAACTTAGATATATGAATATGCATAATAAAGCTATATTTAATTAATTTATTTTTTTCATTTAGAAACTGAAAAATTTTGTTCTTTTGAGTGATGGAAGAACAGATAGTATGTATTATTTCTTATTTTTAGTTTTTATATATTTAATTAGGCACATAAAGAATATATAAAAATAAATGCTTTATTTTATTGTAGCAACAAGTCAAAGTGCCTCCCCTCCAGTTTCTTCTCAATCATCTGATTTTGATGGTAATGTGCAATATATATGTTTCAACATTTCATCCATTATGTTTGTTTTTCATGAACAGTTTAAAATGAAAATGTTTTTGCATGAAAAAAAAATAAGTAGAAACTTTGATCCTTAAGAACCAGAATAGAATTATCAATGTATGGAACATCACCTTTTCTGTTTATTATTTATAGATACTTAACATTCTTGTACAGTCATATTAAACATGCTAAATGAAACATAATCAAATAATAATAATGTAATGTGTAATTTCCACATAATTTTATTAAGAGGAAGAAAAAGAGAATTAGTTTTTGTTCCTTTCAATGTGAAAATGGTACAAATTCTGTAACTTTTGATTTCACGTATTAAAATTAAATACATATTTTTTGCAAAAAAATAACTTCAGTTGTATTAGCAAATGCATATTTTTATTGTTTCTTGGTTAGTTTCATTTTCAGCTATGCAATTTCCATTTCTGCATTTCAAATTGTCATGTTGGAAAAAAATACCTTCAAAAATCTCAACTTCAATCAAAAATTTAATTAAATTCTGAAATATTAGATCCTATTTATTGAGTGGGAATAATATAATAGAAAAAAAAGGCATGGTATGACTGAAGTTATAATATCCATTAGTCTTCAAAATTTAATTATTAGTACATTTGTTATAAAAGAATTTCTATGCAAAATTGGATGGTATTTTAAAAATATTTTTTATAGATGGTTCATTTTTCTTTTGTAGTTGTATGTAGCTTAGTTGTGTAAATGTTTATTGGTTATATTCAATATATTTTTTATCCAAAATAATTAATTTTAAGTAGAATATGGTATTTTGAATTGAAAGAATTTTGCCCTGTGTGTGTGGGAAGTAATTTATGGAATAAAATTTTAGTATATAAACTCACTTTTTTGTGGTTAAATATAAATAGTCATAATATTTTTATTCTAGTTTCAAGTATTGGCAGTGAAGATGAAGTTCAAGATTTGGAGCTTACAGGTAATTTTTATTTGTTTGCAATGATCATCCTAGGAATTATATTATATTAAATTTTATTTAAAATATTAATTTTTTTTCTTCTTAGAATCAATTTTATTTATGTAAACTGACATTTTTTTAATGTTATAGTTTGGGCTAATTTTATTCATATTGATGTAAAATCATTGTAATGTTTTAGTTTTTATGAAGTTTTTCAGTTTCTTTCACACAAAAAGATTGAATTGAAATGCATTCGATGTGTTATTAAAAAAGCAATTTTGAGATTGAGATGTTTATGAAATTATATTTTAAAGTAATAATGAAATTTATAACACAGGTCTAATTGAAGGGAGTATTTGTTTATTATCATTGTTATAATCTCATCTTTTTTAATATTTATTTCATACATTATATTTAAATATATTTTAGCTCATACTGAATCAAATTTGAGTTCTATGAATGAAAATGGTTTATCTCTATCAATGGCATCTCTATATTCAGGTATTTTATCGAATTCATCTATAAAATATTTGTACAATTTTTTTTAGCAAAAATTAAATTTGTGACTTCTATTTTAAACATTGGTTACTTTGAGAGATAAATAAAATTGTTTAAAAATTTAGAGCCACACAGGTAAACCTAAAAATATGTAATACCTCATTCTGTTTGATTTATTTTACATTTTTATCTATTTTGTGTTTTTAAATCATTCAAAAACTGTTCATATATATTTTAAAAAAATAACATTTAAATTTTTCTAGTGTTAATATATTTAATTTTGATTTTAGTTGGTTCTTGGGAAATGCATTCTCACTTATATAGTTTGATGCGAACTTTTCATTTTTAATGCTATTTTACAATACCAATACAACTAAATAAAGAATGGTCTTTCCCTTAAATTGCTCATTATATAGTTGGATGTAAAAAAATCTATACTTATTTTAGAACATTCTGTTGATTTTTAAACTAAAGTTTTTTCTATTTTAAAATTAATTTTTTTTCTTTCAAAATGTCATTTAATTCAGAAATAAAAGTCCAGAAGGTTGAATTCTTAACATCTTATTACGATGTCATGGAAAATATTCGGTAAAATCCTAGGAGAGCCCACACCCTTGGTGACAATCCAAAAAAAGTGCCTAGTCAGAACAAGATGGCGCCAAGTGAAACCGACAATGGTAGCAAGTGAATACAGAGGAACAAGGTGGATACATAATGAAAATTATATGTAAACAATACAGAAATAATTCAAATATATTTAAGATAAAAATTAAAAAACAGCACTTTCTTACTGCAGATCTTTTCCGAGTGGAGGGTACAGCATAACAGCAGATTTTAAAAAAGCCTTGACCGTGGGAGCACCGCCATATATATATACTGCAAGGTAATGGTCAAACATACCCATTCGACATCTCCATTCAAATCCATCCAAAACAGCACTCTTTCGTTCGTATAATCCCATTTTCTCATTACATTTAGGACATTCATAATTCGAAGCAATCAATCCTTCCTTCATACACCATTCAATCAATGTTTTCTTACCTTTCGCATTCAACAAAGGGAAAAATTCTATGGTATATTCACTCACACATGCAGCCATACTTCAAGCCCGGTGACCAACAACAAAATGACGAAATTTGAAATGCTCGCTGACAAAATACGAAAATTCCAGAAATAGTTAGGCTTACCTTATCTAGTGTATCAAAGTAGGGTTACCAAGATGGTGCAATTATGGCCAACCAAAATAATTCGTTTCAAGGGTGTGTGTGGGCTCTCCTAGGACAGAACCAATTTATTGCAAATAACAGAAAACAATAAAGAATGAAATTAAAAATGATTACAAATATGAAGCATTTTTGTTTAACTAGTTGCTTAAAAGTATCCTCTCCCCCCCTCCCATTAAAATCAGTATATATTTTTTGCAGAAAGTAATTGTGGACAAAAAATATATTTCCTGTAATTTTCTTCTCCCATAGATGCTGATATTCTTAAAGGTCAATTACATCATAAAGAACCAGAGAAAAAGTAAGTTTAAACAGTTTATATTGTAGAATTTTGTTATAAATGCATTTAAAACAAAATTTATTGATGTACTTTTTTAAAAAAATTGTTTTAAATTGCTGTGTTTTATTTTGAACACCTAGATTTTTTTCTTTTCATTACTTTAGAGGATTTATTAAAGAGTATTTTCTAAAGACTAATGATATTCCAAATTTCTGAAATATATATACCATTTCATAATAATTTAAATTCTTAATCAGGTTCTTTTAAAAAATTTTATCGACTCTTTAATCTATGTATAAGTAGTTTTTTTAAAGTTTAAGGTCTGCTTATATATGGATCCACTAATTTTGAAAAAACATAGTTTGGGAAAATCTCATTTGTGTTTACATTTTGCATTAGCTATACACTAATGATTTTAATCTTTAACTTACCTTATGGGTATTTTGAATGCAAACCTTTATGCAAAAAGAAAAAAAGAATCACACAAATCTTTTAAAGTTGGTATTAGGATCTTTTTCTTAGTAGTTCATAAGATTCACATTCACCCATTGAAATGTGGGAATTTATATCATTACAAAAAGAAAAAAGATTTGTTCTAAAATCCACATTTTTTTCATATCTAAAGGTGTTTTATCTGGCATCCATAAGTTTATCAATGCTGCATTTTTTTTAAAAGCTTGGACCATCACATTAGTTGTAATATCAAAGGGGAAGAGCCAGTTCAAATGTCATCCTCATCATTTGACCATGGTTCAAAACTATAGAGCCCATTATCAATAGCCCTTGTATTGCTTTAGCATATAGCATCAATAAACATTCATTCAGATGAAACATTTTTTTTTATTTCCATTGGCCAGGGTTACAGAAGATCACTATACCACAAGGGGGTAGGAACAAAAAAAAACAGACAAAATAAACAAAGTAAGGGAAAAAAATAAATAAAAATGGCGAGAAAAGTCTATGAACCCAATAAGTTCCTTGCTTGCCAATAAAGGTCACACAAAGAGGAGCCCTTTAGGGCTAGGCAGCATCCATGTCCTCCCTAAGATCGCAGAGCATGCAGAAAGGAGCCTGTGCAACATGAATTCTATGTAAATGTTTCAGGAGACAGTCGTGTCCAGTGGCCAGACGGAACTCAGCAACTGCTTTATGTCTTGGCCACATAGGAAGATCCTTAAGATTATTCCTTCAAATCTTATTGGAATTTCTCTCAGTGTATCGTCTTGAAGAGAGATCATTCAACTTAATGATATGCCTGGCACTGGTAAAGGGACAGCTTTCCTTGTTATCTGTTGAATGGAAGCTCCCTTCTTTGCTAGGTGGTCCACAGACTCATTACCAGTTACACCACAGTGTCTAGGGATCCACTGCATGACGATTTGCTTATAGTACTCGTACAGACTCTGCAGCAGTTTTTTGCAATCAAGAATGCTGGAAGAGGCATGAGGAGAATTGGTGTTCACAGCAAAAATTGCCGCTTTTGAATCACAGAAGACAACAGCCCTAGTAAAGCTATTCTGATGACAGTGCAACTGTGCAAGGGTTTCTTGAAGGGCAGCAACCTCACCATCAAAAGTGGTAAATTTTCCAGTTGTTATATAAAAGGAGAAAAGGTGGCAATGCAAAAGACTTCCATCAGTGTAGATATGCACTCAGTCAGGTTCAGGGTACATGGTGTCAATAATTTCCAGAGCTAGTGATCTTAAAATTGAGGTATTTTGCTCCTTTTTGGAAACTGCCTGGGTAAGCTCAGTGCAAATTTGAAAAACTTAAACAATAGTTGGGTCCAGAGATGATACCAGAGGCCCAGGGACGAAATCTAAATCAAGCAGTTCTTTTAGTTCCTGTGCAAAACCAGGTTCGGTCTTCAAACGCCTCCCTGAGTCCAAGTGGAGTTTGCTCAAAAGAGAGAGGCAGTCAGGTAGTTGTAATAATTTTTCCCATAGTACAGGCTCTCTCTGGAAAGATGTTCCTTAAGGTTTTATTTTCTGTTGTCAAAAGCATTGCATTGATTGTGGTTGTTTTAACAGGCCCTGTGATGATCTGCAGTGCCTGATTTTGGACTCTTTCAAGTATTTCTGTTACAGATCTAGAAGTTGTAATCAGGAGCTCACAACAGTAGGTCAAGATGGGCAAAATGAATAACTTATAAGTTATATTTAGGGTATGATTGGAACAGGCCCATCTAGAGCCCGCTAGTCTTTTCAAAAGCGTCATTCTGTTTGAGACGAGATTTACAATATTTTCAGTATGGGCTCTCCAGGATAACTTCCGATCAAAGGTCACACCTAATTAGCTAAAACTATCAGCTTCCGGGATGACATGCCCTCAATATGACTGATCGACATGCAAGGGCAGATGTGTCAAAGATAATGTGACTGAGACTGTTTTATCCAGGTTAACCTTCATGTTATTTTCATCGCACCAACACCTCAAGACCTTAAGCACTAAATTCAAGCCATGAATGATTAATTCCGTGGCCTGTTTCTTGGGAGATTCAGTCCAGATCACACAAGGTCTTCAGTATTAAGTAGGCATCTAACTCCATTTTGAGCTGGTGGACAAGATCATTTATGTAAATATTGAAGAGGGTGCAGCTGGATACTGAACCCTGAGGTAGTCCAGTTTGATGAAACGTTCACCTATGCATCTTTCGCCAATTGTGCAAGCATTATTATCACACTTTTCGTTGCAGCTTTATCTTATGCCACCATCCATTTCATCCTTATAGATTTAAGCCTATCCTTAAATGGCTTGTTTAACATATTGATTGTAGTGATACTTTTCAGAATTCTGGTTTAAAAAGCTAGTATTTAAAATACAGTTTAACCTCAATGTTGTGAATTTTTCTATATAGCATTTTCCTGGAACCTTGAACATTTCACAATTTTCATCCTAAAATAACCTCTCTCTAACGAAGTGCATTTTCTATATAACGAACTTTTTCTTTAGATTAAATTTTTGTCTCCTTATTTTTAGAGTATTTCTGAACATTTCGAGTTATTCTCTCTTTAACACATTTTATGGTGGTCATAAAACTTGAACTGGTTTTATTAGATTCTATCTCACCGTAAGCAATGGAGTTCAGGACGTTTCATCCACACACACACACACACAAGAAGTGCAACCTTTAACACCCATTGTCCAGTTCACTGGAAACATCTTCGATATCCCCTTTCACACTCATTGGAGTTGTCCCCATGTTCTAGTTGTAAAATAATGTATGTTTAGTATTACTTGTACACTTTAATATAGAAAATGTCCTTAAAATTCATTAATGTTAATTTAAAATTATTTTCTTAGTATTGAAAATACAGTGACACATTCGACATTGTTTTTTTCTGTTTTCCGGGCAGTTTTTCTTTTTTTTGTGTTTAAGATGTATAAAATTAACATATATTAATTTTTAAAAGGGCATGAGTAATTACTTTTTTTAATATATAGTGTTTATGAATTTAAAAATTGTTTTATGTGGTTTATAAAGTATATTAAAAGATGAACCTCTATATAACGAATTTTCCATATAACAAACACTTTTTTACAAGATTTAGTGATTACGTTACATAGTGGTCCAACTGTATTTATTACACAAAGTATGCAACTAGTACAAAATTTGTATTTACACTAATTTATTATCAGCAAACATGACAAGTGTTAGTCCAGTGGCTGAGTGGTTAGTGCATCGCGCTTCCACACCACAGGTCCAAGGTTCAAACCCGAGACTGGGCAAGGTTGAGTCAGTCTTTTATCCCTTCAATGAGTGGATAAAATGAGTACCAAGCTTGCTTGGGAACTTAACACTGGGGGTTTTCGCGTCAGACTTACGTCCTGACAGGAACATCTGCTCAGGCACCTCAGGGCCCAAGGTCGCATATACTGAGTTGGGCAGAGTAGTCGTTGTCCCTCATTGGATGTCGCGCCATTGAGTTAAGTTAAACATGGCAAGCAAACTTTGAGTTACAAGAGTTGCCAGAAATAAAACAATTGTCATTGGCATCTGGCATTTTACTTTACAGTAATTTGATAGGAAAATATTACACCCATTTCACCCACTTGGTAATATTTTTGCCCTTATGATGACAGGTTTAAAAGTTCAAGATTTTTTTCAATTCAACTTGCATACAGATTTCGAATTTTAGGGTATTTTTTTTTAGGAGGGGCAGACCACACCCTCTTGAATTATGTTTGAATTGGCATGTATTCAGAAATGATACTTATAATGATTTCTTATAAGTGAAACAATTTTAATCTCTATCCCTTAAAAATTGATTTTTTGATAAGTTTATGAATGTAGATCATATATATAATTCTCTTATTTCTTGACCCCTAAGACTTTTGTCATAGAATTTTTTTTTTCATTTTTAAGTTTTAAAGGAAAAAAATTCATCGTTTTAAGCATAAAATTTATTGTCACACTATTATTTTAGATTATTTTCAGATATGTTTTGTTTTATAAAAGCTTTTCAATCTCCAATTTTTTATCACTTAACTTTGCTTCTTCTCACTTAATGTACTGTTGATTACTTTTTATGTAGATAATTCATTGTTAATTTTTAAGTAGAATGTTTATATTGAAACTCATTTTGTTTAGGAAATTAAATTCACATTGCATTTCTAAGTAGAGAAAAAGATTTAGAAAAGGGAAGTATTTATTAAAAAAACTAAGCTATGTATTTTTTGTGTATGCAATTTTGTATGTAATCAATATGTTTTTGAGTTAATCCAACAACTATTGTGTAAACTATGCAATTTTTAAAAAATTAATTATGCATTTTAAAAATTCTTATTTAAGGTTAATCAGTTTTATAAAAGTTTTAAAAGCTTAATCAGTTTTGTAAAAAAGAGGGAAAAAAATGCTTATATTTTGTGTTGCTGTGTTTTTTTCCCAGACTTTACCTATATTGCATCACCCATATTCTATGTAATACAATGAAGTTGATATATAGTGTTAATGAAATTATCATTCAGAGAAAGCATTTTATTACAAGTTCATTTGTAATTTTTTTCAAATTGTTAAAAATTATTAGTAGCATGTTTTGACATGATTACAATATTTAAAAAAGCAGTTTCTAAAAATGTCAAGGCATGAATAAAAATTAATTTTTAAGATATTATTCATTGCTTTAATATTTTCTTCATTAAATAATTTTGAAATTAATGGGTAAAAGGTTAAATTTTAAATTATTTCTTAAAACATTTTATTCAAGAAATTTTCTAATATATTTGCAACTGTTACGTAGATCCAAGGGTTCGAGGATTTTATACAAAAACAATCATAAAGAAAAAATAATCAGTTCTTTAAAAGCGATGCGAATTTATTATCGAAAATCCAATCCTTTCAATACAGGATTCATCGGCAATATTCACGGGGTAAATATCCGAAGGTCTTCACACCTTCAACAGCATTCAAACACAATAAACAGTGTTTAAAACTACACGCCAGTAAAGATTATTCACAGGCACAGCCGCGCTAATCGCTAGTCAAAACAATCCTCACTACTCGCTGGCTTAATCAAGAAAGACCCTTTGCCGTACCGGTAAGCATCCTTTTTATATGCACGACAGAAACTTCCAGAAATAAAACCGCTTGTGTCATTGAACGTGACACTAGTGGAGAGCTCTACTACTTTCTAGAAGATTCCAGAGGGTTCCGAACTGGCCAAAATGATCACCAAAGTTGCCAACTTGGTCGCCAAAAATTATGCCAACTTGGCTCTACCACCAAGATTTCGCCTAGTTCTCATTGAATCGCCATTATAACATAAGGGGCGGCATTGCTTGTGAATAGTACAATTTTAACATGAAATACATATAACATAGAGTAATATAAATGCATCAAACACTCAAATATACAAATTATTAACACTATTTACACAAAATTCGTAACAGTATGTATGAAAGAATGGTATGTGTAAAATAGTATTTAAGTAAATAATATGAAGGAAAGGAAGGAGTAAATTAAAATACTTCAATTCAAATGTTATTTATAAAGATATTTTTAGTGGTGTTAAATATAATTTTTTAAATTACTTTGTTTTAATTTATTATTAAATTCCAAAATTTATTCTGATATTTTAATCTTGAAATCAAGCCTTGAGTGGATAATATTGTAATAAATTTTGTTTAAAACTTTATTTTAAATGTTCCTTTTTTGTTATTTTGTTAGATTTCAAGATTCAGATTCTAATAGTCTCTCAGCAGAATCTGTTGCATTATCCCTTTTAAGAAAATTTTCTGAAAAACATATACCAAAGGCTTCTGAATTACAATGGCTAGTCTCAGAGCAGGATGCACCTCAAAGGGTATACTTTGTTATTATATCTTTATATACACACATTTTCTTTTGGGAGAAAAAGAGGCCTACCTAAAAAATAATTTGATCATTTCAAAATTTTGCATTAAATTCCTTTATGTCATGAATGCAAATGATTACATTTTCATGGCCAGTGAATGTTAACAGTGCTCATTTCTATTTTTACAGCTATCCTTGTAAAAAGTGGTGACAGTTGGAAGTTAGTTAATCTTTTCTCAATGTTAGCATTGCAGTTTCTTGGAAGTACAACCAATAATACCATGACAATGTTGTTGACCTTATATGTAGCCAATTGGATGTCTTTGAACCTTGTTACATAGTTGGGAGTTGGAATTTAACTGGTTTTACTGAGCAATGAGCCACTGTCTTCACTTCATGGTTATGGACATGCAGTGACTGTTGTAAAGGATTCATTGATGGAACCAAGGTCTAGATCAGGGCTCAGTAACCTTTTAGCTGCTGGGTGGTAAACTAATCTATCAGTATGATTCAGCAGGCCACACATAAGTAGATTTTTTAAACAACTCAATTCACGAGATAATACATACAGAGTTGGAGAATAGGGGTCAATAATATAGATTTACAGTTTTATTATATTAATTTTGCATCATTTAAAAATATTTTTTACATAAATATAAACAACATGAAGCCCCAGTGGCGGAGTGATAGTGCATCGTGCTTCCACACCACAGGTTCGACGCTCAAACCTTGGGCTGGGCAAGGTCAACTAAACCTGTCATCCCTTCAGTGGGTTTACAAATGAGTACCAAGCTTGCTTGGAAACTTAACACTGGGGGCTTCACGTCAGACTGACCAACTGATCAGAACATCTGCTCTTGCACCTCAGGGCCCAAGGTCACGTGTACTGAGTTGGGTACAGTTGGCCTTGGCCCTCATGGGCTGTTGCGTCACCGAGTTAAGTTATAAAAATGAGAGGTATTAGTCTATTGTTTTATAAAATGGAAATTAAAAAATAGTTATAAAATTTCCTGATTTTTCAAATCAAAGAAATTCTGGTTAGACTTTGTGTAAGAAATTTCTAATTTATTCTAAGCACAGAAAAGGGCCTAAATATCAACATTTAATGTGTAATTTTTTTCTGTTGCTAATATTTTTAATTTATTATTATGTTCTTTTAAAGAGAATCAAAGACTAATATATGTTTAAATCCTCTTCCCCATAATAAAGGATCATCTTTAGTTTATTATGTGACATGTATTATAAAAGTATTTAAGGATTTTTTTTTAACCAATTGATTTTTCTTATATGAGTAATACATAATTGTAAAGAGTGGTTTAGTTGCTTAAATCATTAAAAGTTGCTATAATTTACATTTTGAAAATCAAGTTAACTGGATTAATAATCTCTTTAAAATATATTTTTAATAAGTGTGATGTGTATTACACACACACAGCTAGATCAACTTCATTATTTTTGACATAGTTTATTAAAAAGTTAAATATTTATTTTACATTTGTAGCTGTGGATTTTTTAAAAATATAATCTTTATAATTTGTTATATTATCTAAAGTAATTCAATAGATTGATAATAAATTTTTGTTTAATCTTGTGCAATATTGAAGGTAAGGAAATAAAAGGTTGATATTCTTTTCTTGAGATAAGTGTAAATTATTTTGTGGCATTCTTTATAATTATGTTCTTTATAAATTATGTAAGATTTACCAGCTTTCCTTTCCTCTAGGAAAAAATTTTAAAAATTTCTTTTTTTAAAAAAGGTATTTATCTGTGTTAATTATTTACTGGAGAGTAAATTAGACTTTTTTTTTCAATATTTTATAAACAAAATGAGATAAGTTTAATAAAAATTTTTTTTGCATATATAATTTTTTTTTCTTTTAATGGGGAAATTTGCCGTGTACTTTCAGTTTTTATGCTTTTTTAAAATTAAATTTAGTATATTTAATCAGCCCATTTATTTAAGTAAGTAAACTTGTGTTATGAAAATATAAATAATGCATTATTCAAGTTTTGAAAGTGGAGTAATGGCTCAGAGGTATCATCCTTTTCACTTGAGCGTGGTTCAAAATTACAAGGTCAGTTGTCAATAGCCCTTGCTTTTTGGTACGATTTTAATAATCACTCAATTTTATGATGTACTTATGAATATATAAATAGTCTTTTTTTTATTTGCAGCTTTTGCCTTTACCAGATTCATATCCAGTTTCTCCTGATGTTATTGAAGAAGAAAGTAAAGTAAGTCTTTAAATATTTAATCCATTTTTTTATATATATATTTATTTCTGTGGCATTTTATGTAACTATCAGTTTCAGCTTTTGCTTTTTTCTGATGATTTCTTTCTTTCTGTTTTTTATTAGTGTTATAAAAATAAAAAAAATTATTTGTTTCAATTAATATTTTTTTCTTAACTAACAGATGAGATTGAGAGGAAATTTTGAATGGGCTCCTCCTAGACCACAAATTATATTTAGTATTCTGCCTAGTTTGAGGTAAGTGACCTTTAAATAAATATAACTGCCAATCTTTTGTGTGTAATCTTCCAATTTTTTCACCTCCAAAACTTAATATACTTTTGATGTTTCACACAGCAAGAAAGATATAATGGAGAAGCAGAAATATAGATGTGCTGGATGTGGGATGAAGATAGAAAAAAGTAAATAACATTTATTTTATTCTTCTTATTAATATTAAAAAATATTAGAATGGAATCAACTTCAAGTACTAAAAATATGCAGACTTTCCATTATTTATAAAAAAATCTATTAAGGTTGATTTGCGTAACCCTTTAACTCGACAATTATTTTGTAAAAGATTGTTCAAAATTTCCAGTTTTTTTTATTACTGTATTTTAAATTTAATTAGACAAATTATTAATTAACAAACAACAATTTGACAGTTTATTTACTTAATGGGGGAATTAGAGAAAATTAAAAAAGTTTATATTGAAATTGCGAGTATATTCATTGCTTTTAAATAATAATGATTGTCTTAGAAGCAAATATTTTACATACATGTCTTTCGAAACTATAGTGTTTCTGCTAAATAGTAACAATACACTTACTGGCATAATTTCATCATATGTTTGTGTTCTGTAAAGTATTTTGTAGCATGTAAATGACAAATACAGTCACTTCACATATATATCACAATTTCTTTCCATTTTTTTTCTCCTTTGCATTGTGAACTTCACTGCACATTCTATGTATTCTGGATTCTACTTCTTAACAGTTGTAGGAATAAATGCTGAGAAATGTTGATCAAATAGACGACTAGGAGTGGTGTCCATTAATTAGTGATCTGGTATTTTTGAAGGTAATTCCTTCCTGGTGATTGGCTGCTGTCTTCTCAATTATTGCCATACAAAAATCAAGACTATTTAATTCTTCTTGAGGTCTTGTACTAGGTGAATGCAAGGAGAACCATTCCAAGTATAGATTGAAAAATATTGTTTGAGCATCTAACCCCTCCCCCCTTTTTTCCGTGTCACCTAATTGTTTTCTGTTTGATGGTCAAATTTATCCACTTCTCCTATTGTGTCACTGAATAATATGACTTCTTCAAGTTCTGTTATGAGTTAACCTCTTTTACATTTATATGTCGTAAATTGTGCTCACATCATGTCTTTCTTTCCATCTAATTCTTATAGTTTATCCTTCTAAAAAGCTCCTCCTATTAATTTTTTTACTACAAAATATTGGTGGCATATATTTTCTAGAAAGTAGTACTGTTTCATATTAGTCAGTTTTCTTATTAATAAGGAGATCTGATGGTTGTGAAGAGATGTAGAAATTATCAGCTAGAAGGCAGTAATCATTGTTCAAAAGATGCTTCATTAGGGTCGTTAATTTTTCAGAAGAATGGTGCAGATAATTATATTATAATCAAATTTTATGCCTTTACCTGTATATAATCATAGACTATATTTAACCAGACCTGCTCAATTATCCTGTCAGTATTATGCTCTCTTTATCAGTAGATATTGAGCTGATCTTGTAAAGAACTTGCCAATAAGGCTATCTTCTATGGTGACAATCTCCTGTAGAATACATTTGTATGAAATGGTTGTACTTTGTTTACTAGAATGAAATGTGAAACTAACTTTCCTGTTAAGGTTTAAATATTTAATTGGAGAAAGAAAGTGATAAATATTCAAAACTTTAAGATCAAATGTACTCACAAATGACTTCTTTTTAATACTTATTAATATTGTACAAATTATTTTTAAAAATTAAATTTTTAGTATTTTTTTACTCCATTGTTTACTATGTTTTATTCTTTATTGTAGTGACAGTATCTAAAATTTTTCATTTGCAGGTTACATTAATAGATTTCGTTATTGCAATTATTTTGGAAAGTACTTTTGTCAGTGTTGTCATAGCAATGGTACAGCTTATATTCCTGGCCGCATAATTTGGAAATGGGATTTTACTAAGTATTATGTCTCAAAATTTGCATGGGGTCTTCTTGATCAAATGCATTTAGAACCACTTTTCAATGTAGAGGATGTTAACAGTAATTTGTATCGTAAAGTGCGACTGCTGGAACAAAGTCGAATGCTCAGGACACAATTATTTTATTTGAAGAACTTCATGAATGCGTGTCGAAAAGCAGAAAAGTGAGTTTTTTGAAAATTTCAATAAAAGCAATATAAAGACTATAATGTTATGCTTAGCTTCAAATTATAAAATTAAATATCTTTTTATAAGTTTTGTGATTTGAATATATTTATAGTATAATTATTAATTAATAAATGTATAATTATTTTTATAACTTTAATTAAAATATAATTAATTTATTTTTAACATATAGTTATTTTACTTCTGTTTGATTAAAAGTTAATTTTGGTAATTTTTAAAAGTTTTCAATCATTTTATTTTTGTTTAGCATTCAAGATATTTTGAAGAAAGAGAATCAGTATATTTCACATGAGCCTCATGTGTATTCTCTGAATGACTTTGTTCAGGTAATAAATATTTTTATATTAATATATATAAAATAAACTCTAACAATTAGGAATTGTAGGTTCTTTCTCTTCAAATATAACATGTCATCAGTATAATCCAGGTACAATAAAGTCACTACTTCTTTAATGGCTAAAGAGTTTTATTCCAGAGACAGCCACACACAACACAAAAAGAAAAACTAACTGATACATTTAATTTTAAGTTGTTAACGCCATTTTGTTTCTATCCTGCTCAACGTAATCGCTATCCTGCTTATTCTGCCATGTTCTCTCACTCCGCCATCTTGTTGACTTTTTTGCTCCTTCCTCCAAGTTGTTGAAGTTCGCCATCGTGTTCACTTTTTTTTTTCTCCTTCCACCGTCTTTCCTCTCCCTTCGATGGCTGCGCCACCTATAAAGATTTTTAAACTTCCGAGCGAATCTTACACTAACTTTTGAAATAGTGCACAAAAATCTCCATTCATCAGGATGTTATAGTTTTAAAATATAGATTTTCTTCTGCAATTTCTTTAAATAAATTTGTACGTATTCTTTTTATAGTTCCATAAAGACAAAAAATGTTCTTTTATGTATTGACAGTGAAAATGTTTGTGTTTTTTAGCAATTCATTTCTTTTTACCTTAACTGAATTTTGTTTTGGATGTATCTGGATTTAAAATGAAGTTAAATATTCATTTAAAATCATGTCTTCCTGCTATATTGTTGATAATATGATAAATATTATAAAATTGTTTTAAAAAAGATTAAAATAAAACATTATATAGAAGTATCCTGAATGGTTTTGTAAAAGTATTAGTTACAATTTTCTTTTACTAGCACTTTCTTTAGTAGTTGTAGATTGTGTTTATAGATTTTTCCCAATATGAATAAAATGATTAATTACCTAACAAATGATTGTTTTATCTAACTTGCTTGAGATTTGTTTATAATTATTTTCAATCCTTTCCCCCCTTATTTCACCTTTTTAAATGATTAAAAAATTTTTTTTTTTATCTAAAGTGTTATGAATTAAGTTTACTAGCTATTCTTAAGGATTAGCATGTATAGATTTTATTAAGTAAGAGATGGCACTGCTTTATGAAAGGAACCTGGGTTAATTGAGGCAGGATGATGAAGTTTTTGTGAAAGGATTGCATAGTATTTTTACATGATTTATATTGTAGTATGTATTTATAAATGTAATGTGCAAGTGCATTTATGAAATTTTATTGTATGTCAGAGTAAGAAAGAAAAATGGTTGTACAGTAAAAACTCTAAGCAAAACCAAAGCAGGGCCATAGCATAGTATAGACTTAAAAAAAATCATGAGTTCTTTTATATATTAAAAAAATGTTTTAGTCCCCCTCTCCCCCTTCTTTAAATGCATTTGACTATAAAAGTTTGATTCATAATCATGAGGCTTCTGCTGAGCATCTTTTAGATTGCATGGGCCTCACCAGAGACGAAAGGGCTGCGGTAGCCCAGTGGTTAAGGTATCGGACCATGGCAGGCATGTCATGAGTTCGAGCCCAGTACCGCTAAAGACCCGCCGTGTAGGGCAGCGATGCACATTAAATCTTTCGAGAGCTGAAACGTCCTCCCGTTGGTGTGGTAGTTAAGAGAGGGGGTGCCAGCTCACACACAGGTGTCGTCCACGTCACTTGACCATGGTTCAAAATTACGTGGTCCATCGCCAAAAGCCCTCGTGTAGCTAAACAGTGTGGCGTTAATATTCAATCAATCAATCACCAGAGAGGAAATATATTGCAATCCATTTATAATTGATTTCTGGAAAGTCATCAGATTCATTGATCTCGTCTGACTGCGTCAGACACTGCTGTATAAGAAAGAAGGTTTGTTATCTTGTGAAACCTATAATTCTTTCTTGTGTGACTAAGCTGAAGTTGAAATAATGATTAAAATAGTATCCACAGATTTAAAAGTTCCATCAAATTTTTTATTCCAAATTTTCAAACACAATTTTATCTTTAAGTTGTAAAAGATTTGAAGACATTTGTGAAAGTCTTGGAGACTAGTATTTCACATGCATGGTTTAGTAACATAAATTATTTCTTATTATAAATTACTATTCATGAACATGGTAAAAAAAAAATCTGTAACTTTTTACTCTATGCATTATATCTAATACCAATTTTTATTTATTTGAAAATAGGTTAAAAGTGGTGATTTTGTGAAATATCTTCGTCAGTTAGTGAATCCTTGCATTGAACATGTGAAACAGTGCATTCTTTGTCAAGCAAAAGGTTTTATTTGTGAGATATGTAGAAAAGATAAAGATATCATATTTCCCTTTCAGCTAGAAAAAGTTGTTTTATGTCAAGGTGAGATATATCATAATATTCTCAATATTATGATTTACATTATCTATTGCATCATGGTATTTATAGTGTTTTATTTTTCTGTAGTTTGTGGTTGTTGCTTCCATAAAAAATGTTACAAGAATGTCAAGTGTCCTAAATGTGAACGGATTGCAAAAAGGTACACTTTTGATACTAAAAAAATAATTATATGCATTTTTATTTTATTTAATAATACCCATTACACAATTTCCTTCATTGGTTTTTTAGTTGTGTTCTTTTTAAGTGGTGAACATGTCATATCCTTTTGAGTATTTTAAATATTTTACTAACATAACTGATTCAAATTATGCTAATAAAAATATATATGTGATTTTTTTTAATTCATAATTTTTGTTTTATTTGTGTGGAGGTAATTTTAATTGCAATTTAATATTTGAACAAGAATATGGAGTGAAGAAATAAATGTATGTGTATAGACATCACTGAAATGATGCTTATGTTTTTTAAATTTGTTTTATAGATTTCCCTTTGAATACTTGTTTTTTATTGAGTTTTGAATTATTTTAATATGATTTAATTTTTTTTGTTTCTATTTATCTCTGTTAATAATCTGGGCTTAATGTATTATTGCCATCAAGTCTGCATTGTTGACTCACTTATCACTCATGTAAATGTTAGGGACTTTTTACTTAACATAAGAGTTTTGTATAACATCAATTTTTAGAATAAGTCTTGATTTGTTACACGGAAAAACTCAGCAAAGTTTTGCTAATGTTCTTGTGTTTGGTATTAAGCTTTTGTTGTTAAATATGTTAAATGCTCATATTCTGATTTTGACATTTTTGAAAAATATCTCAATTTATTTACTTAAGTCTTATGCCTTATACTATGAATTGACCTTATTATAGTAAATTATCAATATTATATATTTTATACTATATATTACCATACTATTTATTATTATACTATATATTAGATATTTTAAGTATTTTCAAGTATTATTTCAACTTTCATTGTTTTAGAAATGCTACGTTTATAAATTATCATTTTATGAAATGTGTAAAATTGTTTATCATTATGTAATTTTCTTTGTCTTTTTACCAGAAAAATCCTTTTGAGGCATGAAGATGAAGAAGAGTTCTTTGCATAAAATGATTTTGATGACTTAATTGAAAATAAGTATTTGTAAGGGATGCATTTTAAAGAGTGGTAGTTTTTATCCTTTTCCAACTATGTGTGCTTTTGGCATTGTTTAATTTGTTATGTTTTGGTACAGGGGAGTAGCAAATATTATATAAAATTATAAGAGTATGTGATTACGGGCCATATCTTTTTTTTTTTAAAAATTATTATTGTTGTAAAAAATGGATTAGATTCCTATTATACTTGTAAAATGAGTGTCCTTTAACAAAATAAACTGTATTTACTGATATTACTATAATTTAAATTATACGTTTAAGAAATTTGGTCTTTTTTTTGTATTATACTAAGTGAGCTTTTATGTCCAAAATTATTACAGTTTTTGTTTTATATACCTATTTGCTTGTTGAAAGTGATAATTTTTCCCAATGAATCTTAAATTTTTTGTGCATATGTAAATATTAGTTTAGTTATCTATGTGTATGTGTTTGAGTTTTATGAAATGTACATTCGATTACCTTAGTTTTAGTTATTGAACATTGCATATATTTCCATTTTAGTTTTAATAAAGCTTAACTAAACCTGTATTTTTTAAGAAATTGAATGCATTTTAATTAAAGAAGTATTAGGGTCTCTAATAAAAAGTTTAGAATAAAGAAAAAGGTAAAGAAAGCAGTAGTTTATGTTAAAAACATATTTTTTGCAATGACACAGAAATTAATGTTTTTATTGGCTATATTTCTTAGACTTGTTCTGTAATTATGGCAGGTAAAACATCTGTTATATTTATCTTGCATTCAAATTGGTGAGATTTTTGGTTAGAATTCTAAAATTTTATTTTTATTTTAAGATGTTATTTGAAAAGTATTTAAGTTGTATGAAGGTAATTAGAGATCTGTGTGAAATGTGTAATTAGTTTATGGAAGTCTAAGTAATACCACAAACATTAATTTTGTTTAAAGAAAATCACTAACTCGTATGAAACATTTTTAAGTTTATCATAAAAATACTATAGCATGTTTCAAAAGTTTGTGATAATTTTTTCAGTTACCTTTTTTTATCAGATGACCCTTTCACATCAATACTAAAAAAAATTAATCCAATGAGCTGAGACTTTTATAGTTATAAATATTTAATTAATCTGTAAATAATATTTTCAAATGTTATAAAGTGTGAGACAAATGTTAAAACACAAGTGAAAAGACTATGAGCTTTCCCAGTAGTTTTTGTTTAAACTATTTATTAAATTTCTTTTAAAATCATTTATGAATAATTAAAGTTCCTATATTGTGTCGAAGATTGTCCTTATTTATTCTTGTTCATCTTATTTGCAAATGTTACCAGTTTTTCTGGATGAATGCTTTTTTCCCCTCCTCTTTTCTCTTTAGACAACATGCTGTATTTGTTGATGTATTCTTTTAGGTTAGAACATGGTGTTTTATAATTTAAGACATATTTATTTTTATAACATATTTTATTCAGACAAAATGGAATTTTGTGATGCAATTCCAAATACTAATATATAACAAATGATATTAATGATTTTAGCTTTTTGTTCCCACAAATTATTCTTACTTGTTAGTTTGTATTCTTTATCATTTAAAACTGGTTTTTAGTATTGAATGTGCATTATTTATATTATATTAAGCAATTCACTAAAGAATTTATCTCAGAAAAGTCTTTATTTAACTAATTTAGTAAGGTTGACATCTTAAGTATTTCTGATTTATCAATTTCTTTATTTCCCATGTATTTTGAAATGCATATATTTATGTATGGAATTCAATTGTATGATTGAAGTTTTAATGCCATGGTAATCGAGCTTATGAAGATGTGTGATTCTTTTTTAAATTAAGCATTTGTATATTTAAGGAGAAATAAAGTATTTTATACTTGTTGTGTTTTGTAAACGAAATCCTTTTGTCATTTTTATTCTGTTGAAATAGTATTGAATATACATTTCTATTGTTTTAATGTAATGTTAAAGTTGCTTTAAGTATAATTTAGTATATAATTTAAAGTAATATAATAGTTTCACTTATTTTAAAATGAAACAGTTATATTTTAATTAATAAAAAATATTACTGTATTTCACAATTTCAAAGCTTTTGTAAATGTTTGTAATATTTATTTAACTTTAGCAATAATATATTAAGATTCCTTGTATTATTTTAAGCAAAGTTTAAAAATAGTTGAATATTACATCAATAAGTTGTCCTTTCTAAGAGAAGATTTTCAAATGGAATAAATGAAAATTGATATTCTTGTTAATAATGGTATGGTTAAGATTATGTGCTTCTTGATGGAATTTTTTAAATCAAGAGACAAATTTGAGTCCACCTTAAGTGCATTTGAAAAATAAAAAGCTGCAAACTTTGTAAAATCACTCAGTTCCTTCATGATTATGTGTGCAAATTAGAAGTAACCGGCCAGGTGTCACATTGTCACTTGATTCATAATTTTGAAGTTTATTGCCAATAGTCTTTGTATAGTTTCTAGAGTATAATATTATTCAAAACTATCAATACTCCATCGAACTGGGCTGTGAAAACTGAATTTGGCTTTCTGCTGATGTTAGCATTTTTTAAATTTGTGTTTTGAGCTTGAACAACTTTTTGCTATAATCAGTGTACCTATAATATTTTTTAATCCCCAATTTTATTTAGTATTTATTTCATTTTTTTCTTTTAATAAAGCAATCTTAATAAATTGAAATTTTTAGATTATTTTTCAGTAAATGTTGAATCTTAGTGCTAACTCTTTTAATACAGCTTTAAATTATTAAAATTCTCTTTTTTTTATTTCTTAAATTTTTTTCTCTTCTAAAGTTTTTATGTTATGAATAGCAATACTTTCTCCATTCTATTTATTCTAATTATTTATTATTATTAATGTTGTGTATGATTTTTTTTTGCTAAGCATTCTTGTTTAAGCAAAGTTTTTAGGTTTATGTACAGTTTCTCTGGCACCTGTGGATATGAAATTATACTAAAAATTTTAATACGACAAGAAATCTGTAAAGCATTACTTTTGTCAATTATATTTAGGAGTTATGAAATATGAGGGTTAATTTGGATGTTTTAATTACAAAGAAGTCACACTTGTTACATGTAGTGTAAAATCTGTGAATTAAGGAAGTTCTGCTAATTGATACTTCATTACAAAATCACAACACAGAAGTATCAAAATTTGTTTCTTCTATTGCAAAGGAATGACTTTCTTCTTAGAAAGAACAATTTCGAAAAGTGAGATGTGACTAAATCTTTAAAAAATATTTACATAATACTGGCTCATGAATAAAGGGGACTTGGTGCAAATATAAATTTAGTGTTCCAACAAAAAACTATGCATATATTTTACTAATTTATAATAAAATGATACATAAATGCTGTATGAAGTTTAAGAAAGCCATTTAATATGAATTTAAAACTATAGTTTCTTAAATGATGTTTATAGTTTTTATGAAGTTATGATTGCAAAAGCTATATTAAACTTTTTAATTCGTATGTTTGTTATTTACTATCTATTATATTACTATATTATGTTATTTGATCAGATACATACATTGTAAAATAAGAATTTTATATTTGATACTAAAATGAATAAAAAGCATTAATTAAACCTAAATATTATCAACTTAGTTGTAATGATTGTTGTTGTTGTCATTTTGATCATCATTGAGAAATATATTGAAAATTTATTTCATTGAGAATGTGTATACAATTTGGAAATTGTGTTTTTTATTTGTATTTCTGGCTTTAGCTGTTACAGAATTCCCGAAGAAAGTTTTTACATCTTAAAATATCCATAATTTAATTTTTTTTATATTTCTTGAAATAAGTACTGTAAATATTTTTTGGATCAGATAAACCTGGATAATTTATGAATTTTTGTTTTGGAAAAACTTTTATCTGAAATTATGGATATTGATAATATTTTACAAACAAGTAGTGCTATTGAACTATATATATTTGATTATTTTAAACAAATTTTATTTAAGGTTTAGAAAGAAGCATTTCTTCTATAACAGGTTTTAAGGGTTTATTTATTCTTTTAATTGAATTCCGAGAGTGATATATCAAACTTTTTTGAGTGAGAACTTTAATGAAATAATACATAAAAAAAGAGAGTTAAGATATTTAATATAAAATTAAATAGATAAGCTTTAACATTTGAGTTATAAATCATTTGACGTTATGGTATTAAAAAAAATATTTGAGAATAAATCTTGGAAAGAACATTAGAAATCCAAGTATTACTATTACACTCATGGACAAAAAAAATTAGCGCACCAAGAAGGAGTTGTCAAAATGAAACGAAATTTTACATATTTAATGACTACTTTGATGTAAGTAAATGATTAGAAAATCATAGAAAAAGGATAATTTATTTCAGAGAAAAAGGCACAAGAACGGAAGATTTAATACCCTGGCGAACCCCCTCTAGCGCGAATGCACGATGTGATGCGATCGGGCATTGAGGCATACGTTCCATATTTGCTGTAACCTTGCCTCTAGTTCCTTCAAACTCGTGGGATGCCCAACTCGCCGTCCCAAATGATCCCAAATATGCTCGATTGGAGACAAATCTGGTAATCGGGCAGGCCAAGGAAGGGTAGTAACTGCGCAGAGACAGTCTTGTGACACCGAGCATTGTCCTTGTTGAGGAATTGCTCCTGGGAGCCGTTGCATGAGTGGCAACACATGTGGTTGCAGGATGTCATGGGCATACCGTTGGGCTATCATGGTGCCGCGGATCAATACTAGGGATGACCGTGTATTGTAGGCAATGACACCCCATACCATCACACCAGCTGTGGGAGCGGTGTGTCGCTGTAAAGCAAAGGCAGGATTGATGCGTTCACCACGCGGTCTCCACACACGAACACGATTGTCATAATTGCTGAGATTGAATCTGGGTTCGTCGCTAAAGACGACTTGGTTCCATTCCGCTGCAGTTTCCTCGTGCGTGGCACCACTCCAAACGGATGCGTCAAGTGCAGCACACGTAATGTACGCCGCGATCCCAAATTTCTTTCATCCAGGCGCCTTCGTACGGCTCGAGAAGACACAGGGGCCTCTAGTGCAGGTGGTACCTGTGCCTGGATGCCGGTCGATGAAGCAGTTGGCGGAACGCGTGCATTTCTTACGATGTGGCGGTCTTCTCGACGACTGGTCTGTCGAGGGCGTCATGAGCCTGGTCTTCGAATAAATGAAATCTCTCGGATCCACTGGTCCCAACACCTCCTCACAACATAATCAGAGCGGCCTAATTGACAAGCTACTTGCCTAGCTGACTACCCAGTTTTCATCATGCCCATGATTCCCCCTATCAAACTGCGACAGCTGCTCATATTGTCTTCGAAACGGCGTAATGGCATGTCTATCTCGGCTCTTCCTTTGTAATAGATTCAGCACTCTCAAACTGGTCGCTGGTCGTCACTGGGAAATGGAACGCGAAGTGTTCCTCCATCCCATATCGAATATTGTACACTGCTGGACAATTGCTAAGGACGGATAACACTATCATCCATAGCAACCACAAAATGAAAGGAAGCAAAATGTGGAAAATTAGAATAAGTGCGGGATATTAGTAAGAAGAAGTATGAGTATATGCAAATTTTTTCCCCACGTCTGTTCATCACGTGATAGCGTTCATAAGAGCTTTAAAGGTTTTGACGCATGTGGACAGTTGTTGTTTCAAGTCAAAGTTTTACAGGAAAGATTTAATAGACGAACTTAAAATTTTTGGCATGTCTTCCCGACATCACATAGATGATTTTATGCGTGGCAGAATTATTGGAAAGATCGAAGAAGGGCGAAAAATAACAGATGTTGCCAGAGAGTTCGACATCGCTCACAGCGTTGTTTCACGGCTGTGGAAGTCATTTAAAACTACTGGAATGTGTAGTAGACTGCACGGGGGAGGTCGTGTTAGAAGTACGACGCCTGCAGAAGACAGATATATCGTCCTATCAGCAAAAAGGGACAGGCGCACCACAGCTCAGCAGGTCGCAAATCAGTTTCTTGCTGCCTCAGGAAAGCAGATCTCCCGAAAAACTGTTGCCAGACGCTTGAGGGGAGGAGGACTATACGCACGCAGACCTGTTGTGTGTGTCCCATTGACCAGACAGCACCGTACTGCCCGTTTGCAATGGTGTGAGCATCACAATTGGACTGAACAGGACTGGGCATGCGTACTATTCTCAGATGAGAGTAGGTTCAGTCTGTCATCGGATTGTAGACGCCAACTGATCTGGCGCGAGAGTGGTACTGCTTACCGTCCAGAAAATATCCAGGAAAAGGACCGATATCCGACATGCAGTATCATGGTGTGGGCCGGCATCATGATCAATGGCCGCACGCGCCTACATGTGGTTGCGAATGGGACTATGACGGGCCAACGATACATTGATGAAGTTCTACTTCCTCATGTTCGTCTTTTTTCCGTGGTGCTGTCGGTGATAAATTTGTTTTTATGGACGACAACGCAACATGTCATCGAACACTCGCTGCTCAAGATTGTCTAGACAGCGAGGGTATTCAACGTCTCGTATGGCCAGCGCGTTCTCCAGATCTAAACCCCATTGAAAATGTGTGGGTTGCTTTGGGGAGGCAAGTTGCTGGTCGAAACTATCCTCCGACAAACAAGAACACCCTCATCCGTGCACTCACAGAGGAATGGGATAAATTGCCTCAACAGCTGCTGGATAATGTTGTGCAAAGTATGGTACGACGTGTGGAATGTTGCATCGCACTCCACGGTGGACATATCCCGTACTGATACCTTTCTTTAAGGTGCCTGCTGACTTTTAGATGCATTGTTCCATTTCTCCGTGGCCGCGGTAGCCGAGTGGTATAGGTATCGGATCGTGGCTTGCCTGGTCACGAGTTCGATCCCAGTACCACTAAAGACCCGCCGTGTAGGGCAGCGATGCACGTTAAATCTGTCGAGAGCTGAAACGTCCTCCCGTTGGTGTGGTGTGGTAGTTAGGAGAGGGGGGTGCCAGCTCAGGTGTCGTCCACGTCACTTGACCATGGTTCAAAATTACGTGGTCCGTCGCCAAAAGCCCTCGTGTAGCTGAACAGTGCGACGTTAATATTCAATCAATCAATCAATCCATTTCTCCGTACGCAGATCAAGTGAACATTTTCTTTTCTTTCAGATGTTTCACAGCTTTTGTACTTTCCAGAACAATAAATATTCTTTATTCTAATGTCTGAACAGTGTGGCAACTATATTTTATCCTACTAGGCCTCATGTCTCGCTTAATGTTATGCTACATAGCAATTTGTGATCCGTCCTTAGCAATTGTCCAGCAGTGTATGATGTGGAGGGGCCTTGATGGGTGAGAGTCTCCTGATTGGTTCAGAGGAAGTGGCAAGGAGGCGTGGTTACAGGAACGGTTTTGACGGCTCTCGGAGTTGGAAGAAATTTCACTGAAGTTGTTCTAGTGAAATGAACGCCATTGGTTGGTAGATGTTGGGGAGCAGGCACTCTATTGGTTGCACTGAAACATTGGAACTTGGCAATGGGGAGGGTCTAGCGAACTAGCCTGTGTGGGATTAAAAAATTAGAGGAAAGAAAAAAGTTAAGGAATTAAATAAAAGAAATAAAAAATTTTGAATTTAGAAATTACAATGCTCACTCGCCACAGGGAGAGTGACTAAATTAATTGTTAGGGGGGTTATATGAATCTAGGAGAATCCTCCTAGATCTTTTAATATCTGGCACTGGGATGTAATTATTGAGACTTTGCACATTGATATTATCAATGTTAGGAAGATTACTAAAAAATGAAATAGCCAGCTTTTGAATGTAATTTTTAAGGGGGAGAACTTTAATGTCGTTATAAATGAGTGAATTATTGGTATAACGATCTGCTTTAACAATATTTCTAATGATCGAGTTATGAGCAACCTCGAGGATTTTAATGTTAGCATCTGCAGCATAGCCCCACACAGTCGAGCCATAAGCTAAGATGGAACGCATAACGGCTGTATAGAGAAGTATCTTATTATACATATTTAATTGAGAGAATTCCAGCCAATTAAGGGGTACAGTGCTCTGAGAGCTTTCCGGAATTTATCGCGTTTGTGAGTCAGGTGTTGTTTCCAAGTGAGTTTTTTTTTATCTAAAATCAGTCCAAGGTATTTTGTGCTCTGAGACCATTGCAGTTGTGTGGAATAGAGCGTGGGTGGTGTTGGTTGAGTTTTCCTTCTGGTGAAAAGTACAGCTACTGTTTTATCAACATTAATTTTAATTTTCCATGTATCAAAGAAATTTTGTAATAGGTATAGGTGATTGTTAAGTGCCAAGGTTATTGTATTGTGATTTTTGTAAGTTGCAAGTGTGACAGTGTCATCCGCATAGATGTTAGTGCTAGTTTGAGGGTGAGTGGGCATGTCGTTAATATAAATATTAAATAAGAGGGGGCCGAATAAACTGCCCTGAGGGAGACTCTCAAACTTAGGCGTTTTCTTTTGGGCGTCTGGACCGTAAACAGTCCTCAATCCCATATCGTGAGAGTCTATGATGCTGGGCATGGCAAAAGTGGTGTTTTCCATTCTGCTGAGTGGCATGATGGTGATTGGTCGAGCGATGGAATCCGGGAGGCGTGGCTATGATTCTTCATCTGGGTGGAAAGTTTTTGAGTTTTTTGGCTTGGCTGAGAGCTAAGAGGTTGCTCTCTGATTGGATGCTGGGTACAGTGAACATTGACTCCGATTGGCTGCCCCGGGGGCTGAGTTTTGAATTATGGGGAGGAGCACGTCCAGTGGAGAGAGCAGGAGAAAAACATGGACAAAAATAAAGAAAGTGAAATTTTAGTAATTACGGTGTGCAATAAAAATTATTGCACAAGAAAATAGAATTACGGGAGATTATAGGAGTCAAGAAGAATTCTTCTTGGTCTCTTTGTTTTGTCATTAGGGGTATATTGTGATAAATTTTGCATATTGATATTATTGGTTGCTTCTAAATCGTTAAAAAAGTTAATTGCAAGATTCTGAATATGAGATTTGAAACTTTTAATTTTAAGAGCATTACGTATGTCGTCATTACGCATATATCTTATGGCTTTGACGATCATACGTATTAAAGAATTTTGCAGGGTATCAAGTATATTAATATTTGTTTTAGCGGCATAACCCCAAACTGGACATGCATAAGCTAAGATGGGACGCATAACGGCTGTATAGAGAAGCACTTTGTTTTCTATACTTAAATATGAATTCCGGCCAATTAGGGGGTAAAGTTTAAACATTATTTTCCGGAATTTGTCGCGAACGTAATAAATGTGTTGTTTCCAAGTTAGGTGTGTATCAAAAATAATTCCAAGGTATTTGGCTTCTTGAGACCAGGGGATTTGTTTGTTGTATATGATAATAGGTGGTGGGAGTGACTGTTTTTTCGTGAAAATAATGGCAGTAGATTTTTCAACATTAATACTTATTTTCCATTTGTCGTAGAAATTTTGCAAGAGTAGAAGGTGTTTGTTTAAAGCGAAGGAAATTGTTTCTAGTTTTTTATACGTGGCGTGAATGGCAGTATCATCAGCGTAAAGGTTAATTTTAGTGAGTGAATAGTCAGGGATATCGTTGATGTAGAGGTTAAATAGCAAGGGACCGAGCAAGGAACCTTGGGGACACCCTGCAGAAACAGAGTGTTCATTGGAAAGGGTCTCATTAATTCTGATTCTGAAGGAGCGATTAGTGAGGTATGAGTGAATAAGATGAATCAGTGGATGTGGAATTTTAAAGGTAATTAGCTTAAAAGTGAGTCCATTAATCCAAACACGGTCGAAGGCTTTCTGGATGTCCAGAAAAACTGCTCCCGTGCTTTTCTTTTTCTGGAAACCTTCAGAGATATTTTCGGTTAGTCTTAAAAGTGGGTGAAGGGTAGAGAGCTTGTTAGTGAAACCATACTGATTGGGATTGAGGATGTTATTTTCATTGATAAAATTTTTCAGTCTATGAAGAATTATAGATTCGGTTAGTTTACCGATAGTGGAAAGGAGAGATATTGGTCTGTAACTGGATGCGAGATGAGGGTCCTTGCCAGGTTTGTTAATGGGGAAAATAATGGCTTCTTTCCAGTTATCTGGAAAGTGATTGAATTTGAGGATTTTGTTAATTAGGATTGTTAAAATTAGGATTAGTTTAATGGGAAAGTTTTTTAACATGCGGTTAGTTATAGTCTTTACCAGGGGCTTTTTTGGCATTGATATGTTTAATGTAGTGGATAATTTCATCCGGGAGAGCAGGTTCGATGAAAGAATTAGGAGGGGTAGAAAAGAAATTATTTACGGTAGTATTTATTAATTCATCATTTTGATTATAACTATAATCTTCGCGAACGTTTTCAACAAAATTATTTTTTATGTTAGTTGCAAGAAGGTTAGCTTTTTGCTGATCAGTGACTGCCGTACCTGTAGCACAGTTAAGAGGTGGAATTTTTGGTCTTTTATTTTTGAAAAATTTTTGCGTGCGCCAAAGGCTATTGTCTGCGGTGTTAAGAGCTTCAAGTCTTTTTTGCCAAATGATATCATTATATTTTTTAAGATCAGATTGAGCTCTGTTATGTGATTTGAAAATGGGATTGAGGGTTTGATGATATCGTTTTCTGAAGTAATTTTTGATTTTAATCAGCTGGTTAATGTTATGCGGAGTGAAGTTCCTTCGGTCTGTTTCTATTGGTCGGGAGGCGTGGCTATGAGTATCAATGACTGCTTCGGTGAACTCTGTGATTTTTGTTCTAGGTCGTTAGTGTTGTTAATATTATTAGGATGGAAATCAAAGAGAGAAAGATTTTTATTTAGATTTATTTTGAAAGCTTTCCAGTCTGTGGAGACCGCTCTGGGATTTGGGGGTGCTTCTGCAAGTTTGAAGTTAAAATTTAAGAAAACCGGATTATGGTCTGAGGAAAGATCGTCGATGGAGTTAATTGTAAAGGGGTAGTAGAAGTTTTTAATTAGTGCGATGTCAATGGTGTTAGCGGAATTGTGACCAAATCTAGTAGGAGTTGAGGGAAAGGCGATATTTAAGTTGAGCATATTAGCGAAATTAAAGAGGTGTCTTCCTCTGGTAGTATTATTTTTACAATTCCAAGCGTTATGAGTGGCGTTGAAATCTCCGAAGAGAATACAATTACTAGCTGTTTGAATAAAGTGCTCAATGTCTATAGTAAATAAATTTTCATCGGAAGAGGGAGGAATATAAACACATGTAATAGAAATGGGATCATGCTTGGGGGGGTTAGTATTATATTAGTTGCTTCAAGAGCTCGAAGAGGAAGGGTGGGGGAGACAGTAGTGTTTGAGAGAGTTTTTAACTAGGATCAGAGTTCCACCTGCGGTCCATCGGAGATTCTGTCGTTTCTGTGACAGGTGTAGTTCGCTATATTAAAGTTGTGTGAAGGTCTCAGGTGAGTTTCTTGTATGAGAAAAATATCCGGGGAGTGCTTCTCTATAAAAATACGTAGTTCAGCAATTTTTCTTAGTAAGCCGTTTGCGTTCCATGAACACAACTGAGACCAATCGGGGAGGAACTATACATTATTAATATTGTTACATGTTGCCTCTATTTGGGCGTACATCTGATTGGGATTTAATTGTTGGTTTGTATTTAAGTTATTGCCGTTACAAAGAATTTGGGATAGCTGCATAAGACAATGCATTGTCATTTGCAGCGTTGTTTGGATATTAAAATTATTGTTATTATTCATGTTATTAAAGTTAAAATTGTTATTTCTGCGATTAAAATTGGGGAAGTGATTATTATTATATCTGTTATTGGGGGATTTGGTTTGTTGGTCTCAGTTTGTGCCGAAGACCCAGGTTCGCGTGTCGCCATCTGAGGGGTGTTTTTTGAATTAACAGTTCCGGTTGTCGCTTGTGCGTAGGAGATATTTGGTCTAACTAAGCTATTGTAAATGTTGGTGTAAGAATTTCTGTTATTTTTTGCGGCTCCTTTTGGGGGTTTGGGGAATGAGGGGCATCCTCTGTAGTTTGCCATATGACCGTAGATGTTGCAGTTTATGCAGTATGGCGTTTCAAGTTTTTGTTTAATGGGGCAATCTCGGGTGAGGTGGTTTTCACCACATTTTAGGCATCTTGGGTTTAGGTGGCAGTTTTCAGAGCTATGGTTGAAATTGTTGCAGGTGTAACATTGAGTTACACCCTTACCATCATAACCCTCAACTCTGATGCTGAGGTAATTTAGGGTTTTAAGATCGAATATTTTAAGATTGTCAAGATTACGGGGGAGGGCGATTAAAAAGATTGGGAGGGGGCGTTTATTTTTTCTTCCGATTAATTGATTAACTCTATCTGGGGTGTATCCTAGTATTTCCAAATCCTGTTTAATTTCTTCAGGGCTTGTGTTTCTGGGGAGGCCTTTGATAACTACTTTAATGGGGCGTTCGGCTTTTGATTTTATAGTATAAAATTGAAATTTAAGTAATTTAAGGCGTTGTACAGCCATACGTCTTTCTTCGGCGCTGTCTGTATACAGTTTTAGAAATTCACCCGTTAGGCGGGATCTTATTTTGGGGAATGTTTTTGTTATTGCTGCCATTTGGGCTTTGTAGTTTTTTTCGACGAAAAGCATGATGGGTGGTGGGAGTTGATTTTGTGGAGCATTTTGACTGGCCGAATTGTTCGAGCCATTGGGGTTGTTTCCGTTGGCGACAGGACCTGAGTTTTCGAGGTTGTTTAAGTGAGCGCCTTGTGGCAGTTCAAATTTATTTTGGGACATATTTATTTCTTCATTATCAGTAGTTTCAAGAATTACTTTTCTTGCCGTTTTTCTTTGGAGGGGGGATATTCAAAGTTGGAAATTTCTTTCCTTTTTCCATAGTAGTTAGTATCAGGGGTCGATTTTAAAGGGGAATTTTGTGGAGTTTTTTCATGGTGGGGGCAGCCAGGGATAATGCAGGGTTCAAAGGAGTCAATGTCACTTACCGCCAGTGCCATGGCTTCTTCGATGTCTTGCAGCTCAGTGAGTGCTCTGACGTAGAAGGGTTCATCAGGGTAGTGGTCGGGCATCATCATCAGTGCGTCGACGCAGGCCTGTTTGCATCTGCGGAAAGTTTCCATTTTGGCAAGTTGAGCTTTATTATATTTCAACTGCTCACATGGTGTAAGCTGAGGCGAAGGTGTCCTTGTAGCGTTCCGTTGGATTCAGCTAGTTCCAGTTCCATGTCGGTTGGTAGGTTGGCCATTTCCAAGTCGTAATCGGTTTTTCAGAAGGGTAGAAAGAGTAAAGGTTAGCTCTGTCGCAAGAGTCCTGAAAAGGGCTGTGGGAGTCAGAAAAGTTCGTGCTCAGTCCGTAGACTCTCAAACTGGCTTTTGTTACCTGTTTTATACTCCACGCGGAGGACGACGTTAAACGCCCTCTACCGGCTATACGTAATGCGCAAACACGCTGCATTTCTAATCATTTGCCTATCCTCCCGACATGTGCTTTCATGCCGAGTTTTGTTACGATCCCGCAATTCTTTCTTGGTGCGCTAATTTTTTTGTCATGAGTGTATTTTAAGTTGTTTTTTTTGGGGGGGCGGGGTTATGCTTTGAGAAAAAAAAATATTCATAATTATTTTAGCTGTAATTCATGTTTGTTTTTGTTTCCAAATGTGTAGGAAATATTTTTTCTTCTGTTCAGGTAAAAGAAATGAATTTAAGAATATTTATAAAATTTGCCAGCAAAATATAACCTTAAAAAATGTTCTTACAACTTTTAGTATGGGGAAACAAATAATTTCTTTTTTAGAAGTTTTATTAAAATATTTCATAAAGTTAACAAATTGCTTCTGAGCCAGATCAGTTTGACATATCAATGTAAAGGGTGTTTTTTTTAGAGGTATAGAACTTTAAATTGCAATAAAACAACGATGTATTATTCGATTGACATGAATTTTTTTTATTCGAAAGATAATCTTGTGGCATTACATTTTAAACATGATTTCTGGCATAGGACTGCCACGGCTGGTTCGGATGTAGTCCAATCTGGACGTCCAATTTTCGATGACTTTTTCCAACATTTGTGGCCGTATATCGGCAATAACACGGCGAATGTTGCCTTCCAAATGGTCAAGCGTTTGTGGCTTATCCGCATAGACCAATGACTTTACATAGCCCCACAGAAAATAGTCTAGCGGTGTTAAATCACAAGATCTTGGAGGCCAATTCACAGGTCCAAAACGTGAAATTAGGCGGTCACCAAACGTGTCTTTCAATAAATCGATTGTGGCACGAGCTGTGTGACATGTTGCGCCGTCTTGTTGGAACCACAGCTCCTGGACATCATGATTGCTCAATTCAGGAATGAAAAAGTTAGTAATCATGGCTCTATACCGATCACCATTGACTGTAACGTTGTGGCCTTCATCGTTTTTGAAGAAGGATTCCACCAGCCCATAAAGCGCACCAAACGGTCAGTTTTTCTGGATGTAACGGTGTTTCGACATACACTTGTGGATTAGCTTCACTCCAAATGCGGCAGTTTTGTTTGTTGACGTAGCCATTCAACCAGAAGTGCGCTTCAACGCTAAACAAAATTCGTTTATGAAAATCGGGAACAACGGCAATCTCGTTTTGGGCCCATTCGACGAATGTACGCCTTGCTTGATGATCGTTTTGATGAATTGCCAAACCAAACTGAGAATAAATCACTTGACAGCTGTTAAATCGGTCGCCATCTTGGAAAGTAATGCCAACTTAAACTTCTATACCTGAAAAAAAACACTCTTTATATATATTACAATATTCTTATACATTGTTCAATAAAATGAATGC
Organism: Trichonephila clavipes; assembly: GCA_019973935.1. NCBI lineage: Eukaryota > Metazoa > Arthropoda > Arachnida > Araneae > Nephilidae > Trichonephila > Trichonephila clavipes. Next base: position 741,501 of record BMAU01007216.1, on the reverse strand, counting down.
AACCAAAAAGAAAATCCACAATTTATATTTCTTTTGCGGGTTATGATATGAAAAGTTTTTTTTAAACCCCAAATAATTACTTATAAAAAAAAGGAAAAAATTTAATTTTTAACTAACATACATATGTAAGAAACATTTTTAACTATATGTAGGAAAATGCACTCTAAATAAAAATAGCTTTATTCAATATGTAAATATATTAAAATTATTAATATTAGTATTTCTTTTGGTTTATCTTTAATAATTTCACAGTTCTCTGAGTTCGACAAAATTGAAATTAATGTTAATGGCTAGATGAGAACTAAATTATGACACTTAACCGATTAATTAATCAACGTAATTATCGAAAAAATTCGTTATCAAATGTTTTTTTTTGTCATGAAATAAACCCAAATTTCGTAAAATTCTAAAAAGTTGTATTCTGTACTTTTCAAAGATCTTTTATTCCAATCCAATATATATATATATATATATATATATATATATATATATATATATATATATATATATATATATATATATATATATATATAGTATAATAAAATAAAAGTGAAAAAGTACTAGAGCCTACACTGCTAAAGAAGTAAGAAATTGGGATTCAGCAGACACAACAAATGTAGACACAAAAAAGTCATTGGATTAAACTGGAGACCTATTATGATTTCTAAAGCTGTCGCTGAATTAGGCCAGTGAATTAGGGTTAAGCAATGCTTTGTGGATCCAACCTTCTCCGAACAGCAGAAATTTTCGACATAATAGAAAAAAAAGGAGCTAAGTTGAAAAGTTAAGCCTAATACAACACGTGGATGAAGAACTTAATAAAATCGTAAAAAGAAATTGAGAAAAGAGAACAATAATGAATCTCTCAAGGAAAGGAATAATAATAAAAAAATTTGTATAGAAAATATTAGGAAAAACTTACTTGTAAAATAAAATCCTGAACTCAAGAATACAACTTACTACGATGAGATCATACGTGAAATGGCGTAAAAGATTGAAATGCCAACACAAGAAGGAAATATATATGTATTATACCGTTTAAATTTCTGAAAATATTTTACAAAGTTGGAAAGATATTACTAAGGAGGAAAAAAGTTGAATATATATACACTCAAGAGCCAAAACAAGACCACCCCTACATTTTGCAATGAACTCGCCTGGATGATGTGGAAGGCACGTGATCAGGTGGAAGTGGTATTGAACTGCTGCTAGAGATTCTGAAAAATCATTCTTTCACTTATTTCTGTGTGTGATGGGAAACGCTGCGGATCTAAGCGACTTTGATAGAGGGCAGATTGTAATGGCTCGAAGGCTCGGAACAAGTATTTCTGAAACTGCAAGACTCGTGGTTTGTTCGCGATCTACAGTTGTTAGTACTTATGCAAAGTGGATGAATGACGGTGAAACCAGCAGTAGACGACATGGTGTTGGACGTCTACACGCTATCAAAGAAAAAAGCCATTGGAGACTGTCTCGCATGGTGAAGCAAAACCGGAGCCAGACAGTGGCTCAGTTGACAGCCCAATACAATGCAAGACCAAGTAGAATAGTATTGGAGCACACTGTTTAGCGGATACTGTTGGATATGGGGCCTACGCAGCAAACGTCCCACTCGTGTGCCTTTGCTGACCAAGCGGCATCGCCAACTGCGCCTGCATTGGGCCCGGGAACATCGCGACTGGTCCATGGATCAGTGGGAGAGAGTTGCCTGGTCAGGTGAATCACGGTTTGTCATTCATTACGCTGATGGTCATATCAGGATACGCTGTCTTCCAGGCGAACAGTTACTCCCTCGATGTACAGTAGGTCATAAACATGCCGGTGGTGGCAGTATTATGCTTTGGAGGACGTTCTCTTGGGCATTTCTGGGGCCCGTGGTTGTGGTAGAGCAGACCATGAATGCTACAGGGTATCTGAACATCATTGCGGACCAGTTGCACCCTTACATGACCTCTGCTTCTCCAGCTGGAAATGGAATGTTCCTCGCCTCATGGAATGGACAACGCCTCGTGTCACAATGCTAAAATTGTGTAGGAGTTTTTCCAGGAACATGATGCTGAATTCCAGTTAATGTCCTGGCCACCTAACTTTCCGGATCTCAATCAGATCGAACACATTTGGGAAGTCATGGGACAGCAGCTCAGAGTTCAAAGACCACCAATTCACAATATCTCGGATTTGCGTGAACGTTGCTTAAACATCTGGTACAATGTGTCTCCGGCCATCTACCAAGGACTAGTGGCATCCATGCCAAGGAGGGTTGAAGCTGTGTTGCGCGCCAAAGGTGGATCAACTCGATATTGACAGGTGGTCATAATGTTTTGGCTCTTGAGTGTATATACGTATATATAGATTGATAGATATAGATATTTTGCGATTTTTGAACTTGTGTCGTAAAATCTTTCATTCTAAACTTGTATACAATAATAGTGAGAATATTCACACGATTGGAAACTGTGGAAATTTGAAAAGCTGTAAATTAGTTGAGAATAATTACCGATTTAATTAGACCATGAGATATTAAAAAACAAAGAGAAGTATTTTGAATTGTTTGTGCGAAGTGCTAACATTTGTGTCCTCCCTCCCCTACCTCGAATGATTTATTTCCGTACAAATAAGAGTCAACTGAAATTCGGAATATAAGCTACTCAAAGCATTTAAATACAAAAAAAAAAAAAAAGTTTTTTCATAAGGAGAATATTCTGTTTTAGTGGTTGATAAACTGCTAATTGGGTTAATTTAATAAATATAGTAATTTAAATTTTTAAACCCCTTATATAATATCAACATCAACTTTAAAAACTTTTATAATTTTCATTACAGTTAGATGAAGATGTTCCTTTTTTTTTATATTGAAAATATAGCATAAATTAAAGTGCGCTTATACTAATATAAATATGAAGCTAATTTATCTTTATAAGGAATAATTTATTTTCAAAAAATTAAATTTTATAATAGTCACATTTATGGTTTTAAAATAATGTATGATTTTCTCAAAACAGGTTACTCTAATCAAACTAAATATAATTTGTGTTACTATTTATTCATAAAAAATGATTTAATTGTTTTATAAATGAATGATAGGGATAGCAAATTATATTGTCTTGGGAAAAAGGTCACTGCTTTCAGAAAACAAGTAATCAGTTGAAGGAATAAGATGTTGCTCTATAAGAAAAGCTTTCTAAAAAATACACTAGAGGGGAGGGACCATAACTAAACCGGACCGAGTTAATGCACCAATCTTAGTTTTTTCACTTAAAAAACAAGATTCATTAAAAATAGCGGTTTAATTTGTGCAGATTGGAAATTAGGAGAGAAGAATGACTTCGAAATTTTTTTAAAATTTCTTCATTAGTACATGGTGCCAGCTGCTACAACAGGCGTACAGCAAGCAATCTAGGACAGTTATGAATATGCGGCCTAACAAATCTTGGCAAAGATTACACCAAATTATGCAATTATGTTTAACCACAATATCATAATTTTTTCATCGAGATCATCACAACCGAACCAAGTAGTGGCGTAACGTGCACCCCCGCATCGCGGGGGCAGAGTTCTAAAGGGGCCCAAAGCATGACTGACGCATACCCCTTTGTAAAATTCAACATGGGGGCCCCAAACCTGACTTTGCAGGAGGCCCAAAAGTTCTCCGTTACGCCACTGGAGCCAAGTCAGATGACATTCTCTAACGTTCTCTAGTACATCTCCTAGATTCTCTATAAAATCAGGATTTAGCAGAGGCCAAAGTGTGTGAATGAACCCTCATGTTTTTATAGCCAATTTTTGCACAATAGAAGCTTGATGAACATTTGCATTATTTTTTGAAAAATGCCACCGTCTTCATAAAATAAGTTACTTATTGAAGGAATAAGATGGCCGTTCAGTTTGCTTGTTAAGGAAACTTCATTTTACTGCTGCCGAATCAAATCCATGTCCAGTGACGTCTTAAGACTTTTTGAGGCCTTGAGCCTCCATGCAAAAATAGGTATGCAGGTAACCTTTTTAAGGTATCCGACTACGTTCGGAACCGTGATTTTAAAAAAGCGCATAAATGGATAATTTTCATGATATTTAGTGTCACTCAGATTAGAATACATGCATAAAATTGTTTTAAGGACATTTTGACAAAAAAAAATGTATTTAAATATAATATTTTGGCAAAAAAAATTAACTTAGAATAATTTTTTTTCCAAATGTTCACCTTTTGTGAAAAATGCTTCTATTTTAATAATATTTTGCCTGTATATAGCTCAGACCTCTCAACAGAGGCTCAATTAGAATTTTTGAAAAATTCACATTATTTTCAGAGTTACCACCAATTGAAATGATTATTCACGTTTTTTTCTTAAAATTGCTCCCCTCTGTTGTCGTAAAATATGAATAAACCTACTTCTAAGTTATATATTTCAAAAATTTTAGTTGAGCCTCTGAACAGACGTCTTAGCTATATACAGGCAAAATATTATTCTAATAGAAGCATTTTTCACAAAAGGAGAACATTTGGAAAAGAGATTATTTTAAGTTAATTTTTTGCCAAAATATTATATTTAAATAAATTTTTTTTTGTCAAAATGTCCTTAAAACAATTTTATGTGCATATATTCTAATCTAAGTGACACTAAATATCATGAAAATTATCCATTTATGCGCTTTTGAAAATCACGGTTCCGAACGTAGTCGGTTGATTGATTGATTGAATATTAACGTCGCACTGTTCAGCTACACGAGGGCTTTTGGCGACGGACCACGTAATTTTGAACCATGGTCAAGTGACGTGGACGACTCCTGAGCTGGCACCCCCCTCTCCTAACTACCACACCAACGGGAGGACGTTTCAGCTCTCGACAGATTTAACGTGCATCGCTACCCTACACGGCGGGTCTTTTAGTGGTACTGGGCTCGAACCCGTGACAAAGCAAGCCACAGTCCGATACCTATACCACTCGGCTACCGCGGCCCCGAACGTAGTCGGATACCTTAAGCAGACAACACAGAGCAAACGTTATCAAATACTCGGAAAAAACGGTAACTCGTAACAAATATGTGCGACTCATAATCTAAGCACAAACCGACTCTACCGACTGCCTCTTTTCGACTAAATGAGTAATGATGGTGTATGGTGATAGACCTAGACACGGTCGACGGACTGATACAATAATGCAGTCTTGCCACTGTTTACAGTTGGTATATAGTTCGAATTTCCCAGTTTTATGGAGCATTTTTTTGGGCATAACAGTTGACGATTAAAATTATTCGGATCATGATCTTATTAAGCCCACGTTGAGAACACAAAAGTGAACTCCCCTCCCCGAGGTTGAGAACAGGACGCGGCCCATGCCTTCAAACGTCCACTTCTACGTCCCTAGAAACATCACCAGATCATAACACTGTCTACAGAGGCTTGAGCAGTGACGACCATCAATCTATAAGAGTAATTCTGTATTCATCTGACAATAGAGTTTGTTGCCACTACCAATCTCTATGTTCCTCGACAATACAGCGGTATGGGAACTGTAAGTATTTGACAACGCATGCTTTGTAAAGGGTGTTTTTTTAGAGGTATAGACCTTTAAATTGCAATAAAACAACAATGTATTATTCGATTGACATGAATTTTTTTTATTCGAAAGATAATCTTGTGGCATTACATTTTAAATATGATTTCTAGCATAGGACTGCCACTGCTGGCTCGGATGTAGTCCAATCTGGACGTCCAATTTTCGATGACTTTTTCCAACATTTGTGGCCGTATATCGGCAATAACACGGCGAATGTTGTCTTCCAAAAGGTCAAGCGTTTGTGGCTTATCCGCATAGACCAATGACTTTACATAGCCCCACGGAAAATAGTCTAGCAGTGTTAAATCACAAGATCTTGGAGGCCAATTCACAGGTCCAAAACGTGAAAATAGGCGGTCACCAAACATGTCTTTCAATAAATCAATTGTGGCACGAGCTGTGGGACATGTTGTGCCGTCTTGTTGGAACCACAGCTCCTGGACATCATGATTGTTCAATTTCAGGAATGAAAAAGTTAGTAATCATGGCTCTATACCGATCACCATTGACGGTAACGTTGTGGCCTTCATCGTTTTTGAAGAAGTACGGACCAATGATTCCACCTGCCCATAAAGCGCACCAAACAGTCAGTTTTTCTGGATGTAACGGTGTTTCGACATACACTTGTGGATTAGCTTCACTCCAAATGCGGCAGTTTTGTTTGTTGACGTAGCCATTCAACCAGAAGTGCGCTTCATCGCTAAACAAAATTCGCTTATGAAAATCGGGAACAACGGCAATTTCGTTTTGGGCCCATTCGACGAATCTACGCCTTACTTGATCATATTTAAAATGTAATGCCACAAGATTATCTTTCGAATAAAAAAATTCATGTCAATCGAATAATACATCGTTGTTTTATTGCAATTTAAAGTTCTATACCTCTAAAAAAAACACCCTATACTATCTACATTTAATGATCACAGGTGGGCTCTGCTTTTGCACGGGGCCCAGGGCCTCAAGAAGTCTTAAGACGTCCCTGACCACTAGGTGCAATACTCAATTGCTCGTTTTTTTTCGTGTGGTGCACAATGCGCAGTTTTCCCAATCTGGAGCACGGAAATTATTTTATGTGGTTTTAAAGTCTTCATAATTGTATCTAGTGGTCAAAAATCATAGTAATTAATGTAATTTGGGTATTCTTTTCTGTTTTTTACTAACCAATAAAGTTAATAGTGTCTTAACTAATTTATGTCCAGTCTGAATTTAATCAAGTATAAATGATTGCTGATTGGAACTAGTTTTTAAGCAAGGATATAAGGATATTAACAGAAGCAGTAATTTTCACTTGGGAGAATATGTACAAGAAATAGTGTGGCAAGTTTAAAAATTTAAAGTGAATAATTGTGAAAGATTAAACGAATACAATCAAACATAACATGGTACGTATACAATAAAGGATATGTAGTGTTTAAAAAGACTCTGCACCCTTTGAGCATTTTTTTTATTTATGTATTTAAAAATTACATTTTTTAGCATTTCATATAATGTTTATTTAAGAATATGATACGAGATAAAATTTTGCACTTATTATTCACACAATTTTACAAATTTAATTTCCTTTAAAAAATTTGGAAATTTTTAAAATTCTACCCTTTTTGTTTTGATTAATTTTTTGTAATATTTCCAAAGATGTTTTAAACACCTTGTGACGAATCTATACGGAACTTTATCACTAACCTTCTGAACCGACCTTTTAGGAAATTTAATTCCCAACCTATTTCCAATCAACTCCAGAAAGCGGACAGGATTACTTGTTATGTAGATTAGATTCACTATTTAAGTCGAACGAAATAGTAAAGTTAGAGCAGTAGGAGATAGACATTGTGACATAGAGTTATAGTAATTTTGAATTGGAATATTGTTGATAATTTAATCTCAAGAAGGATTGAGACTACGAGTGGTAAATATAAAATTATATTTAAAGTCTCATTAAAGTTTTAAGAGTGAGATTAAAGTTAAATGTTCATTAAGAACATTATTGAATATAATTCTGGGATCTCTTATCGTGGTAATTTCTGTGTGATCGTTATTTAATGAATTGATTAATTAGATTATAAATTAATTGAGTTAATTTGAAGATTATTATAATTAAAACCTCATAATATTATTATTCGGATTTGTTAATAAGTCTTTGATTTTAATTGAGAAAGTTATTCAAATAAAGAAAGTTATTTATAAAAATGGCTACTGGTTCATTTACGTCTCCTAATTATCCTAGTTCTCAAAGTGAGGTCCTTAGGGATCATTACAATGGCGCCCAACGTATAAATCCCGAGAATAGAGTCGGATCCAGTTTTAGAATCATTCCGGAACAATATTTTTCGGGAATTGAGAACATAGATGATTTTTTTGGAGAATATTGATCATAATCTCGCGTATTATGAGATACCTGCACAACTGGCATGTGCTTACTTGGAAAGGTCATCTCAAAGGTCGAGCACTCGACTGGTTCGAAGTTCTAGGTTATAGAGTCATTGAAGATAAGACAACAGACTACGCGCACTTAAAACAGGCATTGTCAGAACAATTTCCCGTGGTCAGAAACAGGTCAGAACTAGAAACGCGATTTTATTCCTCATCACAAAGACGAGATCAACAGCCTTCGGACTTTATTTATGAATTGTTGAAAATTCATAAAATACTTAAACTAGAAATGTCGGAGGAAAAATTAATAGATCACGTCATCAGTCGATTAGAACCCCAAATTTTGGATTATGTCGAAGTTAGACATCCACGAAATACTGCCAATCTCCTACAAATCGTTGATAAATACGAAGAACGTTTTATGTATAGGCAAATCAGAGGTTCGAGTGAGGGATTTAGAAGTTCAGGCCCTCATGAAAACAATCGTTTTAATACCCGGCATAGACAGGAAAATTGGAGGGAAAACAGAAATAATGAGAGATACGCCAATAATAGCCGACCACAAAGAGAATTTAATCGGTTCGAAAACCAAGGTTTCACAAATAATCGCAGATTCGAGGGTAGACGCCAAAGTGGACAATCGGATCAACCATTCCACAGTCAAGGCGGTCGACAAAACGGGTCGAGAAATAATTCATTTCGAGGTCAAAATGAACGAAGTAGAAATTTAAACTTTTAAGCGATCGATGTGAATATGGAGGTAATCGATCGCGAGGTACGGAAAATCCTCCAGTTTGGGATCATCGGCCTATCAGAGTATCCTCTATAAGAATGACCCCAGTCGAATTACCGTATGTCCCTATTCTATTAAATGAAACCTTTATTACCGCACTATGGGACACGGGAGCGGAGAAATCTTTTATTTCGGAGGAGGTATACCGCAATTATTTTTCATACCGACCTCGTCAAAAGACGAAAGACAGAGTCGTGACAGCACAAGGAGCCCCGTGCAGTCATTTGGGTAGAGTCGAATTACAAATTAGAATCAGGGAATTTCAGAAACCCTGGGAATTCCATATACTTGATAACATGCAGTATCAGTGCATTCTAGGGATTGATTTTATGAAGGCGTCGCGATTAACATTAGATTTTGATCAGAAATCCTTAATCATTCCCGATCATCTGATCAAACAAACGCCTAAAGAGCCGAAACTCGTTGATATTGATCTCACAGAATCGAAACTTGATGACGAGCAACAGAGGCAATTAAAAGCCTTATTTAATAATTTTAAAGGGTTATTTTCCGATCAACCGGGATTAACGCATGTTGTATATCATGAGATAGATACTGGAGATAAAGGACCGGTAGTGTCGAGACCATACAAGTACGACCGGGTCAAACAAGGCATCATCGATTATCACATAGATAAAATGTTACGGGATGGTACAATTTGTCCTATTAATTCGCCCTATGCATCTCCAGTCGTATTAACTCGAAAGAACAATGACCTTCCTCCAGATTCTCCCGAGGCGTATCGTTTCGCGATCGATTATCGGAAACTAAATGCAATTACCAAATATCCTCGATATCCATTACCGGTTATTGATGACTTACTCACCAATATCCCTCACACCAACGTTATGTCCACTCTAGATCTCAGAAGTGGCTATTTTCAGTTGGCGATTAGTCCAAAGGACATAGAAAAAACCGCGTTTATCACTCGCAATGGCACTTTTGCATTCCTACGCATGCCTTTTGGTCTTTCTGGGGCGGCGCCTAATTTCCAAAGAGCTATCGATATAATCCTCCAACCTGTTATTGGGCGTTTCGTGTCCGTTTATATGGATGATGTTATTATTACATCTCCATCGTTCAAAGACCATCTTAATCATTTAACTCAGGTTTTTACCTTATTACGAGACGCAGGGCTAACATTAAATAAAGAAAAATGTCACTTCGCTCGTGACAAACTCAAATATTTAGGCCTGATTATTAGTAAAGAAGGAATCGAAACTGACAATAAGAAAATTCGGGCAATTACGGAAATGAAACCTCCCAAAAATAATAGAGAAGTGTCAAAATTTTTAGGGATGACGGGTTGGTACCAAAAATTTATTCCGCGATACGCAGATATATGCGAACCATTGTACCAATTAAAGAAAAAGGGGGTGAAGTTTAACTGGTCGGGAGAAGCACAGGATTCTTTTGATCAGATCAAACGCACACTAACGGAGGCACCGATTTTGCAATTACCAAATTTTTCTGAACAGTTCAATTTATTCACTGATGCAAGTGGGGTCGGAATTGGTGCTGTGCTTCAGCAAAATCAAAAACCTATTGCTTTCGCGTCTCGAACCCTTAATAAAGCAGAACGTAATTATACGGTTACCGAAAGAGAATGTTTGGCGGTAATTTGGGCTCTAAATAAGTTTAAAACTTATTTTGGACCCCTACCTGTGAAAGTGATTACAGATCACGCAGCGTTAACGAAGTTAACCAATGGTAAGAATTTATCAAGTAGGATGATCCGATGGGCATTGAAATTGTCAGAGTTTAACATAGAATGGGAGCACAGACCTGGTGTTCAAAACGTGGTCGCAGACCTTTTATCAAGAAATCCAGTAGACAGTGTCGAGGGATCGCAAATTTCGTGCGCAGCTCTTAGAGCCCTCGCAATAAATTCCCGTGAACAATTCATTAAGGAACAGAGAGAAGATCCTGAATTAGGACATATTTATCGATACTTAGAAAACCCTGATGACGGTTCTGTTAATGCGACGATATGCGAGAGTTGGTCCCAGGACTTCAAGTTAATAAATGGTCTCCTCTTTTACGCGAAGTATTTTTCTACTCTAGGAGAACTAAGAGTTTATATTCCTGGTTCTCTTCGAAAAGATATAATGAAAGAATTTCATGATCTGCCATTAGCAGGACATCTCGGAAAGAGGAAGACATATCTTAAACTTCGTGACACGTGCTATTTTCCATTTATGAGAAAATATATATTTGAATATGTTTCAACCTGTGACCGGTGTCAAAAGTTTAATTATAAAAACGCGCTACCAGCTGGTCGTTTAATGCCTATAGTTTCGAAATATCCAAATGAAATTGTAACGCTAGACTTAGTATAGCCCCTACCCCGCATCCCGACCCGAGAGATATAAATTCATATTAGTTATAACTGACCACTTCACTAAGTGGTGTGAGCTGATTCCTCTTCGTAAAGCTTCAGCCCAGACAATAGCTAATGCCTTTTTTAATAACTATATAGCGCGTTACGGAGCTCCGATTTCTTTGATAAGTGATAACGGCCCCCAATTTATTTCTGACGTGTTTGAACATCTCAGTCACAGGTTGGACATCAAACATATGAAAACGGTAACGTACCGACCACAGTCTAATCTCACGGAGAGAGTGAATAGAAATTTAGTTCAAATGATAGCTTCTTTTGTTGAAGAAAATCATGAAAACTGGGACCAATTTCTACACGAGTTCGCTTTCGCATTGCGCACGGCAGTAAATGAGACGACAAATAAAACTCCGGCTGAGTTGTTTTTAGGAAGGAAAATCATAACTCCGTTTAGCAAGCTCATAAATGTTAAGGAGGATGCGAAATATGTTGGTAATAACATCGAAAGATTATTCGATGAGGCAAGACGAAATATGCAAAAAACAACATAAATATTGGGAAAAACATTACAATCTCAGAAGGAGGGATGTTCACATCAAAGTGAACGATTTGGTTTTACTTCAAACACATTTCTTAAGTGCTGCGGGTAAGAAACAGGTGGGAAAATTTATGCCTAAATTTGAAGGTCCCTATAAGGTTTTGGAAATAAAAGGAAATAATTTAGTTATTTGGAAAAACGGAAGAAATATAACTGTTAATATTGATCAAGTTCGAGTGTACCGACCTCGTCAGTCAGACACAATTAATTCGGATAGTCAGATAGAAACTCTATATGACGAACAAGAAGTTAGTCATGGGTCAAATAGATCACATCAAGGACAGTTTAAAGAGCATAGGAAAACCTCTAGTCAGGAAAGTGAGGAGGATGTAGATCACGGCAGAGTAACACCACACGGGAGATCCCCAGAAATAAACGTAAAATTAATAGTACTGCGTCGAAGGGCCCAGCTATAAAAAGATCAAAGATATGTAAGAAAAATCCCGACAAGGATCTGATCATCAGGACCGGAAAAGACACGCTCCTGAACAAAGACAGGGAGTCAAGAGGTCGATCCCTTCCTCGTTCTCGTCCAATAACAATAAGTTTCAAAGACCTAATACCTCTTCACCAGGAGTACAGTCCATTGCAGGTCCATCAAAGTTGCCTGATCGCAGGAATGCTACGACTACAAGTGGATCCCGAATGGAAGTTAGTGGACGTGATAACCAGACCCGTCAGACCAGAGCGACAACGAGAAGACACAACGAACAAGCGGAGAAAACAGTCCCGTCAAATCAAACCAATACAAGAAGAACTTGCCCATACAATCTACGGAGCCGTATACAAGAAAAAGACAGAATCCATGAGAACCTCAACAACATCGAAATCAACGGCATACCTGGCAGCATATTCCGCAGAAGAAGCCTCAGTATGGAAGCGATGAATGGAGATCCAGTCCATAGGATTTAACAGACAAAATCCAGGTTGTATTGTTTCATTATCTTCGCGGTACGAACAAATGAAGAATTATTGCAATTAAAGCAAGTCACGGGCGGACTCTAAAATTAAGAAGACTGACAAAAGTGGACACTACATTGTGTGTGTTTTTTTTCTATAACAGAAAAAAAAACGACTTTTGTGTTACTTTTTGTATTTTGGAGAAAACATCTGTAAATTTTGCATTTGTTTACTTCGATGTATGACTTCGCTAAGATGCGACAATTCATTTGGTTGTTTGTGTTATTTGTTTATTACAAAATGATTATTATTATATGCTATGTATGTTTCTATGTATGTTTTGTTTCACATCTGGTGCCTTATAGCGCGGCGAAGTTAGATAGGATTAACCATTAACACTAACTAGCGCATCAAGTTTTTCGAATGAGAAGGCAAAGGAACCAGATATTTATTGTATGAAATTCATGTAACAAATGTATAACTTCATGTATACTTTTACCTACTTCTCAAATGGATATCAATCTTTCAGGGTAGCTGACCCTGAAGTCTTCAATGTTCCAGTGCCACAGAAGATTGTATTGTAATTTTTTGTATAATAACTTAGTAATACTCTATGGGGCTGGTTTTTGCCACCACTAGGGTGGTTTTTCCCACGCCCCCTTGCCGAATGGATAGAGTGCAGGGATTAATTTAAACTTGTAAAATATTATGAGGTTTGTCAATTAATTCTAAATCGTAATTTTATTACGGAGGATGTTTCAATAATATTCCGTTCGAAATTAATATCGTCGGTACTGTAAGACAAAGATAAGATTTACGTAATTTATTTTCAGGACATTTGAGTCCTTCGAATAAATCCCGTTTTCTTTTTGGAGGGGTGTGACGAATCTATACGGAACTTTATCACTAACCTTCTGAACCGACCTTTTAGGGAAATTTAATTCCCAACCTATTTCCAATCAACTCCAGAAAGCGGACAGGATTACTTGTTATGTAGATTAGATTAACTATTTAAGTCGAACGAAATAGTAAAGTTAGAGCAGTAAGAGATAGACATTGTGACATAGAGTTATAGTAATTTTGAATTGGAATATTGTTGATAATTTAATCTCTAGAAGAATTGAGACTACGAGTGGTAAATATAAAATTATATTTAAAGTCTCATTAAAGTTTTAAGAGTGAGATTAAAGTTAAATGTTCATTAAGAACATTATTGAATATAATTCTGGGATCTCTTATCGTGGTAATTTCTGTGTGATCGTTATTTAATGAATTGATTAATTAGATTATAAATTAATTGAGTTAATTTGAAGATTATTATAATTAAAACCTCATAATATTATTATTCGGATTTGTTAATAAGTCTTTGATTTTAATTGAGAAAGTTATTCAAATAAAGAAAGTTATTTATAAAAATGGCTACTGGTTCATTTACGTCTCCTAATTATCCTAGTTCTCAAAGTGAGGTCCTTAGGGATCATTACAACCTTTAGGGATTAATTTTTACAATACCTTAATTAGTTTTGGAGAAAACAAATAATAAAATGATATATATATATATATATATATATATATTATATGCTAAAATTCAACCCAAAAAGCCAAATATTTCCTACATTAAAATTTTTTTAAAAAAGAAGTATTCCATTTACAGAAAAATGGATCCCTAATTTTGTTACATGCATTACATATAAGACACAAGGGGAAAAATGCAAGTGATTGGTAAATAATTGTGGAAGAAGTAGTATTTTGAATGTGAAAAAACACAAACTGAGAAAAACCATTTTAAAGTTTATAATTCTGAAAAAATAATTATTATAAGCTTAAATAAGCATAAAATATTACACTAAAATATTAGCTATATATTTTCCTTAAAAATAATAAAATATAACAGAAATCTTACTCCCCCGACAACCACGCCTCATTCGACTTGGAGAACAACTTTTCATTTCTATGGCACCTCATCTATTTTTCCTCAATAAACAGGCAGAAGTTTTTAACAATTTTTCTTAATTTTAATTGCTGATGGTCCTCATATATTTATCAAAGTCCGTTGTAGTCCTAACTAAACTCAAAACAACATTAATTTTGCGCTAGTGTCTTGCACTTCCTTCCTTTCACACATTGAATAAGGCACGTCGAGTAATGCCAACGCTGAAGAAAAAGTCATAACTTTGGGAGTAGCAGCTAAATTTGGTATTAAATTAAAGGTCTGTATCTCTATTCTATGTGACTTAAGTGTTACTGTGGTCAATCCCAAAATTCTAGTCCATTAAACACAAAAAACTGACATACGTTAGTAGGGGTTACATGCTGTGCTAAATGTTATGCTTTTACAATTTTTAATCGAACTTGAACCTAATTTGAAAGTCAAATCAAGAAATTACTTACTCATGGTATCTATTAAAAAAAAGCCGCTAAAATCTGCAAAATCTTTTTCAGATGAAACGATAGAACTTGCGACTGAAAAGGAGGCTCTCGCAAGTGTTTCTTGTAACAAGAACAAACCCGATCTAAACCGATAATTGTTGACGATTTCCATTCGCGTACTGACAAAAACTGTTTACCACCGGGGGAGCATTAAGTCGATCGCGATCGACCGGTGGACCACGAAGACATTTTGGGGTGACCGCCTTTGACTTAGACCTAAGGCGCGCATACTAACAGAAATACACTTACCTCCGAAAGTCTGCGTACAGGCAATCATCTTACGTGTTTATGCTATTTAAAGTCTCACTTTAGAAAATCAACATACCTGTCGGAGATTCTTCAAAATTCCCTTAATTAAACAACAAAATCCACATTAAGGTATCTGAATACGTTCCGAACCGTGATTTTTAAAAAAACGCATAAATGGATAATTTTCATAATATTTAGTGTCACTTACAATAGAATAAATGTATAAAATTGTTTTAAAGATATTTTGACAAAAAAAATTTATTTAAATACAATATTTTGTCAAAAAATTAACTTAGAATAACCTTTTTTCCAAATGTTCTCCTTTTATGAAAAATGCTTCTATTATAATACTATTTTGCCAGTATATAGCTCAGACCTCTGTTCAGAGGCTCAACTAGAATTTTTGAAATATATAACTTAGAAGTGGGTTTATGCATATTTTACGACAACAGAGGGGAGAAATTTTAGGAAAAAGACGCTGATAATTATTTCAATGGTTGTAACTCTGAAAATAATGTGAATTTTTCAAAAACCGTTGTTGAGCCTCTGTACAAAGGTTTGAGATATACACAGACAAAATATTATTATAATAGAAGCACTCTTCGCAAAAGGAGAACATTTTGAAAAAAACATTATTCTAAGTGAATTTTTTGCCGAAATATTGTATTTAAATATATTTTTGTCAAAATGTCCTCAAAACAATTTTATACATATATTCTAATCTAAGGGACACTAAATATAATGAAAATTATCCATTTATGGGCTTTTTTAAATTCATGGTTCCGAACGTAGTCGGATACCTTAACATGAAAAAACAAGAATGACCATCAAATAATCACCAACTACCTTCGTCAAAAGTCTGCGTACTCTTGCAAAATAGAGCTTTAAAAGGCATTTAAATGTGAGATAATTGCATCAAGTCGTGTTTTTAAGTAATTATAAGCTTCTATAAAGTGATTTATATAGGATTTGAGACTTAATTACTTGTGTGATTCCATGCCAGGTAACTGAAAAGTGATTGATGTATTACTGAAAGAAATATCATCTTAAATCTTCAGAAAAAGGAGGGGATTTTTAAAACAATTACACTGAAACTGTTCATAGAAGACATTCATTGATCAATAAGTGTTAATAAACTACAAATCAACTAAAATTTTAACGTTCAAGCCCCGATCCAGCTGTCCATCTGCAGTGTCACCTCGAGAATCTTGTTTTGCAATATGTTCTATACAAATAAATTCTAGAGAGTGTGTGAGAGAGAGCATAAGGTTCATAAATTTTATTACTAAATACTAAAAATATTTCTGAGATATTGAAGAAAAAAAAAGAGAAGCGTGACTTTTACCACAATTTGAAGAGAACTGAAAAATGATGACTATCATGGCCGAGTTGCACTCAAGAGAAGCCATTCATCTCTCGAGTGAACGTAACTAAGAGAGAGAGAGAGAGAGAGAATGACATTCGCCAAAAAACACCTAAATGGGATACATAATTATTGGAAAAATGTTATATATCCAATTGAAAGTAATTTTTGTATTTTCTACATCAAAAAGGTCAAAAATATGCCAGCAAATATTCCTACACAGATATTAAGAAAGAAAATCGTCGACTATCAATCAGGGAGGAGGAGGTATAATGTTTGGGGGTGCATAGGGAGTCTTTGGGTTGGAAATCTGAAATTTATTGAATCAGCAATGTGCAAAATTGATTATTTGAATTTTTTGAAGTAAATTATAAGGGAAACTGCCGAGAAATTTACGGTGAGTGATGTGTTATTTTTATTTTCAACAGTACAAGGTACCAAACAAATGACTTACAATGTTAAGCTATGGCTGTTATACTATGTCCCAAACTAATTCCGTAAGCCCTCCCAGTCCCCAGACCTGAGCGCAATACAGCATTTGTGAGATTTACTCGAGTGAATAATTAGGGAGAACGTAATAACATCCAAAGAAATGCTCAAATCTGTCGTAGTAGAAGAATGGAACAAAATAATCACAGATGAGACAACTAAGCTAATTTAATCCCTGCCAAATATGTTGAAAGATTTACAGAAAGAATGGAATAAGTTAAAAAGTATTAACTTTTAGTTATAATTAGGGCTTCTTGCCCGGGAACCCGGGTTGTCGGGAAATCATAAGATTTATGTACTTTTTCCATTCCCGGGAATTATACTTCGTTCCCGGGATTTCCCGCGAATCGCAAAATTTACAAAAATATGTTAAAGAAGAGTTTGGCTGTGAGAAGAGATGGTTTATTTGGATACCAAAACACGCTGGAATAGTTTGTTGGCAATTCTTAAAAGAATTTTAGAAATAAAGTCAGCAACTTTAAAAGCCCCTTAATTGACATTAAAGAAGAACAAATGGTGACTAATGTAGAGTTTGAAACTGTGACTACAATTGTAGCAGGCTTAAAGCCAGTAAAAATAGACTTAAAAAATTATGCATTCGAAATGCAACATTGCTAACTGCAGAAGGTGTATTTTCTTTCATTATTGGAGAATCGAACGAACAAAATTCAGAATTTGCGGAAAATATGAAATATTTTCTAATCAAAAGAATTAATTAAAGACGCAACGTTTATTTAATAGGATTAATGCAATATTGGAATTTTGGAAGAAAATACAAACCAGCTGTAGTTACTGTCGATATTTCGCGATTCCCTAGTAAAAATTGGTTGGTTAGATAAGCCCAAATGAGAGAGAGAGAGAGAGAGAAGTCCTCGCCCGTAGGGACTCCTGTTCTACATTATCCACGCGACCTGTTTCTGTGGAGAAGAACGAATGATCAACCAAATCATTCATTTTAGAATCTGTTTATTAAGATCCTAGTTTAAACACAATACACAACAATAATAATTTATGTAGGCTGATCTAGAATGAGAAGACGCAACTCGTATTACCAAATAATCGCGTAATTGACCACTTAATCTAACTCCTTTTTTTAATGCTATCTTACTAATAATCGCACTAATTCGCACTGCTATATCCTAGGTAATGATGGGAGGCCGCCGGTCCCTGAGATACAATTTTAATTTTGCATTTGCCCTGTTTACAGGAAATAGGGATTGTACAAGAATGTGGGTGCGTCCAGGTTCCGCTACGGATTCATTACCGTCAAATCTACCACCCTGATTGGACTCAACAGTCCGTGTAAGAATACAACCTTGCCGGCCATAAAGTGCATTAAACCTGGACGCACCCACATTCTTGTACAATCCCTATTTCCTGTAAACAGGGCAAATGCAAAATTAAAATTGTATCTCAGGGACAGGCGGCCTCCCATCAGTAAACAGCTATCTTCAGAAACACTTCTGACGTGACTTTAATCCAACTCTGATCCTTTTAGCCTCGGATCCACATTTGGATTGACTGCACTGGAACGATTAGACTAATTCTCGAACTTCTAAACTTTATCTCAATTCACTTCTACACATAGACATAGACCTCACATAAGCCACCACGCGAACGCTAAACTTCCAGTATATATATGATTCCTAATTTGCATAACCACGTTCTTCTTAAGTTGGTTGGAAATAATTGCCATTCTGGCCCCAAAGAACCCAAAAGAACTGTTATATGAAAACGCGATGAAACCCTCTTCACGGCTTTGAGAAGAGGAATCAATATCCAACTCTTCGCACTCTGAAGAAGAGAGCATGGAGATTTTGAAAGAAAAGCCTCTGACGTTGGACGAAAAATTTGGGAAAGCAATTTACTCTAAAACAAAAGTTTTATATTGTTTAACCAAAAAAAGTATTAGTTTCAACAAAATCATGAAACAAGAGATGCAGTTGTTCGACTCAACTGAAAATCTATCACCAAACATTATAAAACAATGCGAGGGTTTAAAAATAACTCCTCCAACGTCAGTTGAAGCCGAGAGAGCATTTTCTGCTGCTGGATTGTTCGTTACAAAGCTTAGAACTAGGTTGAGCGATAAAAGTATTAATTGCTTATGCTTTCTGAAATCCTATTTTAAAAAATGAATAATCAATTTATTATATATTTTTTGGATTTTTTAGCTCATTATATAAATAATTTTGGAATTTATATGTATCTTTATTTTATATAATTATTATTGATTTTATTTAAAAGTAACTTGTTTTTAAATTTCTTTAAAATTTTGATGTATTTCCGGAAACCCCGGGAACGACAATTTCATTCCCTGGATTTCCCGGGAATGGGAAAACCCAGGAAATCAGAAACCCTAGTTACAATCCATTATCGTAAATGTTTTTTACCAGTGTACGCAGACTTTTGACGCGCACGATTTGTGTTTTTCTCAAGTTATAAATATTTGCATTATTTTATGTAATAATCAGGTGATTTTTGCTTATACTATTTGAATTTACGACATTAGAGGAATCAATAACAAATAGTATTGATTCAGCAATACTTCATTTAATTAGAGATATTTGCATGAATATGAAAGATGATCCTCTGTACGCAGACTTTCGGAGGCAAGTGTATTTGCTCTAACCGACAGTATCAAGCTCAATTTCCCCCATCCAAAGAATTTTTCCGTTTTCGATTCGAAGCCGCACTCGATTTTCAGTATCAAAAACATCAGGAAAAAAGTGAGACTTAAACTTTAATAAATACGGTAGTTAGAATTAGAAAACCTTTTTCTCAGCTATACTTTTCTACCGCTTTGTTATAATGATGAAAGCATGGAATTTGCCGAAGAAAAGCAATAAACCTTTTTTTTCAAAGGAAGGAAATAGAGCAACAGCATTTTCGACCAAATGGTCATGCCATGCATATGGAACCAAACATGAAATACCTCTGAAGTGTTCTGATATTCATGTGATGCTTTAGCTCTTAAGCTCATGACACTTAGGCCACTGGGTGGACTGCGATACTTTGAAAAAATTAGACCGTAGCCTGGAAAAGTCTGCCCATCGCTGGTTTACCACACGGCTAGGAAACTCAAGAGGACCATAAATTGTGGGTTGTTGTTTTATTTCGCGCAATTTCATTTTTGGACTTTCCGTGCGCCAGATTGGGAAAACTGCCCACTGAGCGGCGGCAGGTAGCTATTCTTTTATGTCATTTCCGACAATATTGTTTTCCTTAAGTACATGAGATTCACTTAAGCAAATACTCAGCCTTAACAAAGGTGACAAGAAGCACATGAAATGGGAAAAGGGGTCGAATGATCACTTAAGGAAGTAACACCTTTTTGAAAAAAAGAAAGTTGATAACTTATTTTTTAAATTTATGTCGGTGCAATTTATTTAGCATTTAAAATCTACTCTGATCCGAACAAATCTCCATTCCATTAAACTAGCACAAGGTCTATTTATATTGATGGGAGGTCGCCGGTCCCCAAGTTAGAATTGCAGTTTTTATATTTGCCCTGTTTACAAGAAACGGAATGCGGTGGAATGTGTCTTTCTTACCCCACCTCTGAGGGCGAACTTTTAGCAAAGGGTGCTACGTTCCCACGCCTGAAAGGGGGCATTGCATCCATAAAATATCGGGATATCGGGGTGTGTCATTAGAATTTCCCGCGCTTAAAAATGCCATTGACCGTTGTGCGGTAACTTTGCGCTGGTTCCGGACCAATGAGAGAAAATTAAGCGGACAAAGTAAAGAGTCCGCTCTAGCATTTGGAAGTGAAGAGGACGCCAAATAAAAACGGGATGCACCCCGATTTCGAGACACACCCACACTTGGACACAGAGAGACAAACTAATCAGATCCAGGCCTTGAACTAGACTCCGCGGGACTTCGAGCGGCGACCATGTCCTACTCCCTCCTACCATGTCTCCCTCTCAAAAGCTAAGTAGAATCTCAATTTAGTTGCAGCATATTGTACATTTACTCAAATTTAATCATGTTAATTAAAATACATTAATTGTTATTTTAAGAACCGGCCTTTTTAATTTAGAGTACTGTTTTTTTTGTCTTTAGAGATTTAATGTTTAAATTTTAACTTAAGCCATGATGCGATGTATCTCAAGAACCTGGGAAAACTCGAAATAAGTATTTGGAAATAATTAATTAAATAAGTTTTATGAGCGTCGCATCATAATGGTACCGTGACCAGTCGTCGGAAATTTTTTTTTCTTTTACATCATCTGATGTTCTAAATTTTTCTTGATGGGTCACCGAAACAAACTTTCTATTGTGTGCTATTGTGTGTTATTGTGTTTTAATTTTAATTGTATCTATTACTCGAATTTGATACTTGTGAAATTTTTTTTTCTTGTAGTTTTTTTGAGAAGGAGAAGGATGCAACAATGGTGCAGAATGATGTCGCAGGACTGGTGCTCTTTATTTTTTTCTTTAACATTGATGTGAATATTTTTTTTCTCCATGCATGTATTTACGCGAGAGCCGATTAGTTAAAAGTTTTATTTAAATTTAGGAGTTTATGAATTTCTTTTACCCTGCACGAGTGCTCGAATTTTTTTTAGCTTGAATTTAATTGCTTCCCTTGCGATTTAATCTCGCTAGAAATTTTGTCTTAATTTTTTTTTAAACATGCCACGTACACGACAATCAGACCCCCTTTTGACGCAAACGGCGTCTGAGAAATTTAATCTAATTGATTTGATCCCAACGTATGACGAAGGTGAATCGTTAGGAATACGTAGGTTCCTAGAAAAAATAAATGGTGTTGCGAATTTAGGCAAGTGGTCAAACGACGAGAAAGTGACTATTCTGAAATTAAAATTAGCGGGAATAGCTGAAGAATTTTTTTTATCCGACCCAACCCACAGTCATTTAACAGAGTACAATGATATCGCTAGAATTCTTATTAAAAGATTCGAGAAGGCTGTCCCTTTATCAACACGTTTACATTTATTTTCATCATGCATGCAGGGTTCTTCTGAGAGCGTGCAAGAATTCGCAGCACACATCAACAAACTGGGAACACAGATATTCCAGTCAGGTAATTCGGCTCAAAACACCGCGGTGAGGAGCGTGAACGACCAACTATTACAATCGCGTTTCATAAGCGATTTAAGAAACGATATTCGTCGATTCGTCCTGGCACGTGATCCAATGAATTTAGAAGAATCAATTAGCGCGGCGTTGATCGAAGAACAGAATATGAAATTAAATCAGATCGCTAATGACGAGAGATCTGGTTTGTCGCCCTCACAAACAGAAAATTCGGTCATTTCGGCATTGACGAATAAATTGGAGGAAATCAACTTAAGAGTCGGGCGTTTACAGGAAGCCAGTTCAGTTACGGCTCGTAAAACAGGTGGGGAATTTTTTAACAGAAGGGAGACTGTTTTCAAATGTTTTTATTGTGGCATTCAAGGACATAGGAAAACGGAGTGTAGAAAAAAGAAGCGGGATCAACGTACAGCCAATTACCAGCCCCCCGGAGAAGCGCGGCTAGCGATTTTTCTTTTTCCGTCACCCCGGCACTCATTCTTTTGATCGGAGAAATGTCCATTTCCAAGAATCGGCTTTTCGCGATAATTACGTAGCCCCCAGGCATTCGGCGAGAGGGTCACACACGACTTCTGGGAATAGGGGTTTTCAACACAATACTAGAAACGACAATTTAAACTTCCGCGGAGAAAGCCGAATTTAGATGTTTTACAACTGGTAGAGGAGCGGTTTTCTCCTATTAAATCTCGAGATAATATATTTGATCTGCCAATAATAAGAGCTAGTGTGAAAGATCATAAATTCAGAATTTTAATTGACACGGGTGCGTCCATTTCTTTAATGTCAAATTCTTTTTTCACTCAAATAAAAAATGAAAACTTTAAGGAATTTAATGTTTCAATTCAAATCAAAGCAGTGAGTGGAGACACGGTAGAAATTATCGGGTGTTATGAAATACAATTGTCATTAGGGGAATTTAAATTTCAACATATTTTTTTTATAACTAAGCAAGAGATTAACGAGAATTATTGTGCAATTTTGGGATACGATTTTTTGAAATTATGGAATGCAGTCTTAGATATGGGAAAAAACCGTTTATTAATTAATAAATTTTCAATTCCGCTTATCCATTATTCGCTCCCTCAGCGTGTCGTTCAGAGTAACTTTATCCATGGATTTTTAAAACACAAAACGTGTGTGGGTCCCCATTCGGTCACAAATGTTCGTATCCATGTTGCAACATTACCTAATTCGATGTCTTCGGCTAATATTCAGAGTTCAGCAAAGTTAAAAACAAAAAACATTCATTTGACTACTTCGCAAATTAATATTGATCCACAAACAAATGACACCATTCTAGAAATTAGAAACGATTCTGAGAACATAATCACCCTTAACAAAAACATGAAAATAATTACTGTCAATAATTATGAAGATTTTTCTTCCAATTTTCCCGTTTCTCAAGATATTTTACCCCCACTCACGGAGAAGGATTTTAACCTTTCAGGTTTAGACAGCAAAATAAAAAACAGATTATTTCAACTTTTAGTTTCGCACAAAAGTGCTTTCGCTCGCTCTACGGTAGAATTATCTGCAGCCGCTACGGAGCATCATAGAATCAGTCTACAGCATGATTATCCCATTAAATCTCCGATTTACAAGATTCCATTTAATTTAAGAAACGAATTTAGACGTCAGAGATTGCAGATTTAGAGAAGGCAGGGATTATCTCGAAATCTAATTCTCAGTACAATACTCCGGCCTTGTTTGTCAAACAAAAAGAAAAATGGCGCCTTGTTTTAGATTTCCGGAAACTTAACGAAATAACTTTGACTCAAGACTTCGTTATTCCAACATTGGACGACATTTTGCATGAAATTTCGGGTTCAAACTATTTTTCGGCTTT
Organism: Trichonephila clavipes; assembly: GCA_019973935.1. Taxonomy (NCBI): domain Eukaryota; kingdom Metazoa; phylum Arthropoda; class Arachnida; order Araneae; family Nephilidae; genus Trichonephila; species Trichonephila clavipes. The sequence continues at coordinate 717,503 of BMAU01007216.1, read as the reverse complement.
AGACATGAAGTCAGCATTTAATCAAATTCCACTGCACTTTGCAGACAGGCATAAGACGGCATTCTCTACTCCCGACGGTGACAAATACGAATTTAATAGACTATGTTTCGGTTTAAAAAACTCGCTTAAAGCTTTTCAATCAATTGCACAGGAGGTCCTTGGAGATTTATTACACAACGGAGCCTTGGTTTATATAGACGACATTATTTTATTTACTAAAACTATAGATGAACATTTTGAACTACTGGGTAAGGTTTTTGAACGCTTTGAAAGAATTCATTTAAAATTTAATCCGAGTAAATGTCAATTTTTAACAAAGAGTTGTAAATTTTTGGGGTTTGTAGTAACGCCGGAAGGTATTATTATAGATAAAAATAAGTCCGTTTCAATTAACGAGTTTCCAGTTCCAACGGATCAAAAGCAAATTAAATCTTTCTTAGGGTGTTGTAATTTTTATAGGAGATATATTAAAAATTTCGCAAAACGAGCACTTCCATTAACGAATCTTTTGAGAAAAGACACTCCATTTCAGTGGACATCTGAAACGCAGGAGGCATTCGATGATATTAAGAAAGCCATATTGAACCCACCGGTCTTGGCACTACCTGATCCGAACGCAGAGTTACAAATAACAACGGACGCTTTATCTCGCGGCATAGGGGCAGTTTTAGAACAAAAATATCCTAACTCTGAAGTCAAACCTTTATATTTTTTTCCAAAGAAATTAAATCCCTCACAATCTAAATATAACGCAACGGTTTTGGAGTTTTTCGCGATATATACAGCATTAAATTTTTTTAGACCTTTCTTGTTGGGCAGAAAATTTAAGGTTTTTACTGATCATAAGCCTCTTGCAGGATTTCTTTCTAATAAAAATCCCTCTTCCAAAATTTTGCGTTGGAAATTGGTTCTGGAAGAATTTAATTACGATATACACTACATCAGGGGATCCTTAAATTCAGTCGCAGATCATCTTTCCCGTTGTATTAACAACATCACTATAGCTTTACCTGATTCTAAAGATCTTATTAAAATGCAACATGAAGATTCTGTTTTAAGTACTATTATACAAAAAATTGATCAAAATAACGCTGGCCCACAAGTCAGAAACTATTTTATTAATGGGGAAGGTTTGTTATGTCATTTGTCCAAGCGCCTCTCCAGATCACCCAGGTCTAACACCACTAGAAAGCAAGTTTGCATTCCACATTGTCTTAAAGCTAAAACTCTCGAATCTGTCCATTCAGAATATGGAGGGCATCTTAAATTTTTTAAAACATATCATCGACTCAGCGAAAACTTCTTTTGGCAGAATATGTACAAAGATACTAAAAATTTTGTTCGTTCTTGCACTATATGCTTATCTCGAAAAAACGCTTTTAAAATTCCGCCAGCACCTCATCAGCCAGTGGAACAAAGCCAAAAACCGGGAGAAACGTGTCACATTGATATTTTCGGTCCTTTAAAAACAACGCCTAAAGGTAATATATATAGCTATGTTTTATCTATGATAGATGCATTCACAAAATACATTCATATTGTTCCACTTCCGGATATTAGGTGGAGTACAATTTCTAAAGCTTTCTTTGATAATTACATTGTTCACAGGGGTTGCCCACATAAATTAGTTGTAGATAATGCTACATATTTCAAGAGTTCCGAATTTGTTGAATTTTGCAGAGTCATGGGTATTCATAAAAGACACATATCAAGTTATTCCGCTCACGTCAACGGGAGGGTAGAGAAACCCAATCAATCGTTAGCCAATATCCTGGCATCAATTTCACAAAACATAAATGATTGGGATGAGCAAATCCCGCACACCATGTTAGCATTAAACTCAGCGATTCATGAAGCTACATACACATCGCCCTTTTTCCTAGAACATGGCAGGGATATTCGATTGTCTTACACTTACGAGAAAAATTCCGACACACCACAAAATAAGTATGAATATGTCGAGAAACTTTTACCGTCTTTGGAGCAAATTTTCAATAAAGTTTTAAATAATCTAAAAGATCAGGAGGCATCGCATGTTGATTTGAGTACGAGAGCGACAAAGCAACATCATTACGATCACAAAATCGGGGCCTTGTGTTTTATTAAGACGCCTAATATTAAATCTAATTTATCTCCAAAACTCAGACCTAAGTTTGACGGTCCTTATAGAGTAATAGAACGTTTTTCTAATGTTAATTATAGGGTTCAACATGTAGAACAATTGAGAAAGAGATTTAACACACATGTCAATCGGATGATTCCATTTATTAAGAGATTCTCATATTTGCACTTGAATAATTTAGATGACTTGCAACCAGACGAGACGGAGGTTAAGGGTATTGTTCCAAGTCCACGGTATAATTTAAGGGCCCGTGCAGGCAATTCGGCTCATTAATGCACTTATTGCGCTAAATTTTTTTTGAAGGAAACTGAAATTTTTTTTTACAATTTTTACGCTTTGTCACTTCGAGACCACACACATAGAATGGTACCTGTCTCATTTTTGCACATTGTTTTATGTAATGTTTGATGTTTTAGTGAGATCAAATTTTGTGCTAAATTTTTTTTAATGAATTCCAGCTCAAATTTTTTTTATGCAGTTTGTTTCATGTCTTTATTTGGTGCTTAAATGACATAATGGTGTATGTGGTTAATATCAATTTTAGCTCTAGATAAAATATTTTTTGATGCTATGTGTTTTATGCAATATATCAGATTTGTTGTTTGTAATAGGTTTGTTATTTAATTTTGCTTTGCGATTCATGTATGCACGTCAATTTTAATTTTATAAATTTTAAGCTTTAATTTATGTTTGCAACAAAAATCAAATTTTGGGGTCCTTGGACACCTGTCATGAAATTTGAATGTTGTTACTATACATACATATTTGACATTTTTTTTATTTATTAAACAATTTTGTTTTGCGGTTATTATCTAGTATTTTAAATAATTTTTTCAAAAAAAAAAAGGGGTTCCTTTATTGAATTATTTAGTTCATGCTGATTTGATTGTATAACTGTGTACTTTTCGTGTTAAATTTTGAGTTTGCATACAATGTTAATTTTTTTGGTAGCGGTATTTTGTCAGAAGCAATTTTATTGATAAGTTGTGTTGGTGTATTAATAGTGGAAGGTTGGTGCTTGTGTGGAGTCTACGACGGAGGTCAAATGGGGCCAAGTTTTTTTAAAAATAATTTTGGTTTCATGACTAATATGGTTTCCCTGGGAGACAATTTTTTTTTTGCAGTTTAGCAGATTTCTTTGGAGATGTTGAATCGCCGGAGCAACCAACAGCCATGGCAGTGTAGATGCAGCAGTTGCGCCGGAGTCTACAGAAAAAAAAAGGAAATCCCTCATCACGGACGAGCTGCAGACTTCTTTGGCGGTGTGGCCACATATACGACCACTGAACTCTCTTCTTGTGATGATTGAAATTTTTTTTGTGTGCTGTGCATTTGAGAGAGGGAGGAGTGATGGGAGGTCGCCGGTCCCCAAGTTAGAATTGCAGTTTTTATATTTGCCCTGTTTACAAGAAACGGAATGCGGTGGAATGTGTCTTTCTTACCCCACCTCTGAGGGCGAACTTTTAGCAAAGGGTGCCATGTTCCCACGCCTGGAAGGGGGCATTGCACCCATAAAATATCGGGATATCGGTGTGTGTCATTAGAATTTCCCGCGCTTAAAAATGCCATTGACCGTTGTGCGGTAACTTTGCGCTGGTTCCGGACCAATGAGAGAAAATTAAGCGGACAAAGTAAAGAGTCCGCTCTAGCATTTGGAAGTGAAGAGGACGCCAAATAAAAACGGGATGCACCCCGATTTCGAGACACACTCACACTTGGACACAGAGAGACAAACTAATCAGATCCAGGCCTTGAACTAGACTCCGCGGGACTTCGAGCGGCGACCATGTCCTACTCCCTCCTACCATGTCTCCCTCTCAAAAGCTAAGTAGAATCTCAATTTAGTTGCAGCATATTGTACATTTACTCAAATTTAATCATGTTAATTAAAATAAATTAATTGTTATTTTAAGAACCGGCCTTTTTAATTTAGAGTACTGTTTTTTTTTGTCTTTAGAGATTTAATGTTTAAATTTTAACTTAAGCCATGATGCGATGTATCTCAAGAACCTGGGAAAACTCGAAATTAGTATTTGGAAATAATTAATTAAATAAGTTTTATGAGCGTCGCATCAATATCTTCTTTTTCTCTTCTTTTGTGTAATTCCCTTACGATTTTTTCATTTGAAAGCTATAGACAAAAATATCTTAATGCATTTATTTTTTATTAAAAGAAGGCCGATAAAAAATTATGCTGTCAGTTTAACGAATTTTTTCAGGGGGAAAAATAACTTGCTTTTATTTTTTCGCTGTATACTATATACACTGAAGAGCCAAAAAAAAACTGGTACACCTGCCTAATATTGTGTAGGGTCCCCATGAGCACGCAGAAGTGCAGCAACACGATGTGGCACGGATTCGATTAATGTCTGAAATAGTGCTGGAGGTAATTGACACTATGAATCCTGCAGGGCTGCTGTACATAAATCAGTAGTATTAAGAGGCGGTGGAGATATCTTCTGAACGGCACGTTGCAAGGCATCCGAGAAATGTTCAGTAATGTTCATGTCTGTGGATTTTGGTGGCAAGCGGAAGTGCCTGAATTCAGTAGAGTGCTCCTGGAGCCTCCCTGTAGCAATTGTGGACGTGTGGGGTGTCGCATTATCCTGTTGAGATTCCCCTTCGGAATTCACAATGGACATGAATGGTTGCAGTTGATCAGATAGGATGCTTTCGTACCTGTCAGAGTCATATCTATACGTATCAGAGGTCCCATATCACGCCAACTGCAAACGCTCCATGCCATCACAGAGCCTCCATCAGCTTGAAAAGTCCTCTGTTGACATGTAGAGTTCATGGATTCTTGAGGGGGTCTCCATACCCGTACACGTTCGATTCAATTGTAAACGGGACACGTCAGACCAGGCAACGAGACCGTCAGAACAAAACGAGACTCGTCCAATGCTGGTGTTGACGGGCCCAGGCGATGCGTAAAGTATTGTGTCGTGCAGTCAACAAGGGTAACGAGTGAGCTTTCGGCTCCGAATGCCCATATTGATGATGTTTCGTTGAATGGCTCGAACGATGACACTTATTAATGACCCAGCATTAAAATCTGCAGCAATTTGCGGAAGGGCTGTACGTCTGTCAAGCTTAATGATTCTCATCAGTCGTCATTGGTCCTGTTCTTGCATGATCTATTTCCGGCCGCAGCGATGTCATAGATTTGATATTTTACCGTATTCCTGATATCTACGATACACACGGGAAATGGTCGTACTTGAAAATCCAAATTCCATCGCTACCTCGGAGATGCTATGTCCCTTCTCTTGTGCGCCGGCTATAACACCACGTTCAAACTCACTTAAAGTTTGATAACCTGCCATTGTAACAGCAGTAACCTATCTAACAACTGTTCCAGACACGTGTTGTCTTATTTAGGCTTTGCCGACCGCAACGCCGTACTTTGATTGGTTCCATATCTCTTTATTTGCATACGCATGCCTGTACTAGTTTTTTTTGGCTCTTCAGTGTATATATTATAAATTCAAATATCAGTTAACAATTAAAACTTTCAAATTTTAATGAATATTTTGCTGCTTATAGATACGTTACAATAATAGGTTCATATCTATAACAGTATTTGAATTTTTCATTAGGAGGTAATAAACTTTCTAAAATTATGATAGAGTTTTGATACTGAGAAAGTATAAAGTATGTTATGCAAGTTTTATTTTTATACATCAAATATCCCAAAATTTAAATTATATTTAAGCAAAATAAAAACAAAAATAAAATTATCATAGGAAACAATTTAATAAAAAGAGTAGAGATTTCAAAATTAACAGGGTTGTTAAATATATTCCACAAATATAGTTGTGGTATAAGATTTTTTTTAAAAAAAGCAATTTTTTGTGTGATATTGAGAGAGAATTAAGTTCATCAATCTATATATTTTTAAATGGCTACATATTTTTAAATAGAGAACAGCACACACGACACATTCATCATGAGATCTCTAGAATTAGACCTTCAGATTTTAAATTTGGCTGGCATGTTTCTTTTCTTTTTAGTACAGATCCGCTAAGATCGAGTTTTGAGAATATCGACTCACAAAGGGACTTTACGGGAAGTGCCAGCAATAAATATATTTCAATTTTTGCAACTCAAGCCCTATTTTTAGATCAAGAGACATCCTATCAAATAGTGGTTCGAGCGAAAAGTTCTCCGGTAAGTATCACAGGCTAGTGTACTCTAAAGTAGACGACACAACAAGCGGCAAATATTGTGTATTTTTCGCTATGTATTATATTGGACGAACATCTTCACAGCCTGTGAACTATTTGCTACAAGATGGATTTAAGAACTTAAAGTAGTCTTAGAAAATTGAATTCATAAAGTTTTGGAGTATCACAAAAATTCGTTTTGGAACTACACCAAGTTAGGCTAATATTAAACAACAGAGATCTTTGGATGTTTTATTGGATCAAAATAAAGTCAAGGGAGAGTAAAGAAAATTGATAGAGACTGAAATCGATAATGAGAACTAGAATATTGTGGGGAAAACAATGTTTGGAATTACGCAGACAAAGGGATCAGGACCAAGTTAACTTATATACTTTCTAAAAATGAAGGAAATTTCACGCTATCTTATAATTTGTATTTGGAGACAAATCCTGGAAGATCATCTTCGAAATGCAAAAAATTGTGCACTATGTATCAGTTTCGCGTTATTCAAAGTGAAGTTCTTGAAACCTGCCTAAAATAGTTATACAATACTATTTTTTTTAAAAAAAAAAACTCTCTCTAATTTGATAGAAATGCATTCAGAAGCCAAAAAGAAGTCCTGACAGAAAATAAAATTTATTCAACGTAATTTGAATCGGGCGTACAGTGTAAAATAACTTAAATGTATTTTGCACATTTCCCTTCCAGTCTTAAAGTTTCACTTTTCTTGAGTTAACTAGTACCGTTGTAACTTTATTTCGGATAGAACTTTCAAGGCAGGGCCGGTTTATCCAATGGGCGCCCCGGTGTCAGGGCCCGGATAAGCGGGACTTACCAGATTTTCTTGTTATAAATTTCGATCCGCCAGTGACAAAGGGGCCCGTAGATCTTCTGAGCCCAGGGCCCGAATTGAGCTTAAATTGGTACTACTTCAAGGTAATGAGACTTGTGACTATATTTTTTTGTTGACTCAATTTACTAATGGATTGTAAGTTTTTCTTTGAAGAAAGTAATCAACAAGCCTCGAGCCGATCTTGAGTTTTGATCAACCAGTCAAGTTGCACGAAGGCTGATGGTGATGGATCTTGTAATTTTCAGCCGCGGTTAAATGGCGAGCACGCCACCAAGTTTTGATGAAAGCACAGACTCTCTTTTGTATATACAAAATAAAAAAGTTTTCACATTGTATCATTCGCCAGAGAGTACTATGTATAAAATTTGGAATCAGCGATTTCAAGGGAAAATATCAGGAAAAGTTCATCAAACCATATATTTTATAGTTACACGTGACATGCGTGGAAACAATTAAAAAAAAACTTTTAAGGCTGTTTTCGGCAGAGCGTGAACTTAACGCGGAGCACATTTTCGGACAGAAAAAAGGCCTCAATTTTCATAAAAATTTGTGACATTGTAACTCATCTATTTGTTTATAATATAATGTTTTTAAAATTTCAAAATATTTCATAAATAATTAGTTCTTCCTTTTAACATGTAAAGGGTCATCTCATGTAGCATTATGGTATAGGAGAAAAAATGCGAAACACATTTTATAAAAAAAGTGTCAACTCGCACAAAAATGAGTAACATGATAAAATAAGTGATTCGCTACAAGATAGTGAAGCAAGAATATAATATTAATGTTTGAGTACTTTTATATCTGAAAAAATATTCCGAATTTGCGTCCTATTCATTAACATTAGCCGAAAACAGCCTTAAATGATGTTGATTGCGAATGTGATATTTTTTTAACAAGATGGGTTGGTGCTCCTTATGTTGGATTAATCGGGCTACATCGTTCGAAAGGTTTGTGAATTGCCTGAAAGAAACACACATTCCTTGCTTTAAATGGAACAGCAAGGCATGTAGCTCAACTATTTAAAGCAGATGATTTTAACGAACTGTGTAACATAGAATGGTTAACAAAATTAATGTTTTTTTACTGACATAACATTGCCTTTAAATGGTTTTAGTAATAAATAAATAAAATCTAAGTCTGTGTAAAAATAATTAAGGTTATGTTTGAATTGAAAAAGGGGTTTGAGGACAAATTCGATTCCCCCCTTTTAGTTACTAAATATGGAAAACTTATAGCAATTTTTAAAAACTTAAAACGTTTTTAGATGAATCAACATTTGAAAAAGAAGACTAATTGAAACTTCCAACTTTAAATTTCTTAAATTATTTATTCCTTGAAAGAAAAACTTTTTCAAAGCGATTCAAAAAATATTCGAAAGAATTGAAAAACAATCGGAAATTGCGACTGCGGGAGCCGAGTGATCATGGTCTCGAACTCGTGGTTCACGAGTCATGAGTTCTTTTTCTGATGCCACTGAAAACGCTCCGTGTAGAGGGGCTGATATATGTTTAATCTGTAGGGCCTCAAAGTTCTCCCATTGACGTAGTGGAGAAGTTTGGAGAAAGAGGTATAAGCTCAAGAGTACCATCCTAGTCACTTGACCGTGGCTCAAAATTACGAGGTCTGTTACCAATAGCCCTTGCATTGCTTTTGTGAGCAAGGTTAGTAAACAATCAATTCAAGCTGTTGAAAATTGTAAATTATACATAATTATTCAACCTAAAGAATTTCGACAACAATGTCATTACTTCGAAGGGATTAGAAAATTTAGAAATGCAGACTATAAACTTGCAGTGTAATCCTATTTAGACTGAAAAACTACATGCGAAAACATCGAAAAATGGGAATGCAATCGAATGTTGAAAGATGAGTCTGAATTCCGTATTGAAAAGTCAATGCTAGAAATATGAAAAAGTATGACAAATGCCTTTCCTTTAGTTAAAAAACTAGCAATTGTGCTGTTAACCATTTTAGCATCCCCTTACTCCTGTACAAGTCAATCTTTCGATACCATATCAGGTACCGTTAGAAAGAGATAGAAAGAAAAATACCGAGAGGAATGTGTTATTTTGCAATCGATGACGTACCAGATTTAAAAAAAAAATGTTGCTGGTAACACGAAGCAAAAAAAATTTCTGATGAATTATAATCATAATTCATTTTATATATATAATTAAAAACAATTATTTTTGTAGCATTTTTTTATTTTATAAAATAATGCATTCCATTTCTTATGATTTGTTTGTTATCTCTCTCTCTCTCTATATATAAATGGAGTCTGTATGTATGACCTCGCTTCACTCCAAAACCGTTCAACCAATCTCTATGAAAATTGAAATGTATATGTATTTTTTTGGAGAAGGTTTTTGTGCTTCCTCTTTGTTGCTGTTCCCAACCAGGTGGCGCTACAGCACATTAACTTCTGCACCGTTCAATCAATCGCCAAGTTGCCAACATGGTCACCAGAAATGATGCCATCTTGGCTCTATCGCTAACATTTTGCTATGTTTCTATAGAATCGCCAGTATAAAGTAAGTAAAGGCGTTGCTTGCGAATATTACAGTTTTAACATAAAATAAATCCAACAGAAAGTAATATTAACGTACTGTACATCTGGAAATAAATTATTTAAAACTCTTTTAAGCATTCATTACATAAAATTTGTAACAATATGTTACTTTTGCTGAGCAGAGATCAGCTTAGGAAGGTGTTTTCAAAAATCGACCCACAAGGGAGTTACGGAGAGTTATAAATCAAACAAAATCCTTTTTATCAGCTATTAGATCCAGAGACTTAAAATTTAACAAATAAGATTTTTTGTTCAGCTGAGATATACAAAACGATTTTTTTTGTTTAATTTGCAATACAAGTAAAAAATTAACTCATTAAAACCTTCTTTATCCTTCAATCTGTATTGTTTAATTTTTCAATTCATCCGTGTATACCAACAGAACGGGTATACCAGCTAGTATATTATACGTAAACAAAAATCATACGGTTATTATGTATGAAAACAAACAGTACTGCCACTTGAAAAATTTGCATTCAAATTGCATTAATTTAGGTACAATAAGAAAATCCTATTTAGGCTATAGTGTTTAAATTGGATCAGACGAATATTGGAATGCAGTGCAATACGCGCGGGTCGAAAATCTGAACCCCTTCTCTGAACGCTTTGAATGCTCTTAACGACTGGACCCTGTTTGTGTGCTAAGAGTTAAAATTATTTATTTTTAACGTGAAGTAAGTAATGGGACGCCATACGAGGTCAAGGACGCACTTACGTAGTTTTGGTCGCTGGAAAGTATTAGAATAAATGTAGTTGAAGTGATTATTATATATAAGGAAAAACCGACGGCTTATGTTTACAAATCTCTTTCCAAGGACAAAATATGTGAAACAAATGTAATGTGGAGGAATGCAGATTTTAAATGTATAGGAAATAATTTTTAGTGGTTTCTAAAACAATGATTTTTTTAGTAGGATCAGTAAATTTTAATTAGAAAAAGGGAGATACTTAATAAAGATTGAGGACCGATAAAAGGGATAAAGATTGAGGAGAGATAATTGAGGATCGGTTAAAAGAGAAGGAATGCACCGGTGTTATGAAATAAAATTAAATAATACTATGTATATAATTAAATGCCTTATCTATTGTTAGAGAAGAATTCAGTACAAAAGTAAGATACATTTTCGATACAGTTATATATCTTTAAATGACTATCTTAAATGCGGTACAAAAACTGTTTAGGTATCATATTAAAATTTCGCGAACGCAAAACACACTGCTGACTATTAAAATTGCAGCACCAGGAAGGAATGAATTGTCGTATATAAACGAAGAAAAGGTTGAAAAATGCAAATGATTAGTATTTTAGCGCATTTCGACTACGCAGGAGGGAGAAACGACATCTGAAGTATTGTATAAAAGAAAAGTTGTGTAGTGGATTTCTCATTCGGTAAGCAATTGGTAAGGTCAGAGTTTGCTCAGAATAACGAATTATGCCTCGAATAATAATAAGAAATACTTACCAGCAGGTGTAGAAACTCGATACAGGTAGGATTGCTGCCTTTTGGGAGGGAGGAATATTGTTGCGTGATATCGCCCATCGCACTGATTGAAATCTAGCCACTGCCATGCGAATATGGAATCAATGGGTTGCTGAGGGTCACACTGAACGGGATGCAAAATCTCCACGCCCTCTTAAAGCTAACACCCGAGAGAACAGACAAATTGTGAGGTCAGCCCTGCCAAACCGTACAACCACATCACGACCATTAGTCAGGAAATGGGCATGTTCGCAGCACTCCTACTATCCTCTGGTAATATGCAACGACGTTTGCAGCAGCATGAACTGTCAGTACGGTAGCCGTTACTTCGACTTCCCTTTACAATGAAGCAATGAGAGAGATGGTTACTCTGGTAAGCCGAAAGACAAAATTGGATGCAGGAGTGGTACGATGTCGTCTTTTCAAACGAGTTCCGGTGCTACGTGCTGTATTCTGATAACTGTATATGTGTTTGAAGGTTTAGAGGACATCATTAATTACTTGCTTGCATTCGATATCGGCATAGGGGCCCTGCACCTGGTATTGCATCTAAGATCGCTTCAGAAGTGTTTCGATATATCAGGCCCTTTAAATCTACCCGATTCTTTTAATTCGGTGAATTACTCAAAAGATGATAGAATCCAGCAGCAAATACAGTCACTCGTATTTTAAAATGTTTAGTTAATATAGACGCGACATATTTTTATCAATCCAGAACAAACACAGCTATGTACAATGTTTATATAATACAATCAGTTACTTAACTTATGTTTACATTGATGGAACAAGAGCAGGCGGGTTAGTGAACAGTCAGTTCACTTCAATTTGCTTTTAAACGTGGACGGCTTTCCTCACATCTGATTTTTGCCACTATTGGGTAAACGACAAGCACAACTATAGTTCCGATGGACGATAATTTAAACACAAATTGGAACATTTCTGATATTTTACGTCCAGTGATTGTACCCTATCATGCACTCCTGCCACACGCTCTCTACTAAGATAATACAATATACATGTTGCACGTCGTGTTCAAACCTTTCTCGATACACTTTGTATTCGATTATTAGCTTGGTCTACATGGTCTCCAGATCTGTTACCCATTGAAAACAATAGGTCTCGGGTTGTTGTAAGGCTGGCCCGCCACCCTTGTCAAACTAATGCAGTTGATGAAGTGTAGCACACACTTGCAGTAGCATGGAATGCGTTGTCCATTCTGTCCTCGAAGCCCAGTTTGATCGCGTGCCTAACCAGGTAAGAGCCATTTTAACTTCCAGGGGGGCAGCTATTTCTAGTAATTTCTTACCCCTGTAACCCCCCTAACTGTTTGCAAATTTAATTATTTTGTCTTTATTCCATACTATTTACGTACAATAAATATCTTTTTTGTATTTGCTTTCCTTCATGGTGTTACAAATTTAAAGGCCAACAGTGTAGCATTTTGTAGTAGAATAGAGTAAAATTTATTCCAGATGATGATCGTTGTTCTAAACTAGACCGTTCTTCATAGATCGTTGATATTCAGGAATTGTCTCTTATAGGACTAATATATGCTAAAAGTATGTGTGAAATTTTGACGAAAATTTATATTAATATTATGAAAGCACGACTTTTGAAATTGTAATTACATATCGACTATGTACAATTGAAGAAAATTACTTCTCTGTCTAAGTACGGTATCTTAGCTATTTTTGTAAGGGATTTAATGAAAAAAATTAAGGGGGATTTTAAGTAGGAAAAAAGAATGTGAGATTGATTGATTGATTGAGCCACAGAAAATAGTCTAGCGGTGTTAAATCACAAGATCTTGGAGGCCAATTCACAGGTCCAAAATGTGAAATTAGGTGGTCACCAAACGTGTCTTTCAATAAATCGATTGTGGCACGAGCTGTGTGACCTGTTGCGCCGTCTTGTTGGAACCACAGCTCCTGGACATCATTATTGTTCAATTTAGGAATGAAAAAGTTAGTAATCATGGTTCTATACCGATCACCATTGACTGTAACGTTGTGGCCTTCATCGTTTTTGAAGAAGGATTCCACCAGCCCATAAAGCGCACCAAACAGTCAGTTTTTCTAGATGTAATGGTGTTTCGACATACACTTGTGGATTAGCTTCACTCCAAATGCGGCAGTTTTGTTTGTTGACGTAGCCATTCAACCAGAAGTGCGCTTCATCGCTAAACAAAATTCGCTTATGAAAATCGGGAATACGTATTCCGCACAGAACCATTATTTTCGAAATAAAATTGCACAATTTGAAAGCGTTGTTCAGGCGTGAGTCTATTCATGATGAATTGCCAAACCAAACTGAGAATAAATCACTTGACAGCTGTTAAATCGGTCGCCATCTTGGAAAGTAATGCCAACTTAAACTTCTATACCTGAAAAAAAAACACACTCTGTATAAAGATCCGCTAATCTCGGAAAAAAGTGTAGTTTAAAAAAAAAATGATTTTCTTAACATTTTCGGTTAGCTATGCGTAAATGATTTTAATCTTAATTGGTTTCAATGCAGCTTTTATTCTAAGAGAGAGAGGGAGAGGGAGGAAGGTCACATAAATATTTCGAAGTCAGTGTCTGAATCCAAGTTCCTGAGTAATTGCTCATTGGGGTGTCTAAATACGTATGATTATCATGCGACGAGTTTTTTCACCAAGGTGTGAAACATTGGTTGACGATCCCGTGCCGTTCACAAAAATCTCTTAATGCTCATTTTCTAAGCAAAAAAAGCGGTGCAGAAATTGTTAGTAGATAGTGTGCAACAGGGTTCGGTAACCTATGGCACGCGTGCCGCATGTGGCATGGGGCACGATTCTTAGAGGCACTCTGCCCTGCTCTACAAATTTGATAATTTTTGAGTGGATGGAAGTTGATAAATTTGTAACGGACCTTATTTGACAAACATCTTCAGAATTATGGACATTTACAGAATTACGAAAAAAAAACAGAAAGATAACTCTAAAAATAAATGTATAGCTATTTGGCAAATTATTGAATGTCATTACTGGAGAGATTTAATTGTCTGAGAAGAGAAAATATTGCTCGTACTCTGCTTTCCGCTTTTGGCTATACATACCTAAAAAAATCTTTTCTCATATGAAATAAGTAACATAAAACTTTTTTAGAACGTCAATTCCTACTTCGTTTGAAAAACGTACTGGCACCACCTGTTGCAGCTAGCTGTAACTACGACAGAAATAACGCAGAATAAATTTAAAGTTAAAAAATAAAATTTAATTAATTAATTAATATTTGAAAAAACTATTGTGATGTCCCCACCCCTGGGGCCACCCATTCCACACTATCCACGGGACCTGTGTCTATGGGGAGGAACGAAGAACTACGTAAGTCATTCATACTAAAATCTGTTTATTAAGATCTTAGCTTAAACACAATACAACAACAAGAATAATCTAAAGAGTATGATCAAGAACGAGAAGATGTAACACGTATTACCAATCGATAGCGCAACTAACCACTGAATCTAGCTTTATAGATTAAATACTATCTCAATAGTAAATGCTTTATACTTAAAGTTTAATTTATCAAGCTTACCGCTATATCCTAGATAAACAGCTACGGTCCTTATAACTTCTGTTCTGGCTTTAATATGGCTATACGCCTTTGGGCTCGGACCCACTTTTGGTTAATCTGCATCGGCACTGTTAGGCTAATTTCCAGGATTAAGATTCCTCTTCTAGACTATATCTCATATCACCTTACGACTACCTTTCTACTTAGAAAACACACCTAGTGACTCCACTTAGCGACCCCGCGAATCCTAAGCTTCCCATATATATATGATTCCTAACTTACATATACACGTTCTTCTTCTTGAGTTGGTTGTAAGGAATTGCCATTCTGGCCCCAAAGAAATCCCAAAAGGACAGTTAATTGAAATCGCGATGAAGACTCATTACTCTATATTAATATCAAGTGTCATCCACTACAAGTTAAAAAATTTATTTGAACTTGAATGGATGTGTGAATAGAAAGTATTTTTTTAACGATAGCAAATTTGAACAAGATATATATATAGGGAGAGAACGAACTAAGAGTAGGAATTGAAAAAGATGTCAATATTTCACAAAGAAATTATTTAACTACTCAATATGCTCAGAATCGAGTCAAATTGAAAGTCAAAGAATTATAACCCTAATTTTACGATATGAAAGTAGAGTGGTTATTTAAATATAATTAAGGTATCCGAACACGTTGAAAATGACCAAATTCGGTCAAGACAGATATTTTTGTTTTCTCTTTTATTGGATAGAGCTAACTTTTGGCTTTACAAAACATATTTTGTTTTTTTTCTACTCTACCTAGAGGCCAAGCTACAATCAATTTTATTAAGTTGGAAAAACCGGAAGTGGGTCTTTCATCTACCAGAAGTGGGCATTTAAATTACTCGAAATCTATCATGGCGAGTCTGATTCCTCAAAATATTACAAATGTATTTCTATAAAACTTTTTGAACCTGATATTTATGCTATTTTCTAGAGAATGTACTAAAATATTTCTTATTGTATGAATATTTTTTGAGTTAGAGCTTGTTATTTAAATAATGGTCTCATAAAGAATGTGATTTTTCTTATCATGTTTACTCAATCAACTCTAAAATTTTAAAATTTTAATAAAACATTAAAATTTTAGTACATTCTCTAGATAAATGCATTTAGATTATTTTGGTAATACTTTTACTAATATAAGTTTATTACTTTTTTTCTTTAATTGCTTTGAAGTTTTACAAAAATGTTGCTAAAATTTCACTTATAATTGTGATTTCTGTGAAATTTAGGCAATTTATCTTAAATATTAGTATTTATTGGTATTGAGTCCTAAAAAAGCCTTTATAATGTTGAAATATGTTATTTTGTTAAAAAGTGCTCCGAACGTGTTAGGATACCTTACAGGGAGCACTTATATTTTATGTTGTCTATTTCTTATTTTAAGAAATATCTTCTTTTAAATAATGCAAAGTTAATTTATAATAAATCTGTATAAATATCTCTCTATATTATTGGTCTCTAATTTCTAACTCTGCATGCATTATCGTGAGAATCCAATTGCTTCCAAAATGTCATACTATGTGGCTAGGGTTTCTTTCCCGGGAAATCATAAGATTTCTGTACTTTTTCTATTCCCGGGAATTATACTTCGTTCCCGGGATTTCCCGGGAATCGCACGGGGCTTCAATTATCTATGAGGTAGTTATTTTTGACTTGACTGTAGATTTCAACCTCGGACATCGTTAGCTAACCCTACCGTGACAATTTGCGATCATTCACCCCGAACTTCTTGAACGAAGGAATGTTCGTGGGGTAAGAGTGTAATATGAGAAAGAAAGATTAACGCTTTCGTTGGATTGGTGAGAATTTTTCCAGCTAGCTGTGGGTAGGAGTATCTGTCACAATCAATTTCTCTCTCTGTATCAAGCTTCGTTAACAAGAAGTATTTGGTTTTTTAAAGTAATCACATTTCGTAGCAAATTAGCACTGTCTGATCGAAGTTCCAAGATCTTGATTTATGTGGATAACGTAAGTTCTAATACTTAAAACTATTATTTGCTTAATCTTTCTTCAAAATTTTTTTTCGGATACTTGTCTTTATTATGAGCTATTTAATTGAATGAGCAATTTGAAGAAGGGAATGAGCTCACAAACTGTTGGGGAGAGAATATTTTTATAACAATCTCGCGATATTTCTTACTTTTCTAAACCTAAATTTTGAGTGAGATTCTTAATATTTGTTTATATTTATGTAACTACAATATAACAATTCCATAAACAAGAAATCGGTTGTACAAATAAAATACCTTAAAATCAATAATTAAAATTTTTAACGCACATAATCGGCACTTCAGCAGCAAATGAGTTTTCACGTATTTATTAATATTTATCTCTTAGTAACAACCTTAATAATTAATAATTGATTCACCTTAGACTGGTTAATTTTCAAACGCCTATGAGTCAGTAAAGGAAGGTTAATTTTAGTAATTATTTTTCAAATGTGAATTTTTTTCCCCGAGATTTTTAATTTATAAAATCTTGAATTGTAACATTGTTTCCATGTAAACACAATTTTTTTCTTTAGTGCAAATAAATAAATAAATAAATAAATAAAAAATTAAAAAAAAACTTTTAATTTGGGGAAAGATTTTTTCCTCTGTGTATATGATAAAGTTGAAAATGAAAAATCGAGACAGTAACAGCATCTGCAAAATAAAGATAGTGTGACATTTATTTATTATAAACTAAGCAAATTCTTTTGTATTCGAATTTTTAATAATTTCTTTCTTCAGAATAATTATTTACTCCTTCGAAGTACTTTTTCTGTAGATTTCGTTACAAACTGCCTTTTTAAATTATTTATCAAAATATCTAGGGAATTTCATTGAGTAAAAAGGCAGATTTTAAAATTTCTGTTTGCCTCACAAAATGATACTAATTTTGCGGGGAGCATGGATGAAAATATATTTGATACACTATTTACTTTCTAAACCTTTATCAGGTTTATTGATAGTTATATTACGTACACATTTTTAATACAAATTCAAACGTTTAAAAATCTGAAAATTAGTCAGTAGAGTCTGAATTGAAAACTGAGGGAAAGAAGGCTGAATTGAAAACTGAGGGAAAGAAACAGTCTTTCCAGAACAGAAACTGGAACTGAGATGATATATATATACTTAACTTTTGGCATATATTTATACTCCTATATTTGATTTCCTTCTTTAGATTTATAGTATTTTAGTATATATATACACACACATACAGTCGGACCTCTATTTAACGAAGTCGCTAAAACCAGAAGAAAAGTTCATTATGTGGAAAATTTGTTAAATAGTGATTTCTCTTTCAATATTTTTCTGTTCTAGGTTCCAGGAAAAAATTTGCAATAGAGAAAGATTTATAAAATGGTGGTCTGACTGCATATATATATAATAGAACCGAAACGAAAAATATTGTTTCAAGTTTTGTTCTGAACATAAAAATTATATTGTATTAATTAATTGTTCTGTTGATGTAACACATCCAAATATTTGAGATCTACTTATTTTTCTTACAATTTATATATTTCTTTCAGATATAAAAATTAAACATAACCATTTGAAATATGTCTGTCTCAATTACGAAGTCCTTTGTTTGGCAGTATTTCATAAAAAATAAAAATGAAGAAAGAGCAAAATGCATGAAATGTAGCAATATTTTGAAGTGTAGAGGTTGGTCTACAAGTGGTTTGCTTCGGCATTTACAAATTCAGCATAATATATCGAAAGCAACTCAATCCGTTTCGTCAGGATCACAAAATACTGAAATTACTAAGAGAAAAATTGATAGTGATAATGATATTAGAATTACTTCTGAACAAAAGAAACCCTTATTATCATATGTTCTTAAAGAAAAAAAGAAACACTAGAGGAAATTGTAAGTAAACTTGTTTGTGTAGATGGATTCACGGTAAATGCAATAACAAAAAGTAACTTTATTAGGAAGTCCTTTCATGATAAAGGATATTCCTTTCCTCCAAACCGTAGTGATGTTATGAAGCTTGTATATAAACAATATAATGTGATTAAAGCTCGGGTTACTAATGAAATTTCATCAAAGTTAAACGCAGGACTTCGTTGTAGCTTGACGCTCGATGAGTTTACATCGCTTAAAAATAGACGATGTTTGAACATAAACGTTCACTTCAATGAGGGTGAAATCTTTAATTTAGGAATGCTAAGAATTAGTGGATCCTTTTCAGCAAAAAATTGTCTTAAAGCGGTTGAGACTAAACTACAGGAATTCGGAATCATAACAGAAAAGCACATAGTTGCGTGTGTTACCGATGGTGCTAGTATGATGGTTAGGTTCGGAAAAATGAGTTGTGAGTATCACCTGTGCTATACACACGCCATACACCTAGCCGTGTGCGATGTGCTTTATAATAAACAAATAGATTTGGTAGAAAACACTGTTGAAGTAGAAGATAAATCGCATGAAGAAGAAGACAATGGTGAAAGTGAAGAGCTTACTGAAGATTTAGACAAAGCATTAGATTTAGAATTTGAAAGCGGTGTAGGAACAGATGCTTTGTTTCATGTCACTTATGCAGAAAAAATTTCCATAACTAACATAAATGAAACTATAAAAAAGATTAAAAATGTAGTAAAATTATTCAGAAAGTCCCCTATAAAGAATATTTTACAAAAATATGTTAAAGAAGAGTTTGGCTGTGAAAAGATGGTTTGCTTGGATACAAAAACACGCTGGAATAGTTTGTTGGCAATGCTTGAAAGATTTTTAGAAATAAAGTCAACAATTTCAAAAGCATTAATTGACATAAAAAAAAGAACAAATGATGGTCAATGTAAAGTTTGAAACTGTGACTACAATTGTAAAAGGCTTAAAGCCAGTAAAAATTGGCTTAGAAAAATTATGCAGTCGAAATGCAACTTTGCTAACTGCAGAAGGTGTATTTTCTTTCGTCATTGGAGAATTGAACGAACAAAATTAAGAATTTGCAAAAAATATGAAATATTCTCTAATCCAAAGAATTAATGAGAGACGCAACGTTAATTTAATAGGATTAATGCAATACCTGAATTTTGGGAGAAAATACGAAGCAGCTGCAGTTACTGGCGATATTTCGCGATTGCCTGGTAAAAATTGTTTGGTTAGACAAACCCAAATGATAGGGAAAAGGCTTTTCTGCGAAGAAGAGGAATCAATATCAAACTCTTCACACTCAGAAGAAGAGAACATAGAGATTTTAAAAGAAAAACCTCTGACATTAGACGAAAAATTAGAGAAAGCAATTTACTCTAAAACAAAAGTTTTATATTGTTCAACCAAAAAAAGTACAAGTTTCAACAAAATCATGAAACAAGAGATGCAGTTGTTCGACTCGACTGAAAATCCATCACCAAACATTATAAAACTTTGTGATGCTTTAAAAACAATTCCTCCAACGTCAGTTGAAGCCGAGAGAGCATTTTCTGCTGCTGGATTGTTCGTTACAAAGCTTAGAACTAGGTTGAGCGATAAAAGTATTAATTGCTTATGCTTTTTGAAATCTTATTTTAAAAATGAATAATCAATTTATTGTATATTTTTTGTATTTTTTAGCTCATTATATAAATAAGTATTACTTTTGGAGTTTATATGTATCCTTATTTTATATAATTATTATTGATTTTATTTAAAAATAACTTGTTTTTTTTTAAAATTTTTTTGAAATTTTGATGTATTCCCAGGAATCCCGGGAACGACAATTGCATTCCCGGGATTTCCCGGACATTCCCGGGAATGGAAAAACCCGGGAAATCAGAAACCCTAGTCGCTGAATCATATTGGTTGGTTGGTTTGGCACACCCCACAGCTAAAACGTTGCCAACCCCTGGTGTACAAGATTATAGAAAATGTGTTAGCCTTAGATAGGGTTTCAAAAACATAAACATTGTCGTCAGTGCTTGGAGTACTATTTTAAAGCAATTTGATTGGAACATGTTGCACCTCAGTGGCATAACGTACACCCCCGAATCGCGGGTGGGGGTAGGACTTTAGGGTGCCCTAAGTCTGACTGACGTTAAGTACGGGTACCCTTTGTAAAATCCATCTTGGGGCCCGAAACCTGACTTCGCAGGGGGACCCTAATATCCTCCGTTACGCCCTGTTCTACCTGTTTGAGAAACGTTCTCGCTGTTTTAGTGACATGTTTGAAAGTTATTGGAATTTCTTTTTCAATTCGGCTTGTATTTGAGTTTTGAATTATATATATTGTGAAAAAACACGCGGCTACTACACAGATCGATTTTTATTCGGAAATATACTGTTATTAATTTGAAAAAGCGTTTGAAAACTTATCGGGTTCCACTACCGAAGATAAAAGAATCATGCGTATTTTTCTTATTCGTGTGATAGCGATTAAAAACTAAAGCTCGTTCAAAACTCTTATGTCATTTATTGATTAAAAAAAGTGCCCTTATCTTGGTACTTTGGAGTAATAAGTGTTATCATTGTCATTTAGAACATACTGATTTCGAAACCTTTTTATATGTCACGAATTCTTTTTAAAATTGGATTTATTAATTTACATGTGTGGACTATATGCAAAACTAAATGGAGGACCTTTAAGGATTAAGGTATTTTGAAATAATAAGAAAGATGAAATTTACCAAAAGAACTTCTAAAAATTTATATTGCCATTTGCTCTTATATTTCGTAAAAAAAGAAATAAAAAAGGACTCTTTAAATCTTTTAAAGGCGGATAGCAAAAATATAACATATAAAGAAGGAACCAAACAGCCAAGTAAAGTTCTCCCTCTGCGAGTATTTCATATTTATTTCTTTGCCAAACCTAACTGGATCTACTTGATAAGCGAATCCAGGTTAAAGTTTTGGGTCGATATCTGTGGAACAAATTCGCTGACGAAAGCAGCCTTTGAGCTGATGCCAATTTCCTAGCAGCATCTGGTTTTGCATTTTGATTTAGCATTGCACCGGACACAGAAATTGCGAAAGCGTTCTTTATTCAACGAAAGAAAAATATGGTAGAAAGGGAAAGAATCACCGAGTTTCTCCCCTATAAACAATGATGCACATTATTTATGACAAGCATTGCTGAGAGAAAAATGAATGATGCATAAAATTGCCATCAAAGGTGAAATTCAAACAGATGGGGAGTATATATATATATAAATACATATTTCATCTTCTGTAAGAATGTTTCATTATAGGTTAAGTTTAAAATTTTAAGGATAAAGGATCTGTAATAAAATTGCGTTGCGTTCGAATTTTTTTTTTTTTTTGCGCAACATATTTATTTCTTTGATCATTAACTTATACATTTATTGCTAATTTTTTTTATTTCCAATGTCCAGGGCTACAAAAGATCAATATACCACAAGGGAGGGGGTAAGAACAAAAAGAAAAACAGACAAAACAAGCAAAGTAGGAAATAACGTGGCTAGAAAAGTCTATGAACCCAATAAATCCCCAGCTTGCCAATAAAGATCGCACAAAGAGGAGCCCTTTAGTGCTGGTCAGCGGCGAATGTGTGTGGTCAACCATCCATGTTATAACTTATACATAAAGATATTCATATCAAGATGATCCTTTTTGAACTCCTAATAGAATTTTGAACCTCATAATTATGGAACTATAAGAACGTAGGAGCTCATAATTATGAATTATCTTCTTGTTGTTTCTAGTGCAACTTTAATAATCAATCAATCGATTCGATAGATATGAATTCAAAAAAAAAATTTTCAAACGGCTGCGGTAACTTGGTAATCAAGGTCATGGATTCGTGGCTGGCGTGTTATGAGTTCGTGTCTAGTACCGCTGACTGAGTGACTGAATATTAACGTCGCACTGTTCAGCTACACGAGGGCTTTTGGCGACGAACCACGTAATTTTGAACCATGGTCAAGTGACGTGGACGACACCAGAGCTGGCACCCCCTCTCCTAACTACCACACCACACCAACGGGAGGACGTTTCAGCTCTCGACAGATTTAGCGTGCATCGCTACCCTACACGGCGAGTCTTTAGTGGTATTGGGCTCGAACTCGTGGCAATGCCAGCCACGATCTGATACCTATACCACTCGGCTACCGCGACCACCTAGTACCGCTGAAGACCCGCCGTGTAGATTGATTGATTGAATATTAACGTCGCAGTGTTCAGCTACTCGAGGGCTTTTGGCAACGGACCACGTAATTTTGAACCATGGTCAAGTGATGTGGACGACACCCGAGAGATGGCATCCCCCTCTCCTAACTACCACACCACACCTACGGGAGGACGTTTCAGCTCTCGACAGATTTAACGTGCATCGCTGCCCTATACGGCGGGTCATTAGAGGTACCGGGCTCGAACTCGTGACAAGGCAAGCCACTATCCGATACCTATACCACTCGGCTACCGCGGCCACCCCGCCGTGTAGAAGAGGCCGCAACACGTTAAATTTTTTGAGGACCAAGAGTCCTCCCTTGCTGCAGTGCGTAAGTTAGGAGATGGGAGTGCCAGCTTACGTGTCATCCTCGTCACTTGACTACGGTTTAAAATTACGAGGTCTGTCGCCAATAGCTCTTGTGTTGCTTTAGACCACGACGTTGATATAACTCTCTGTCTTGAACACTTTCGTATCGTGGTACAAACAATGTGTTCCGCCATCAGTAGTTTTAGTGTTGTTTCTGAGAACAGCGTCAATAATGGAGGTGGCGTGGTAGTTGCGGACACATAACATTTCGTGGTTTGAGCGGACACATTCCCCCATCTTAGAACAGATAAAGGGTGCAGATAAATAAGGAAATAAATACTTTTATAAAAAATCACAAATATAATTTAAAACAGTATTTTAAGTGGCAAATCTCTTTCACGGATAACGTTTTTACATTAAAAGGCACAAAACTGGTGACATTAAAAACTGGTTTTACATGAAAAGACACAGAAAGTGTCTTTTAAAGTAAAACCAGAGAATTGGGTGACCCCTGGAATATAAAGGAAAAAAGCATGTGCAAAACTGGAAGAAAGAATTGGAAACATCGAAAAAGAATTCGAAACATCGAACAATTTAGAAAAATGTCTAAAAATTGTCTCTAAATGTCCATACCCTTCATTAAACTGTTACTTACTATTAATTTTTAAATATTTCACTGAAAGTTTTTATTTTTATTACATTTCGCTATGTTTAAAATACATTCACACTATAACATCTTAACAATTCAATACAAATAATTAAATTTGATTGGCAAAAATGTACTTATCCTGTTAATCCGATAATCGAGTGTAAAAACAGAAACATCCGGTAAAAAAAACATTATCTCACGCAAAAGAAATTTGCCACCTAAAATACTGTTTATAATTATATTTATAATTTTGAAAAGTATTTATTCCCTTATTTATCTGCACCCTTTATTTGTTCTAAGATGGGGGGGAAAATGTGTCCGCTCAAACCACGAAATGTTATGTGTCCACAAATACCACGTCCGCAATATCACGCAACCAATTCAATAACTATGTATTCAAAAGTATTTTCTAAGGAAGAGTAAAATTTTTTTGAAACTAAAAACTACGAGGGTTGGGGCAAAAGTCATGGCAACTTTTCTTTTCTTGAAGATATCAGTCCCGTTGGAAAATGTGATAAATACAGACGAAAGAACAAGGTGTTAACTACATGTAAGGATAATGAATAACACTGAAATATCGTAACACACTAATTTATTATGGTAGTAGGGAAATATGGCCTTCACAGTGCTAAAGAATGACAACACTGAACACATAAATTTGACATAACAAATTGGGCCTAAAGACCCTCAATGTAGTCCCCTGTTACTGTCACCACACGCTGTCAACGATGTGGAAGGCACTGAATACCGTCAGCCTCAGCATTTGCCGCATCATGTGTGAATTGAGTCACCTGTTGGCCTACAGCGTTAGCAATGTCCTCTGGTGTTGCAAATCGCCTACAACGTATTGGTTGCTTAATCTTGGGAATAAGATCAAAGTCACAGGGCGAAATGTCGGGACAGTACAATTTTTCCGCACACTGACCGGTCTTCTCGAACGTTGCACATCACTGGTTGACACACGTCATAGCTGAAACTTTCATACCCACCACGTTACTGTACGGTACGGTTGGGCATTAATCTCAAGGGCTTCTAATTCCCTGTGACATTCCATCGCATTTCTCCCTCGGAGAACCGCTATTTTGATGTAAGCGGGCTGCTCAACACGGGTTACTTCCATCTCGCACGACACTCACCAACTGACTTATTTCAAAGCTCTCGCTGCGCTACTATCAGCTATCACAGAGCCATCTGCATACACACTATGCCTGCAGAGCTTCCACACGACACATATACGTTAGTGATCCGTTCAACACACCAACAAGAAAAAAAATAGTTGCCATGACTTATGCCCCAACCCTCGTATAATAATCGAAAAATAAATAAAGTTGTCGGAAACTCGCCCGCTGAAGTGTGAGGGTTCACCAAAGGATGAGATATTTCCTCAAATTATGCACTTAATTAGGAGTATCTAATCATTGTTTAAATTCTAGTGATCTAACTGTCTAGAACAGCAGTACTCAACCTACGGCCCACCGAACCTTTTTAAGTGGCCCGGTCAGTGCCCATTGCTCTGAAAAATAACAATGGATTAAAAATTTGTGTCAAGAAATGAAATAAATCAATTTTGCTTTTTGTTGTCGATGCCGTACGTGTGCTAATTGACATTTTGTTTTATTTGTAACGGTTATGGTTAGTGATAACAGACAACAGTGGAGTAGTGACAGTTTTATGGGTGGAACTAATTTCTAACTATCTTTCATATCTTGCAAGCGAAAACTATTCGAAGAAAATATATCGTTTCAAGACGATTGGGAGGTTGACTATTTTGTGGTGTAAAACACATATGGACCAGTAATTGTTTGATTTGTCACGAAAGTACTGTATTTAAAAATACGATAAACAGGAATCATTCAATGACCCTTTTCCTCGAAGATCTCTTTCAAGAGGTAATAAATAGGAATTCTTGAATAATCTTTGCAACAGCAACAAAGTGTTTTGTCAGTGGTAATGTCACAGTGGGTAGCAAACATATTTTATGAAGTTTGTTATATTATTGGTAATCATATGAAGCCATGTACTGATGCAGAAATTGTGTAGGAGTGTTTCTTAAATGCTTCTAATTCAGTGTTAGTGACAAAAATAAAAAATATAAAAAAATCGTAATTATAAAAAAAGCAAACCAGGAGTGATCAAATATTTTGATCAATTTTCCACATATTAACCCCCCCTCCCCTTTATCCTCACGATGCGGCCAGCATAAAATTGCTAATATATGTTTGCGGCCCGCGTAAAATTGCAGACATATGTATGGGGCCCGCATGAAACAGTTAACATATGTTTGCGGCCCGCGTGAAAATAGCTTACATACGTATGCTGCCCAGCAGAAAAAAAGTTTGAATACCCCTGTTCTAGAATCTAAATTTACTTATCAACGGATGGTCCTCAAGAATAATGCTAGTCCTTTTGTCGCGGCCCGAAGGTCACGTGTGTGAGAGGGTTCGAGGAAGAAGCAGGCATGATCAAAAGAATAGTTATATATTGTATATATATATACTTTTATTTTATCTTTAGTACTTTATGAAGTATACAAATTTATAACTTAACTCTGGGAGCAAATGTGCAATCCTAAACCGTAAACGGATAACTAGATTATCGAAAGTACTTATCTGGATTGAAACTCCATATTATGATTCTTCTCGAAGCCCGATGCCTCGGTCAGCTCTGAGATTGATTACTTCACCCCTCCTTGGTGGACTCTATGTCGACTTCTAATCTCAAGACGCGTGACCACTCAGTCGCTGTTCATCTATTCCAATATTTAGAATTCACGATCAACGATTAACCATTAACTTACATACTCAATGACATGCCATTACATAGTAGCTCTACATCTGAATGAAATCAAGTCATTTTATGGATTTTCACTGTATTTACAACAGAAGATCTTTCACACTTTATAGAAACGATTTTATAATTCATTTTCTTGTTTGCATTTTAGGATGAAATTTTGGCAACTTCAGAATAATCATCTGCTAAGGTTTTCTTCTGATCGGAATATAAAATAAAAAATGTATTTTAAAAATGGCTCCTAAAAATGATTTATACACATAACAACAACAAAAAAAAAACATGACGCACGAAGAATGAGTTGTCCGATTGGGATAAAAATTGGTGGGTAGAAGTATTATGTATACGGAATACAAAATGATTAAAATTTCAGCAAAATTGAACGATTTATTTCAGAGTTCCATAGTTACAAGGTACCGAGCTCAATAAGGTGATGACCCATCTACACTGGTGTGCAAAAATTAAGGACGAAGTCGAAAAATTAGCATATCAGCTGAACGAAGAGGCAGAGCGGACAGAAAGACCAATCAGGAGATTAAGTAAGGTGATGTACGGTAGCACATGCGCAGATATGCAGGTAGACGTAATGGGGGAGTGTCTGAGTAGTATAAAGCATGTTGTCGGTGTAAGATCAGTATTTCTGGCAAAGAGATTGCACGCCGTATAGCAGTTAAAATCACACCGAGTTGCTGCCTCAGCGAGAAATGGCGAATAATCAATCTGTTAGACGACATCTGGATGCTTTTACCCGAGGTCAAATCATTGGGAAGTTGGAGGAAGGCCGCAGTGTGACAAGTGTGGCTGCAGAGTTCGGAATTGCTCACAGCATCGTTTCACGACTTTGGAGACATTTCAAACTACAGGAACAGCTATCCGGGGGTTCAGTAGTGGTCGTCCACGAGGAACCACACCCGCAGATGACCGGTACATTGTCTTACAAGCCAGAAGAAACAGGTGGCAGACAGCGGGAGAAATCGCTAGACACACGACACAGGCGACTGGACGACCGATATCGCATTTTACCGTGACCCGAAGACTGCACGGTGGTGGTCTGTTTGCACGACGCCCTGTACGGTGTGTACCTTTAACGCCAGCCCATCGGAGAAGGCGTTCTCTGTGGTGCCGGGAACACCGGAATTGGAGAGACAATGAATGGGGACGAGTACTCTTTACAGATGAGAGCAGATTCAGTTTGAGTAGCGATTCTCATCGCATACTCATCTGGAGAGAGCGGGAAAGCCGCAATCATCCCTCGAACATCATTGAAAGGGACAGGTATGGAGGTCGCGGTGTTCTCGTTTGGGGAGGCATCATGCTTGGTAGTCGTACAGACCTTAACATCTTCGACGCAGGTTCAGTCAACGGGACCCGTTATTGTGATGAGATTCTTCTTCCATATGTGCGTCTTTTTAGAGGCGCTATGGGTCTGCAGTTCCTTTTCATGGACGACAATGCACATGTTATCGCACAGTAGCTGCCGAACAGCTCTTAGAGAGTGAAGATATTGAACGTATGGATTGGCCAGCACGATCTCCTGATCTCAATCCCATCGAGCATGTATGGGATTTTCTAGGCAGACGATTGGCAGCTCGTACCTTACCACCAGTAACGATTCGGGAGCTTCGATTGGCGCTGCAAGACGAATGGGCAGCAATGCCTCAACAACTCATTGACACCCTCATTCTCAGCATGGGCAGACGCTGTGAAACCTGCCTAGCAGTCAGGGGAGATCATATCCCCTACTAAAGACCGGATGTTTCTTGCTGGACACCCATCATAGGGATGTTTCGGCCTTCAGTCGCATTGCGCTCCATGCTACTTTTTCAATCAAGCTTCTTTTTATCCCTCTGATTTCTCTTTTAGTAAGTGTTGCTTACATATTACACATATCCTTACGTATTGGGGATCTTACGGTATTAAATGTGTTGATTTGGAAAGCTTTTGTACACAGTTATATTGAAAAAACCGTCTCGTCCTTAATTTTTGCACACCAGTGTATAGCATGAATGCAAGTTGCCACAAGACGTGGCAAAGAGTGATAAATCACCCTGATGGTTTCCTGCGGTATTTCTTGCCAAAATTTGCACCAATCATTCGGCAAGGTCATCAACATTCCGTGGTAGATGCAGTCGCCTTCCCCGTCATGACCCAGACATGCTCTATTGAAGAGATATCTGGCTGGCCAAGGAAGTGTTTGACAAGTACGAGCGTAAATTTCACTCTATCAGCCGTTTCTGAATTGTCATGATGGACACTCGTGTGCGTGTTGTACGTCTGATGGTTGATAACTATGAATTAAGCGCTGTGACAGCTGATCTAACAATCAATCTGTCCTCCTGATCTTCTGTGGTCCTAGGTCAACCGCTACCCTCATGACGCTGAAATCTGCCACTGTCCACCCATTCTTGTCAGCATCTTCTAATGGCTGCATCGCTTCGGCCCATATGACGAGAGATTCTCCAATTTAACTAACCTACCTAATGTTTCAATCCAATGATACGGCCTCTTTCAAACTCTGACAGTTGCTCGTAATGAGCTCGAATCTTGCGCCAATAATTTTTTTCAG
Source organism: Trichonephila clavipes (assembly GCA_019973935.1). NCBI lineage: Eukaryota > Metazoa > Arthropoda > Arachnida > Araneae > Nephilidae > Trichonephila > Trichonephila clavipes. The sequence goes on along the minus strand of BMAU01007216.1, from coordinate 688,328 downwards.
TCATTGGAAGGATTCCTAAATCTCAATGCAACAGAAATTTTGACATTCATAATGAAAATCGCTTCTTATAGACACCTGCTGAGTGCACAGTTCCGATGCGCTGGAGCTCCCGCTATTCCTTTTCGTTGGACACTAAATTTTAATCATTTGCATGTTTGGTAGAAATGTCTTCGCATACGAAATTTCATTACAATCGGGCAACTCCTTCTTGCTGCGTCGTTTTTTTTTTGTTATAGAGTGTAGCTAGAAAGTCATTACTAAGTTTTTTTCTAAGGGTGTTTTTTTGAGAGCACTTTAGAGAGTGACTTTAAATTGCAATAAAACAACGATGTATTATTCGATTGACATGAATTTTTTTTATTCGAAAGATAATCTTGTGGCATTACTTTTTAAATATGATTTCTGGCATAGGACTGCCACGGCTGGCTCGGATGGAGTCCAATCTGGACGTCCAATTTTCGATGACTTTTTCCAATATTTGTGGCCGTATATCGGCAATAACACGGCGAATGTTGTCTTCCAAATGGTCAAGCGTTTGTGGCTTATCCGCATAGACCAATGACTTTACGTAGCCCCACAAAAATAGTCTAGTGGTGTTAAATCACAAGATCTTGGAGGCCAATTCACAGGTCCAAAACGTGAAATTAGGCGGTCACCAAACGTGTCTTTCAATAAATCGATTGTAGCTCGAGCTGTGTGACATGTTGCGCCGTCTTGTTGGAACCACAGCTCCTGGACATCATGATTGTTCAATTCAGGAATGAAAAAGTTAGTAATCATGGCTCTATACCGATCACCATTGACTGTAACGTTGTGGCCTTCATCGTTTTTGAAGAAGGATTCCACCAGCCCATAAAGCGCACCAAACAGTCAGTTTTTCTAGATGTAACGGTGTTTCGACATACACTTGTGGATTAGCTTCACTCCAAATGCGGCAGTTTTGTTTGTTGACGTAGCCATTCAACCAGAAGTGCGCTTCATCGCTAAACAAAATTCGCTTATGAAAATCGGGAACAACGGGAATCTCGTTTTGGGCCCATTCGACGAATCTACGCCTTGCGTGATGATCGTTTTGATGAATTGCCAAACCAAACTGAGAATAAATCACTTGACAGCTGTTAAATCGGTCGCCATCTTGGAAAGTAATGCCAACTTAAACTTCTATACCTGGAAAAAAACACTCTTTATGTAACTCTGAAATAAATCATTCAATGCTTCTAAAATTTAATCATTTACGACTCTTTTTAAAAATTTTTTTAAATATCACATTTTTAAAGTTTTTTCATTTTGAAATTTATTTGAGGGAAAATTTATATTATATATATATACAATGTATTTGCTTGTTACCTGTTCTCGGTTTAAAATAAATCCTTTTTGGTAATAGAAATGTCCTTTAGATTAAAATAGATTTATATTTTATCAAACAGTTGCATTTGATTTTTCTATAGTAAATTACTTTTTTAATAAATTTCGAAATGCATTATGCACATCCTTTACTATGGATGGCAAATGATTCTCTGTGTGTGCGACTTTCATTTCTCCTCCTCCTTTTCTGTTTGGAGTGCCCAAAAAGCAGGAGGCAGCCAAAGATGTTTCTTAAAGTTTAAAAAAATATTCAGGATGGCTAAGATAAAGGCCAATATATACTTAATCGTTTGCGAATGACAGCACAATCAAATTTTAACAATGAGTAACGAAAGATCAATTTAAAAGGAACACCTTAAATTTCAGGAAAATGGCAACACACTGTAATATTTTAAACATGATTTGATCATTGCATTATTATATTATATAAACATTATTATATTATCTATGTCTGTATACATGAAAAATAATGAAAACAATAATAATTCATTCTGTTTTAAATTTTCACTACAATAAATGGTTTTTTGTTTCCAAATCTGATATAAAGTACATATTTTTATGTGCGGCCCGCGAGATTATAATGTTTTACCGAAGTGGCCCGCAAGGTCATTTGGGTTGGACACCCCTGATTTAATGAATGCTTCCCTTTTCATTTATGAAAATAAATAAAGATTGATTAAATAACGTTAAGGAATGACAGCTCATAGTGGAATATTCTCTAATAATTTCATTTAGGTATTTCCGATTTAGAAATAATTGTAATATATACACTAATTCTCAATGATAATGGAAAATAATTCTTGAATGATAACTTTTGGAATTAATTTTGAATCAGATATATAGAAAAAATGAGGGAATTCTTTTTATTTAAGAATATGAAGAATGAATGTTTGAAAAATATGTTATCGAAAGCTTTCGAGTTGCTTTCTTTCAGTGCCATACACGAGAGTGGAGTTTTGGGTTTCAATCCTCATAGACCAACAGAGTTTTAATTTTAGCCATAGAGATTACGCCTCGATATTTTAGTCTGTGTGTTTTATAGAATGTAACTCTCCCACAAGAGGGATATGTGTACGTTCCTGTTTACTTTCCTTTAGTTTCCTTAGCGCCAGTTGTAATGCTTAATGGTTACTCCACTCTTGATTATATTCTAATATATTGAAAAATTCTTACAATAATTGCGTATTACTTTTACATGGGATTATGATGGATTATGATTCGTAAAAATTGTGCTTATAATAAGTTGTTCTTTATAAATGTAAAGCAAGAATGTTGAATGCAGCATGAACTGGGGAATGTTACGCACATGGCGTTCTATGCTTTCTTTAAGGTCGGATAGAGACGTGATGGGATTCCCCAGTTCATGCTGCTTTCAATACACAAACAGGCAATATTACGCTACTAGATGGCAGCAGACAATGATGGACAGCATATCGAGCATGTCTTGTAAGCTTTTGTAGAATGTTCCCAATAAAGCTATGATACGCCACCTAGGGGTGGTTATTGAAACTCATTGCCTTTCCCCCCCCTCGATAAAATTCCCATGATTTCATTCTGCCATTACCCAATTTTCATGCAATTCCGCTGAATAGTTTTTGCTACAGACGGCTCGCAAATTTAAAGTTTAATTATGAACACCCGGTATGTATATCAACAACCCTACATAAATTTATTTATGTGAAGAAGTTTCAATTACTCATTAAAAAGTAACATGTAAATATTTTTTCTCTCATGAAAAAATCTCAATCAATTTATCTTTGTTGTTTCAGTCACAGATATAAACGACAAGTATGCGCTGAAATATCTACAATCCAATTTATACTACATTTTTAAAATTCTACAAAATCAAGGAAAGTAAAGATTTTGACAACGCAGCGACACAGTGCATCACGTAAGATGCAGTTTTTTAAGACTACACGGTACCCTTTTTCAAAAATATTTTTTGGAGACAGTTACAGTAAAAATAATTGATGTTTTATATTTAGATAATATTATTAAGCTGATTCTGGGAGCAAAAAGTCAGTTTGACCAGCCATTATTCTGCAATTTTAAAAAATTAGGAATTTTTGAAGTTTTTTCAAATTTTTATAAAATACGCAATTTTTAAAATTTTTTAGTAATTTTAAGTTATTTATGATTCTTAGATTATTACAAACAATATTTAGTATGCATTTGAAAATATATTTCCTTGTTGATTTTTAATAATTATTTTTCTAGAAAAACCTGGAAAAAACACGAAAATTTTTAAAATATCGACTTTAGCATTTTTTAGAAAAATAACTAGAGGTCTCAGCTCTAAATCCATACTAACTTTTATAGAACATACATTTGGAAGTACATAAAAAAAAATTCAAGGCTCTATCTTCAACAGGAAAAAAGCCTTAGGGATTAGAAAACACTTATACCTTCAAAATTAAAAGTCTGAGAAAAACGTATTTAAAGTTTGTAAAGTCATAAAACAAAAACTTATAATGCCCGTAAAACTCTAATTTTTTAATATGTTATTTTCCAATGTATGTTCTACATTAAAACGCTATTTTTATTAAATATGACTGAAAATTATATTTTTAATTCAAAAAATATTTTTCCATAATATTGATAGCATTTGTTAAGACGTCAGTTTATTCAGCTTTATCTTAACCTAATATTTCACAAAAGTTTTGAAACACGAAGCATTTATGTACAAAATCATAATGATACTAACTTAAGCTAAAAATAGTCAGGTTTGCTCATAAAATTTAATTTTTTTCAGTTTTAAATTGGGGCAGTTTTGGAAGTTTTAGCTCTTGTCGTACGACTTTAAAATACTAAAATATAATACTACAATATGTTTAGTATAATGTAGTTTGGTATACATCAAGGAAATATTCAGTTATATCTGCAGCATTTGAATTCAGAATACTTGTATTCGGAAGTCTAATTGCAGAATCAGCTGAGGACTGATTTTTAGATACATCATTTTCAGTAGTATTCCATCTCTTCAAAATATTGTTTCTCGCAGAAACCCAGAACTCATTTGCCATGGTATTTTCTCTACAGGAAAAAATTAATGATAAAGCTTTTAAGTTATATAAGTTATTTTTAAAGCAAAAATTGGCCATGAAATTAATCTTTATATATTAATTATGAGAACTCAAAAAACTAAAAACATAATCAAGTCGAAATGATTTTAGTAATGAAAATTGGAATTAATAACCATTTCAAACTAAAAGCTCATAAATAATTTTAGTTAATTCAACTTAAATGTGTAAAAATGTTTTAAAAGGAAACCGAAACCAAAACCATAGCTCATAAAACTTCAAATATCTTAAAAACTAATTTGCTAACAGATCTGAAATTTCGTGGCAAGCATCTCAATGATATGGGCCACCAAAATATGGATAAAAAATTTTTCGCTAAAAATGAAATTTTTAGGGTACTGTGTAGTCTTAATGAGAAAATCTAAAAATATAGTTGATATTTCTTCCTACTGAGGATATCTACTTTTAGGTTTTTAGATTGTTTTTTTATTTTAAGGAAAGCATTGGGAAAATCAGTATGTAATAAAGAATAGGTATTATAATATCGGTACATATGTATATATATAATCTCTACATAGTTTTTCCTTCAAATAGAATTAATCGCCAAAAAGATTTAAAATGTAAAAAAAAATCTATCAAAAATATTAATTAAAAAGTTTTAAAAAAAATCATAAAATATATTTCTATAAAAATCTCATTGAATGATATTATTGTTGGAAAATTAAATTTAATATCCTTATAAAATACATTTGAATCATCGTATTTTATCTCTAAAATAATGCAATAATTGAGTTCATTATTAAAAAGTACTGTCCGTAATGAATAAGCTGAAAAGTAGGAAAATAAGTCGTACTGTTAGAGTAGAATTCGGAAATATCGCGATTGTGGGTAAAAAAAAAAAGGATTTATAAGTGAAAGAGGTTGGTGGATACAATTTATTATTATTATTGTGTTATTTCAAATGCGCTGCTATTCTTGATTTGCTGTGAGTCCCTGTATGATACCTTTAAGAGAAACTTAATGAATTAAAATTCATTATTGTACCCATTATGCATTCTAATAAATCACAAATTTGACTTAAGAAATTTTAGAAACGGGAGTTTAGTAAGTTTTCATAAAAAATGTTTAATGTGAATATTATAACTGTTTATAGAAGTGCAGATTTAAACAGGGGTAGTGGCTGTATTGTGTGTTTAGAGAGAACACAGATGAAACTACAATTTTTTCTTTAGTAAAGTATAACTTCCTTTTTCGATTCAATTAAAAATAATTAGTCCATTTATCGTTTCAAAGATATCCTAGAACAAAATTATTTTCTTTGTGAAGAAGCTGGGTAATAAAATGCTACTGCAATAAGTGCATTGTTAAATGCTTGGACTGTAAATTAAAAATATTAAGAGTTTGAATCTCAAATTAGAGATGTCTGCAATTTGAACTTAAATTCCTTAAATAACCTCTTGAAATTTTTACATGCAACATATATTCGAAAATAGATCAAATGTAAACGACAATTTTGACGGTAATAACTGCAGACGATGCTTGTAGTTTTTTCGGGATAAATTCTTCGAAGTTTAAATAGTTCATCAGGCTTCGTTTTTTCTTTTATATGTTAATTTATTTAGTTGCAAGTATGACGAATAAATACAAAGTATCTATTGCATTTGCTAGGCGAATTATTGCTATATTTTTAATGAAAGAATTTTTAAAATCTTTTGAAATTTTATATTCATTGAGTGGTCCATTTGACAATGAAAGTTTATTGATGTCTTAAGAATGAAAATAGCGCAATGTATTGAAAAATGGTGGAAAAGAAGTTGAACATTTGGTTTCTTGTAGCCATTGGTCGAGGATATGTCTAACTAGAATGAAAATTCGACAAATTCATGGCCTTGTTCTTGATAATCAACGAATTGTAGGTAACGAAATTAGTAAGTGGGATAAAAGCATCAAGAATGCAATTTATTATTCAAAATAACTGCAATTTCATAAAAACACAACAAAATGGGCATATAGAATTTTGAAAAAGAACAAACATTGGTAAGTAATACTTTCAGAAAATATCTTTATAAAAAGTCTCTTTAATATTTGAACTGTCTTAAATCAAATACATGATTATCTTAGTGTTTCAGTGATATAAATTGTATCAGTAGATAATTGATAAGAAATAAATGGATAAATATTTTGAATCATGAAATAGATTTCAAGTTTTATTCAAATACTTCATACAACTTTGAGCATCAAATCATTTGCCGAAATATATTGAAATAGTTTTCTGGATATAAAAAATATTTTTTATATTCATCTGTTTATTGAACGGTAAGCTCTAATATTTTTTCAAAATTTAATAAAGGCCCTCTCTCTGCAATAAACTGAAAGAAATATTCCTAAAATTCAATCGGCTCGTAAACTATAGAAAATTACTATCGTATCAAAGCGATATAACCGAGAAAGTATTCTTGATTAATATTTATCGTCACTAAACTTCTGAAAATTTTCATTTGTACTTTTATGATTGGTGATTATTAATTTATGTGAATCTAAATTTCCTTAAATTTAATTTTAGAAATTTTTTTAAAGGAGCTCGTATTACTTTCTACTTTAAAAGACAATTTAGAGAAAATTTCTTGAATTGTAAATAGAGTTGGTGAAATAAAAGAAATAGTTGAGACAGTAAATAATGAGCATTTTGTATTTTAAGAAATTAATTTGAAATTGCAATTGGAACAGTTTTGTAAGGATTAATGCAATATATTAGAAGAATGATTACTTTTTCGTTAATAAGCTTAGATGCTATTAAACGCATCTTAAAAGTATATTATCATTAAAGAATATATTTCGGTAATTATTTTTTATGCATTATTAATATAAAATACAGTAAATTTAAACGTATCTTTAGATATATCTGAATAATTACAGTAAGATTGAAATAGAACTTTTTTTTAACTTTATATTTAAAAAAGGACGAAAAAATATTAAAAAAAAAGATGAAAGTAAATACAATAAATCAGAAAGGGCAGTAATATATATAAGAATGAATTATATTTTAATCATTGAAAATAAAAAGATAAAAAATATTTTGATGTTAAATGTTTTAAGGTACAACCATTTCAGAGCACTGAGCGACGGTAGCAATGGTTCTTCTAATAGATGGAATAGCAGTTCAAAACACAGCATTTTGCACAATTATAGCTTTTATAATACAATTATAAAAACTCACAGTTTACGATGAGTTCTTTGAAATTTTTTTTACTTTGCGTATTTTTAATTAAAAAAATAAATATGAGCTATTTAGCCCGTTTGTAAAGTCAAATATTACTTTTCATGTACAATCGTTAAAAGGCACTTTACATATAGACATATTTTTGATAGAATATTGTAGCTATATTTATACATAATTACTGAATACTTTTGGAATTATTTTAAAGCAATTAAAGTATTTCTGTCTGATGGATTTTTAAATAAAGAAGTATGTATTAAGAATTATTGTACTTGAGAATATCTCATGTCAGATAAAATTCATGTTTCTTCCTTGAAGGAACAATAAACGAAGAGCTAAAATATTAAAACACTGATCCCCATTAGAAAAAAAACGAATACTTTCACAATTACAATTAATTTTTAAAATTTTTTTCTGTTGGAAATTTATTGATACAATCCGATCTATTATTTCTATTAATGCTACTTCTTTCAAAATTTTGACGAATATTTTCAGAGTATTTATCAAAATTAAAGAAAAATTTATAGAGAGAATTAAAACTGTGAAGAAATCTTTAATTCCTGTTTGAAATTACAGTTAACTTATATAAATATTAGAAAAAAATGGTAAAAATTCAGACTCAAAACGAATATTTAGGAAATGTGTTTTTGGAAAGGATTATTAGAAATTCAAAATTACTCTAAAGAAAGAACTTGCAACAATTTTTGTTGCCCAGAAAACCAAATGCGGGTAACTACTGGGAGAAGTGAAGAATTTATGATTTTCTTAATCTTTTTGAACAAAAATTATCTGATAATTAAATGTTTTAAAAACATCCAACAAAGTTTTAAAATGGTAAATTTCTGTACTCTTGTAAATTGTGAGATCTTTTTAGCTATTAAACTTAATAAGGCATTAAACTCTTATGGAAAATTACAATAGTAAAAACCTGCCTTTACCTAACGATTATAAAGTGATAAAAATTAGATGGGAGATTAAAAACATACTTGTTTAGCAACCTACAAATATACTGGTTTTATCTATTTGACCCAAATATATAAGATGAGACATAATGAAACACTTTAATAGTATTTTAATTATCAAATTGAAGATTAAGAAATTTCATTATTTTCTAACAATTTAGGGAAACCCGCTATGAAACTTTGCAAAATAGGTATTATTAAGATATTTTTCCATAGACGCCTATAAAATGAGGCCCATTGTGATCAATTTAAAAAGATAATAATTTTTTTTAAATTTTTTTTTTTACGCTGTAATACATTTTATACTAAGTAGTGTAACGGGTCTATCCACGAACCTTCTTCTAATCCTATTGAGGTAAAATTATTCTTTTTAACTGTAAGTTCTGTTGAAAACTTTCTCTCTCGAAGAAGACGTGATTTATTCAAATGAGTTGTTCTATTTAAGTGTTTGCATTTAGGTACGCGAAGTTAGTCGACGGATAGTTCCTGGATGGTCGATTATTCATAATTAGAGAATAAAAGTCATAAAATTGGGCTTAAGATTTACGACCGGAGGTCATACAATTAAGTAAGATATTTGTGGTGAATTCTAGCATAGAAGTCCAGAGTGCTCCAAGAGTAAGTGGAGTAGATTGTACTTATATGTTAGTAGCCGTAAACCGTGTGATTACGCTCTTCTAATTATTTACTAAGTGCATTTCCTACCTTAAATTGTGCTGATTAGGTAAAAGCGATAAATAAATTTGAATTTAAAACTTGCTATGGTTGATCTTTGCTGAATACCCAAACACTAACAACCGCTAGTCGGTTGTTACAGTAGTATTTTAAATTTTGTGTGTGTGTTCATATTTGTTGATATAGTAGAAACACATACAAATTATAATAAAGAATTTCCACTTATTGGTTGTCAACGCTTAGTGTTATATATAAATCAGTCATAATATACTTGCTACGATTCTAACTTAATGCAAAACATTATGCAATTATGTGCGCTTTACCAAGGCAGTACAAATCAAAACAGAAAAGTTTCAATAATACGAAAGCAAACTCTTAGGCTTAGGGTTAAAAGTGTAGGGTTAATCATAGTTTCTGGGCACCAACTTTTCCCTTTATTTTTATGTTATGAGGTTGAAATGAAAACAAAAATTAAAGATGTTGTTAAAAACGTTTTTTGAGTGAAACTAAAATAAAATTCTAAGATACCATAATCCGATGATATAAAACAATAATTCTACAGAATACTTATATTTCCATATCCTGAAGGAGTTTGCATTCAATTTTTCAAAATACCTCGATAATCTTAAGTAAATGTAAATATTTATAATTTTTTATTATTTTTTTGCTACCCAGTTTTGATTTCTAGGACCTTTTTAACTTCATAGATATTCATTTTGTGATTAGATATGTGATAAATGTATGATATATAACAAAAATCATTTAAATAAGGCAATAAAACTGAACAAATTAAACTTACATCACAAGAAAACTTCTTTGCCTTCATCAAAAATATTTTTAAGCAAATAAAGGACTTGCCATAGAGTGGTTCTACTAGTACCTGTTTGATCAAGCCCGCTCTGCCTTTTTATTTGAGACAAATTGTGTTGATAATGAATCCTACTTTTTTTTTATCGTTACATAGATAATTTGATTATTTTTGTTAAAAGTAACTTTAAATTAAATATTACGTTTTATTTTCTTTACTTTAACTTATTAAACATTCATTTAGTTAACTTCTCATGTTTTAACTTAAATTTTACATATTATATACGCCTTTGTTTTTGAATAATTATACATTTGTTATTTGCCTGTCTAGATTAATTTATACATATTTCTATAACACTTCAATGATTCTTAAGCATTCATTTAGTAACTTTGTGACAAATCTATACGGAACTTTATCACTAACCTTCTGAGTCGACCTTTTTAGGGAAATTTAATTCTCTACCCATTTCCAATCAACTCCAAAAAGCGGACAGGATTCCTTGTTATATGCAGATTAAATAAAGTATTTAAGTCAAACGAAATAGTAAAGTTAGAGCAGTAGGAGATAGACATTGAAGCATAAAGTGATAGTGAATTTGAATTGAAGATTTCTTGTTGGAGATAATTTAATCTCAAGAAGAGTTGAGATTCCGTTGGTAATTATAGATTTATAATTAAAGTCTCATTAAAGTTTTAGGAGTGAGATTAAAGTTAAATGTTCAATGAGAACATTATTAAATATAATTCTGGGATCTCTTATCGTGGTAATCTCTGCGTGATCGTTATTTCATAAATTAATTAATTGGATCATTAATTAATTAAGTTAATTTAAAGGATATTACCTTTAAAACCTCATAATACTAGTTAGATAAATTTGTCAATAAGTCTTTGATTCTATTTGGATAAGATAACCAAATAAAGAAAGTTGTTTATAAAAATGGCAACTGGTTCTTACATGACTCCTATTTATTCTCGTTCTCAAAGTGAGGTCCTAGGAGACCTTCACAACTTCTCATGCTTTAATTGAAAAATTTTACACACACACACACACAATTTTATATTTCCCTTTCTTATTATATGTGTGTTAATGTATGAATAATGCTTGAATTGGGGAGAAAATCGTTTATATTGTCTTTTTACAAAGTCTTAAGGAAATTTAAGTTCATAATTACTATCACAAAACTCAAATCCTTTTTGTTAAAATAAGTATTTTGAATAACAAAGTATAAAAACTTTTTTTTTGCCAACTAAATACTTTTTACTAATAAAATTTTAAAATTGTTTTGTTCTTCTACAGGATTTTAATCAAATAACATTTTATTACGTTTAGTAATAATGTGGGTGTATGATAGTTTTATATTAGATATTATTCATGATATTACTATAAAGAGGATTCGACTGTAAAGAGTTTTTAATTTTTGAATTTTTATCATCTTAACCAACAGTTATATCGACAACCTATTTTTCAAATCTTATACTACGCTTTACATCTTTTAAATTAGAAAAAAAGTCCTTTAAAGTCGTCAGGATGATTATTAGAAAAATTTAATAACTTTTTTGTTAGGAATAGAATAAAAAACTGATTAGGAGAATAAAATAGAAAAAAATAAAGATTTAAATTTTAATATAAATTTTACAAGAAATAGCATGCACAATTACTAAAACTCTACCCAAAACGTGCTCATTTTTTGTGCTTTTGAGAGGAAAATATCGTTTGCTCCAGTGAAAAAGACTTTCATCGGTATTTTGAAATTTCTGTGGTTGTATATTCTATGTTTCCGAATTCAAATACATAATAATATTTAAAGAATTCACAAAATAATTCTCAAGTGCATTACGTATATTTTACAAAATATGAAATATTACATGAGTAAGCTCATCCGACTCATCACAGAAGACTGACTTCATAATATTCTCGTGAAACACACAATATTGTAAATAGGAAGCTTCATTATTGTGAGAACAGAGTACAAAGTAACTTTTCAAAGTGATGGGATAATAGAGATGTGCAGCGTAAAGTTTTCTTTTCGTTTTAATAACAACAAATGCTGTCGATCAGTGCTTCTAGAACTTGAAATATTTGCGACCCAATTTTAAATCATAATTTTCATCGCGCCCCCTCCATACAATAATATTGCATTGAATTTAATAATATTATACTTTGAGACAGTAAAGCTACAGTACGGCTTAACCTTTTAAGTGCCACCGGCGTTTATAAACGTCTCACTCAACCAAAGCATTAATTGTACCGAAGGTATATAAACAGAGTGTCTTTTTCCAGGTATAGAAGTTTAAGTTGGCATTACTTTCCAAGATGGCGACCGATTTAACAGCTGTCAAGTGATTTATTCTCAGTTTGGTTTGGCAATTCATCATGAATAGACTCACGCCTGAACAACGCTTTCAAATTGTGCAATTTTATTTCGAAAATAATGGTCGATTTTCATAAGCGAATTTTGTTTAGCGATGAAGCGCACTTCTGGTTGAATGGCTACGTCAACAAACAAAGCTGCCGCATTTGGAGTGAAGCTAATCCACAAGTGTATGTCGAAACACCGTTACATCAAAAAAAAACTGACTGTTTGGTGCGCTTTATGGGCTGGTGGAATCCTTCTTCAAAAACGACGAAGGCCACAACGTTACAGTCAATGGTGATCAGTATAGAGCCATGATTACTAACTTTTTCATTCCTGAATTGAACAATCATGATGTCTAGGAGCTGTGGTTCCAACAAGACGGCGCAACATGTCACACAGCTCGTGCCACAATCGATTTATTGAAAAACACGTTGGGTGACCGCCTAATTTCACGTTTTGGACCTGTGAATTGGCCTCCAAGATCTTGTGATTTAACACCGCTAGACTATTTTCTGTGGGGCTATGTAAAGTCATTGGTCTCTATGCGGATAATCCACAAACGCTTGACCATTTGGAAGACAACATTAGCCGTGTTATTACCGATATACGGCCACAAATGTTGGAAAAAGTCGTCGAAAATTGGACGTCCAGATTGGACTACATCTGAGCCAGCCGTGGCAGTCCTATGCCAGAAATTATATTTAAAATGTAATGCCACAAGATTATCTTTCGAATAAAAAAAAATTCATGTCAATCGAATAATACATCGTTGTTTTATTGCAATTTAAAGTTCTATACCTCTAAAAAAAAACACCCTTTACGTCTTTCCTTAGTACGATCTTTTCTGCTATCCATAAAATCATTCCGAAAGCTTTGGAATGCAATAAAAGGACCTTGACAGTGTTTGCGAAGGATTGACTTATTTCAGAAAACATCTTAATTATTTATTCCTTTTCGTCGCCCCCCCAATACATCCCATACGCGTGCCTACGTGGAAAACAGTGGCATTGGGGAGCGAATCCCGTAACTTTTAACCAACAGTTAAGAGATTAATTATAAACCGTACAAAAATTATCAAGATAAGTGCTAATTTTTGTAAAAATTTTATACATGATAAACCCATGGAGCAACTGGTAATTATAAACTTGTTCTTAATTTAGTATTTTCAAATTAATTATCAAATACATTGGGCAGTATTGATACTTTCGTAAATGTATTACATCAATGCGAATGTGCATTTTATATTTTATTATATCAGAATGTATTTTATTTGTTTTTTTTTACTTTCAGTAAATTAATCATTTTAAAAATAATCTTTTGTTTTCGACTTTTAAATAATCTCGTGGCCCCCTTCGCAGAGTTATCATGCCCCCTCAGGGGGGCGCGCCCCACAGTTTGAGAAACGCTGCTGTAGATAGACAAATGAACAAACAAGTTATCTCATCTCTTTCAGGTTGTTTTTTCAATTTTAATAAAAAAATAAGAAAAAAAAAGTTTTCCTTGATGCATTTAGTCTCACTTATACAGAACGTTCGCGATATTGCTTGAACTTACTTATCTTTCTAGAATATCCCCGATGAATAAAGCCTATCATTCTGTAGCTTAATGCAAAGATGTTTCATTTCTTTTGTAAAGCTGAATTAATTAAAGTTTTTATTTACTATTATTCTATATTTGGAACTTGAGAAGGGGTGAAGAATGAAAACTATATTTATCGATTTTAATATTGTATATAGATGTTGCAAAACAAATTTTTTTTAAAAATCTTCCCAAGTATTGAATTTTTCTAAGTGTTCTAATCCATGTTGGAGGCTAATAATACTGTGCTCTTCAATGTTTAGTACGGAATATTAATGACAGTTAAAAGTGCATTAGTGCCGCATACAATAATACCAATAAGTGTGTATAGGAAAAATTTATCATCACACCAAATGACTAAATGATGTATTAATTATTAAATAAAATAGATCACTCAAAAATCATTAACTGAAATTCTTTATTTTGGTAATGAGTTAAAAAAAATGGAAACTTTTTTTGGATGATTAATAAATACGAGGAAAGTAAAATACTGCTTAAAATGATTAAATGAATAGATTAATTTTTTTGATCACTTGAAAATTTTTGAAAAAACCCCCCATCGAATCTTAAATTAATTTTTTTATTTAACATTTGAAAAGTTCTTAAATGCTGAATTCTTATTTAGATCTAAACAAAGTGCTAATATTTCATTACATTAAATAATTCAAGAAAAATGTATATTCGTTATATTGTTTTAATTTTTTAAAGTAGAATCTATCAATAGATGGTAGGTAACCCTCTTAATAACATTGCTAAGCTATTTTGAATAACAAGCAAGTCTTTATAAGGCGTTCATTTTAGAGTCAAACCGTATTAATTCAGAAATTTTAAATTTTGATTTAAAAAAAGAGAGAAAAATGTAATTAAGGCTGCAAAAATATTAAGTTTGGACGATGATTTTAAATTATTTAAAACAATTTATGGGAACTTAATGAAATCATTGTTTCTAAATTATATATATTGCTTACGACTATAATTTGTTTTCTGATTTCTATAATCAAATTTTATGACATCTAACGTCTTCTTTTAGTAAATTAACAGAATAAAATTGGATAAAAGCCGAGTTAAAGTTCATAACAAAATTACACAATGGCTGTCCAATACATTTTCAAATTTGCATATAATTTATAAAATTTTGAGTTAATTTTTAAAATTTTTGTTTGCATGAACTTAATGCATCTTGATATTTGTCAGAGTTTTTGTTTCTTGACTTATTTTAAGACACATTATTTAATTTATTTAAGATTTTAATGCTCTAGTTTATTTACGAATAAATTTCGTACGTCATCGGATCATCAAAACCTTCCGTAGAGAGGAAATTTTTTCGAAGAAAAACTTGCGGAATTATTCCTGGTGCTTCAAATTGTGCACAGATATCAGTTGTTGCACATTGTTTGTACAACAACTATTACGACAATTTACAACTATTTTCAAACTTTTTCATTTCTGTGTACATTTCATTTTGTTGTGCATTTTATGACTGCAATTTCTCTTTTTAAGCAAATCGCACCAATCAAATTGTAGATTGATTATAGGTATAAACAAGATTTGTATTAATATTACTCTATACCTGAGGTCGGCAACCTATGGCACTTGTGCTACAAGTGGCACGCGGTACAATGTTCAGAGGCCCTCTACAACTCTACAAATTTGTCAATTTTTGAGTGGATGGATGTTGATAAATTTGTAATGTACCTTATTTGACAAAATTCTTCAGAATAATGGACATCTACGGAATTATGAAAAAAATCTGAAAAATAATTCTAAAGATAAACTTACAACTATTTTGTAAATTGTTGAGAATGTCATTGCTGGAGATATTTAATTGTTCGAAGAAGGAAAATTGCATGTACTCTATTTTCCGCTTTTGGTTCGACATAACCTAAGTAAAAAAAAATCTTTCCTCATATGCAAAATATTTCAAGTCCGCAAGGAAATTGTTAAGCAACTGAATGCTCAGAATCGTGTCAAATTGAAAGTCACAAATTATACCCTTGATTTTGCGATATGGAAGTAGAGCGGTGCAAACCTAGATTAGCATCAAATTTTTTATTTAACTATAATGACGGGAAATACTTATATTTTATGTTGTTTGTCTCTTATTTTATAAAAATGTTTAAAAATGCATAATAAGTATACATGTACAAATTTAATTTTTTAATTTTTGTTGAAGAAATAGTTATATTTTATGCTGTTTATTTTTATGTTAAGAAATATCTTTAAATGATGCAAAATTAACATGTAATGAAACTATGAATCTATGCTATTGACCTGTACTCTCTAACTCCGCATGCATTATTGCTGGAATCGAATTGTTTCCAAAATGTCCTACTATTTGGCTCGCTGAATTATATTGGTAGATTGGCTTGGGACGCCACAGCTAAAAGGTTGCCGACCCCTGCTCTATACCCTTCACGAATTTCTACATCAGATGCAATCTTTTTTGAATGAATCTCTAACAAAAAGTGATGCAATCTTTTTTGAATGAATCTCTAACAAAAAGTATGTCTTTTCACACAGTATTATCACTCATTTTAATCTATTAAATATGACAAATTGTTACATTTCTGGGAACAAAATCGACACCAATTAAATCGAGAGCTTACAAAGTTTCCTTCATCCAAATAATGAGTAATGATTTATTTAATTCTGCAGAGATATTTCCAAAAAGACGCATCTTTCAAATATTCTGCCCAATTGTTTCAATATGAGTGGTTAATTCGAAGCAACGATGAAAATACCTCCTCATCCAAGGACCAGTACGAGTTTTCCTCGCGCATCACTAGATGTCTCTGATATCGCGGATGCCGGTGCAGACGTCCATTCTTTCTCAGCCATCACACCAATCCACTTCCTGAGGTCTGCGTCCAAACGATCTCTCGTATTTTCGACGAACCCTTCTCCCCCCCTTTAGAAGGAGGGGGCTGATCTTCCTCTCTCACGTGACATGAGGTTCCGGAATTCAGCACCTTCCAACACATGCACGACTGAACGTCTTTCTAAAAGAGTGAGTACCGTTGTTCTTTTTTACAATTCCTCACCTGTGCATTTTAGAATTTTTTGAAAAGGAAGCGGCATTCTTTGAAGAAGATTTGCTGCGAATGGAATTGTATTTATTTCAAATAATTGCATTTGGGATTGAGTTATTTGATTCATAAAGCGTTTTTAAATTTCTAGAACTTTATAATTTTTTTAAAAAAAACGAGATGGCATATTTTGCTTGTACAAAAAGCGAACTAATGTTGTTATGCATAATTTTTTTTCTACAATGTTTATACAATGTTTTATCTATAAATATTAAGAAGTAATTTTCATTTGTTTGAAATTCACACAATTAAATATGAATTTGAATTTGCAACATTGTATTTCTTTCATTCAAATACGTTTCTCAAAATGTTATACATTTAACTGAAAATAAAACGTAGTGGATTAATTGAACAAAGAAAATTGTATAATGTATTTGGAGGCACTTTTCAATTTTATTATTTGGCATGTTTATGTAAATTACTGAATATTTTTCAATATATATAAGAGCTTTCAATTACTGAGTTAAAATAAGTTATGATGAGTTTTAATACAGAAAACTTTTAGCGCTTTGAATGTAAACTATTGTGGAATGCTTGATGAAACTAATTATATTCTTTTATAAGTTTTGATACATACTTCTTTATGAATAAATAAATTATGAATATTTTATGATGCAAGAGTTTTTAGTAGTTTTCCTCAAATTTTCCGATGAATCGAAATTTTGAAACAAAAAATCTTGCAACATATTACAGTTATTATCAAAATGTCTAAGATAGAAGAGAGCAATATACTTTGTTTTCTGGTTTCCTACACTGTATTATGGTTTTCTACTCAAAATAAATTTATTTACTTAAGAGTTTTGAAGTTTCAGAGTTCGTTGACCGATGCAACGGAAACATAAATTGCATTTTATATACATATACACATAAAGGGACAAATACATTGTATATATATATGTGTGTGTGCGTGTTAGTTTTTCTTAATAAATCAGATGTTAATATAAAGAGTAAATTTTTGTGTGTTTAAGCACAATAGTGAGGAAAATAATAATTGAAATGCAGAAAGTAATAAAATGGATAAAGACTTTGGTGTAAGTTATTACGAAATAATAAAAAAAAAAATATTTTTAAAATTTAAAAATCTTTCTACCATATTTTGAGGATGAACCGGTGAAGCAATTTAATTGCTTACGATATTTACTCAAGTAACCATTCAAAATCAACAATGATTTGGAATAATAAATTATTTTTTCCGTAGTCGGAGTTAAAGGTGATTTTAAGTTTCCTTTTATTGATGCATATTTGAATCTATATAATGCTTTGAGCTTCCTCATTAAATTAAAGATCATTATTTAAACATGTGAATAAATTAAATTTTTTTCTTTCAAGATTTCTTTATTATTTATTACCTTTCGAGTTTTTCATAAATTTGGAAATCAACAGCAAATTATTTGGAATAAATTTCTATGTGTATTTTATTAAAATAAACAAAACCTTTTTACTACATTTTTAGAATAACATTTGTACGTTTGTAATTCTGTTAGATTCTTAAATAATGAAATAATTAATCTCTTACGTAAACTATATTATACGATGATAATTGTTTGCAAGTGGAGAAGTAGAACCATCGCCAGATGATGTCTGTTTCCACTAAGTGATGCGATAAATTTAATCTCAATTATAAATGATAATTCGCTTCCAGAAAATTCAATGCATATGAAAAGATCCCATTGGCAAGTGGAGTTCTCAGTGACGAAACGCTATGTGGTGTACTTAGAGGCTATTACATTATTCAGAAGCCTTGTAAAAAATGCTTTTGTTCTGCATTTGATTAGTCGTATTATTGCTAAGATATTGATTATTAATTAGTCACTTCAAGGAAACATTGGTGATCATGGGTACCATTATAAACTCTTAATACTGATAACCTTTAAGATATTAACTTAATAGTATTCAGCGGAGATTCAACATAATAAGAAATGTACGACACAGAAGGTGCTGCATAATGAAGGGAAAATAAATTAAATCTTTCAGGCATGGTGTGTGGCGAAATTTGTCTTGAAAAACGTTACATTGTTAATATATATAGTGCAACATTTTAGTCTTTATTTCATTCAAAAATTCTTGAAGAAAGTAGTGGAATTATAAACTGAAACCTAAACACCTTTCGGGTAGCTTTTGATGATTCTCATAGCATATATTGATTCTCGTTGTTCTGAAATGGATATTCAATGGTGTTGGGGCGATATCTCAGACGTACTTGCATAAGACGCCTTACCTTTTGATTTGACTACCTATCATTTGGCTCCATATTGTAATCACCATGATCTGATCTTGTTCGATACGTATATCAGTGATTCGACTGGAAAACTGATATTATTAATCTCATAGTTCTGTCTTGATGGATTATCTTAAATCCTATTATACCACTTGCATTATTTCTGATGAAACATACTGGATCCTTCTGGTAGCATATTATGAGATGAAACACACGTAAAATAACAGTGATTTGCACTATCCATCTGCAATTTCCTGTTGTTGGATTTCTGTCATCGCTGCTAAATCAAATCTGTGTTAGATTGCTAATATCATCTAGCATAGATTTTAATGAGTTGCTTCATGATATAAAGTCATGCTCAATTAAAACTAATTGGTCGTTCCCTATTTGACGTTACTGTTTTAATGCCAACCAGAGTACATGATTTAATTAGATCTAAGAATTTTTTTAAAACGTGTAATCTGTTGCATTTAATTTTTAATTTCTTTAAGCGCATAAGTATATTAACTTTTTCATTGCATAAGGTTTTAATATAATTCGGAACTTAATTTTTATTAATTTTTTAGTCATATAAAAATTATATTTCATTGCATACTGTCACTTTTCCATTTTTAGTTCAAACTTTATAAATTATTTAAAAAATTATTCAAAAATAAAATAGAATAATAAATTATAATACTATTTATGTTCCAAAAATGCTTATTTTTAATTTTACAATTAAATGTTACAATTCACAGTTAGATAAATTCTATAATAATGTACGGATGATTTAAAGAGCAAAACTTTTTCACTTTTAAAAAGTAAAATTAAAGTAACATAAAATAATGAAATCGGAACTTAGAATGACTTTTCAATACACGAACGGATTTCCAGAAACTATTAAAAGATGATGCGTGAGAATATTAAAAAAGATCGAAATATGATTTTATAAAAAAATCACGACAAACACTTTTGAAAATCACTAGTTTTTTATTTGTTTTCGATCATTCACTTTTATTTTGTTTATTACAAATCTTCACAGAGCTATAATTGCAAATAAAGATAATCTGCATTAAAAGGTAATTAATATAAAAATGCCTGTAAAAAATCGTTTGCATTTATGATTTTCTTTTACAGGTTTTATTTGGCAGTTTATTAAATTGAATTTTTTTTAATTTTTTGGTACACATGCCTTGTAGACGGCGTTCTTAATAATTTTATTTTCAGTAAATTTTAGAGTTGGTTTCCATGCATAAAACTGAAATTTTAAGAAATATACATATTTTTTTTTTCCAAGTTTTTATTCAAAAAAATATTTTTTAACCCTCTTCTTCATGGCATACATGGAATTGTAGTTAAATTACCTCAGGGTTAGTAGTTAAATGTAGTTAAATTACCTCCTTTTATATGACGAGAAAGCTTTAAATAATAATTTATTTATTATCAGAAACAAAAATTGCTTTATTATGTTTATTGAAAATATAGCAATGAAATCGAATAATCAAAAAATATTTCATTTTTAAGTAATAGCTAAAATTTTAAATAATTGAAAATAATAACTAAGTTGCTGTAATGCACATTCATATTTGTTTTACAATATTATAGATTATTTATCTAAAATGTAAACTTGTCAAAGCATTTAAAATGTAATTTAATTTTAATTTAAAGTAATGCACTTTGGATATTTTGATTAAATGATTTAATTAGCAACTTAAAATTTTTTTTGGAATGCATCTGCGATTCATTAATGTTACATTATTGAAATAAATTCCTTTTAAATATAATAGATGTTCTAAGAGTCAGAATTTAAAGAATATCTCAGAAAAGTTTAAAAAGTTGTGTTTTTCTCTCCTTTCTTTTTGTGTTGAATCTTAGGCTATTCATAAATGTGTCCTTGATGAATTTAACTATTCAAAGAGAACCTTGAAAATGCTTTCTGAAATTTTAAAAGAAAATTTCTTTTTTGTTAAAAAATGAGGTACTCTGTTCCCAGCATTCTTTTTTTTTCAAACACTTTTCTTATAATACGTTCGAAAAAAGTGCATTTCACCAAATTTTGTAACAGCTATCTCTGATGCAATGGCGTAGCTAGTCTTGAGTGGGCCCTGTCTCAAAATTCCTTGGAGGCCCTTTTTTGAAAAAGAAATAAAAGACAATTACTTCAAAGTGTCAGAATGTTATACATTTTGGGCCCCCTGTAGCTAGTTGGGCCCGAATTACTGATAGGGTGGTAACTACGCTCTTGCTCTGGTGCCTATGATGAAATAATATAAAATCTAAAGATAAGTGAAATCACATATTGTAATTTTAAACGAATGATTCTATTAATTATGCATTTTTAATTACCTTTCTAAATTTATACATTCTTATCAAATAAAGTTGTTTGCATTACAAAGTTCTACAACAGGATGCACTTGTTTATAATGGGTTTTCGTTTTCTTAAAATTTCAGTAAATTTTAAATCTTAAGTTTTATAGTAATATTTTCATTTTAAATGAAATTTAAAAAAAAAGAGGCACATATAAAGCAATTTTCTTACTATAAACCTTGCTTTCAATAAAATTTTTAACTTTTAAAAAAATTTATTGCAATAAAACTTTGACTCTTGTCTATATGAATAATTAAATATGAATAATTTCGTTTTAAAATGCGTAATGAACAATATACTAAATTTGTTGAATATGATGCTCCATATATAAAAAAATATTATATTTTATATAAAAACTAGCTGACCTGTGACCACGCGTTGCTGTGACTTTGTTGTAATGCGTTAATTTAATATTATTCTAAGCTATTCAGTGAAGTCAAATTAATCTTCGCTAATAATTTTGGACAGTTGAAATTAAGCATAAAACAAAATATCTTTAATTTTGCATTTTATTAATTTCCTATTTGGATAAAATATAATTACGAATCACTTACCAAGTTGTTGAGTAACAACATATGAAAAGTTAATTTTATAAATGAGGTAAAATTTTTCCAAGTTTTTAATGTTTTTTTATCATTTAAATTATAACAATAAATAATTTTAATTGAATTAATTACTAATTGATGCACAATATTTTTCGCTAACCTGTCTTGCTAACACAAATAAATTTGACAGTTTCCCCACATATGAGCATGCAACATATCGTTGACCATGCGCGAAACATGGATTTTCTTAGTCCAAGCCGCAAATAGATATTGTTTGGCCTTGAGATTTATTTATGGTCATCGCGAAAGCTAAACGATTTGGGGATTGAACCTTTTTGAAAGGAATTGGAGAATGTGACGGCATCAGTGGAACGCGTGGCAACAGAACGATTGCACCTTTAAACTTTCCGGTCAAAATGGTTGCTTCAAGAATATTTCCAGTGATTCTTTTAATGATCAAACGTGTATAGTTGCATAATCAAGGTGGATTTAAGTTACGAATAACCGGTGAACCAATCCTCAACCGAAGATTATATGGTGGCATTACTGGTATATCCAGAGAATTAATAAATTCGGTTGGAAAATTCACGGTTTCATTTTCATCAACAAGAATGTCGATTGATTTAAAAGCCATTAGATCACCAGGCAGCAATTGCAGTATCTGGAAATTTATTTCGTGAATAACATTTTTTACTGTCAAAGTAACCGGATTACTGATCCAATCATTATCTGAAAAATTATTCAGAAAATCCGAATAGACATTCTCAATTAGTTCATTTTTTTGGCTGAACAACGGTACAGAAATTGTTTGGCAATTTAATATATTGTATATTGGGATGCAGTTCCACTTCACCGTTTCCAATATCCAAGAGTCGGTTAGAAAATATTTGCGACGATGGATCATCTGGCAATTTTACTCACATGCTCGCGGTCATTCGCAGTTTTTCGGGTTTTACCATAAAAACAATTGCTTTAAACATGCGTTAATCTCGTCGGCAAAAGTAGAGAAAGGAATGACTGGCAATGTCTGTCGGAAACCACCAGACAGCACCACCGAATATTTTCTCGTTGCCACCTAATCTCTTGCAAAGTTCTATGAAATGTTCCGAGTGAATAGTTATGGGCTGTGGTATACTCATCATATTATTATTGAACTTATTTGCAATACTTCAGCCATTCCACGTTTTTTCTTAATGTTGCACTTTGCATCTGTTTTCTTTTGAATGTCTAATAGCAGCTTGAATGCTGAATGTGCAGTTCGTCCAACATCTAATAAAATGGCAGTAATGCCTGACGATGCAATTGTCAATGCAATTTTCTGCTGTGATCGTATTTTTGCAAGGATCAACGATATTAAAAATGTTTTACCGGTTCCACCTGGTGCGTCCAAGAAAAAAAGCCACATTGTTCAGCATTAATAGACAGCATAATCCGATTACAAATAATTTTTTGTTCAACTGCCAGTAATGGCTCATTATTCGCAATAAATGTAGCTAAGTCAACGTCATTATGCTGTTTTTCTCTTTGAAAATCACTGGCCGGTCGGTTGGTCAGGTGATGACATACCATAATGATTAAAGGGAACAAATTTGAAATTTAAATGCATAAATCTTCAATCAGCACTAATGCTTCGTTTGTTTTCTCTGGGGTGTAATCTATATTTGAATATTAGTCTATTTGTTTAATTTGGTGCAGTATGTCTTCAGTTACATAGTTCTTATGTTTTTCAAACAAAGTAGATGATTGTGTTGGATAACATGTCGTCAAAATAATGGCAAACAGTTGAAAAATGATATGCGGCATGGATGTCAATTTTGCATGGGCGCTCCAGCGTGTGCAAGTTTAGCCACAGAGGGAATGAAAATCTGGACGCGGAACTCGAACGCCTTTTTCCAGCAATATCCGGCAACAATTAAAAGGAGTTTCTGAAATCTGATTTCAGATTATCGTTCTCTGTCCCTAGATGCAACCGAGAACTACTTTCGGCGGCCCTGTGCCTGCAAGTTTAGTCCCTAGAAGGGGTGATGGCGGTGGCATTAGGGTCGTCTGTCATTATTCGGCAAACTTACTGGTATTTCTAAAATTCGATTTCGGATTCTCGTTCACCACTCTGAAGTACACCAGAAACGCATTTTTCGCGCACCAAGACTGTGAGGGTAAGCCCTACCAGAGTCTGCGTAAAAGATGGCCATCCCGAATTATCCGGCAAAATTACTAAAGTTTCTTAGATCGAATTCTTCTGATTGCCCGTCTTGAGATACGTCAGGAACCAAGTTTTTGTACTCCAAGGCTTTTAAAGTAAGCCCCTGCCCCGCTGTGTCTAAAATACGGTCGGATATTTTATACGGTTATGGATATTTTTGAGAATCGATTCGAAATTCGGATTTCACGTCCCAAAATACGCTGGACATTCACTTTTCGTGTACTTATGTCAAGAAAATCCGCTTTCGTCGACACGCATGCATTGCGACATTTTGCGAATTTTTCCGTTTCTAAGATTCCTTTCATTTCCGGCAATAAAAAATATTGATATCCCTAATTGAGATAAAAACTATCCTATATTCTAAATTGGATGAAATGACACACAATATGGAAAATTATATTATGATCGGTTATGTAGCTTAGGAGTTCATCGCGGACAAACACCATTACCCAGGTTTTTGACAGATAAAAATTAATTACATATTAAATAGAATTATAAACTATAGTAGTTATGCCCATAACTGGATGTTCAATTGTAAAATGTAAAATTTTTTAATAGTGAACATACAAAATGGTTTGCAAGCAAAGTTTGTGCTAAATTAATAAGCTAGGAAGAGCACACAAAAACACATTTAATTTTGTAAAGTATAAAAAGTTATTTTATAAATTTATATACTGAATAAGATTCTTGATATTGATAGTAAGCAAATAATAAATTTACAATTAAATTTGTAATTTTAAATCTTCATTGTAAATTAACTTAACAAAATAACTGTCAACTATATTTTGTACCTTCTCTTCAAGAAAATGATTTATTGGTTAAAAATAAACTTTTGAAATGCATTCTAATATTTCGCAAAGTCTGAGCACGAAGAAATGATTATATAAAAATGACTTCAGACAATGTGTCTTTCATTTTATTTTCATGATGGTACTTTTTATCTCACTGGTTAATCACAATAAGATTATAGATACAAGAAATCAATGCAAATGCTATTTAAATTGCGATACTATAAGTATGAGATTAAGCAAATATTTTGATTTTTTGACTGTTTTTATTATTGTAATATTTTTTCTATCAAAATGCGAGAGTCGTTAAAAATAATGAAATTTCTGTCCCAGTTGCATTTTTTTTAGGGAAAAAATCATATATTATTACAATGAATTTTATAATAGTTTAAATAAATAAATACATAAATACATTACACTAATGATCATTAAGAAAAATCGCCTAGAAAATTATATAATGTAAAAGCAAAATTATACTGAGTTGGGCACAGTAGGCCCTGGCCCTCATAGGCTGTCGCGCCTCTGAGTTAAGTTTAAAAACAAAATTAAGGAAGCGAAATGAATTAGCAAATTTTTATAATGCGTATTTGTGATAAAATTGTCGCGCAAATCTTCTAACAATATTATACACATCAAGCACATTTCATTTAATTTCTTTTTAAAGAAAAGACAAAGAATTGTAACACTTACAATAAGGAAATCAAAATTAAACCAATTAATTGATTGAATATCGATGACATTATTAATTTTTTTTGTTTTTGTTTTCAAGTTTAAATTCAAAATTTCTTGAAGCCACAACAAAAGAAATTCTTTCTCTCACTCTTTTTTTTTTAAAAAAAATTTATTTCAGAACGTATTAAAAAGGTAAACTTTGAGAAGAGTTAATTTTTTGCTTATTTATAATTTCAATAGAAAATATTTTCATACGCAACTTCTATGGTAGGCTTTTCATGCCATAAAATCACAAATCAAATTCGAATATTTTATTTTTTTCTACTGTTTCAAGTAATTTTAAATTTTACGTCGTTTTAAAAACATTTTAATTGATTTAGGTTCAGTTTCAATGCCATTTTCTTTACATGTTTGTAAGAATTTATTAAAGCTTTAAAGAAACAGAAATTAAATATTAATTATGGAAAAGTGGTCTCATCCTAAATTCTAATAATTATCAATCCGGAAAATTTTTAACGAACTGTTAAATATTTTTTGTTATTATCTGAAGGTGGTCTTAATTGTTTTTACGTATTTGTTTGTCAGGGTTATAAGAAAATTAAGTATTCGTCGGTTAATAAAATATTTATTATGTTACACAAACCTTATAAATTTCATAATAAATCAATTTTTGATTTATTTTTTTAAACAGATTTTGCAACCAGGTATCAATTACTAATAACTATTGTGTTACGCAAACTTTATAAATTTCATAACAAACCAGTTTTTAATTTATTTTTTTAACAAACAGATTTTGCAACCTGTTATCATAGTTGATTATGCTTGTACTATGGTTACAATTAAAATATTCTCTTTTCCTCTTTTTTCACTTACAAAAGAATCCCTCCCCCTCCTATAATCCCTTACTATGGGTTCGTCTAACATAAATACACAGTTGCTGAAAGATGTAAACTAAAAAACGCATTTGAATGAAAAAAATATTAACCAATCAGTTTATAATTAAACTAAAATAGTATTCTTTAAAATGTTGAAAATTTATATTTATATTTCCAAATATTTCACCTGAAATGTAATATTGCATGAATTTTCTCCTCCCCTCACATACTTCTCTTATTCTCCTTATTAAGTACGAGTAATTAACCATCAAATGAAAATTTAATTCAATTTTTTTTTCAGGCAATATTAAATGGTGGCCAAATAGTAATATCACAAATTCCTATCTGATCTAACAGCAGATGGTGATCAACATTAGATTTTAGGTAAGTACTCAAAACTATTCATTCACAGCTTTTTCTATGAAAAATATTTTTTTTCCATTTATATTTTCGCATATTTGTCTTATGCTTTTTAATTACATGCGTATTTCATGAATAAAAATATTAGAAGAATAGCATCCGAATGAAAAACAATTAAATGTGCATATTTTTAATTGCGTAATAATTTAATTACTTCCCTGCAATATTAATCATTCCTGGTTTGCTTAAACAAGTTGCTTTTGTCTGTTATATTTTAATAAAACTTGTAGGATTTATGTGTTTTCCTTTGAATTGCTTGTTTTTTTGTTTTCGATGAAAAGAAAATTTTAATTAAGTAATTTATCTTTATTTCTGTAAAAACGAAATGTAAGCCTTTTGATTTTGAGATAATTGTACACAAAAAACTATCATACTCTGAATCGTAACAAACGATTCAAGTGAAGAGAAAATAAGCTTCCAGACATACAATATTATCAGCATAGAGATACGAAGCACTTTCTAAGTTTAACATAATTAATCCGATAACCAAGGGAAAAAGTTCAGTTTCTCATACTTTTAATTTAAGGAAGATGTTTACCTGCCTTAAATTAAAGTAAATGTTTTTATAATTTTTACTATAATTCCTACTTGAAAAGTTATTGATAAGAAATTACTTACTGATGAATTTTCAAATTAATCTTTTAATTTCACTAATAAATTTGCTTGTAATTATCTACATTTTTTCTTATCGAAATATTCAGCGGAGAAAATTGTAATAATACCAATGCCTATTTTGGGATAAATTATGTTTCATATTAAATTTATCAGACAAAAGGCATTAAAAAACTAAATATCATTCATAAAGGGTTTTTTAAAAAATAATCGCTAAACGCACTTCGTGTGAATTTTTTTGGAAATTTAGTTTTCAAAAACTTTTTCCTGTTTGCTTAGAATTTTAAAATTATTAAAATATGGTTAGGAAATTTATATATGGGAACAAAATACATTAACTACTCTTTCTATTTTTGTATTAAGTAAAATTAATGAAATAAAATTTGAATTGGACGCGTGCACAGTTTCTTTGATGATTTAAATTTGTTATTATTATCGTTTCTTAAAATAGATAGATTTAATGCTTTTTGAAAAAAATCTCAAAATTATAATACAATTATTATTTTAAAAAGATTCTTATTTATGTTTTTTTTAAAAATAATTTTTGACTTTCTTTAAATATCAAGAAAAGGAATGTCAAAGAAAACTGCATATTAAATCTAAAGAAAGGAACAACCTGTATGCAACTTGATATTGAAGCCGTTCATAAGATATCAGTTGTTAGTTGGACCCCTTATTTGATAATGAATATAGATTTAGATAGTTTGACTTATTTGTTAATCAAATTTCATGTGTGCACGTCAATTTTTGTAGGAGTAGCATTTTAAAAACACAATTTTTTCCCTTAAAAAATTAAATGATTAGCTTTTTATGAAGTTTTGAGCCCAAAATCTGTTTTACGTAATACATAAATGTAGGGTACAACCAAAATTTTTTGAAAATCATTAAGGCTGTTTTCGGCTAATGTTAAAGAATAGGACTCAAATTATAAATATTTTTTCATATATAAAATTTCTCAAACATTAATATTATATTCTGGCTTCACTATCCTGTAGAGAATCACTTATTTTATCATACTACTCATTTTTATAAAAGTTGACACATTTTTCTTTTATAAAATGTGTTTCTCATTTTTTCTCCTATACTATAATGCTAAATGAGTGATCCCTTTACATGTGAAATGGAAATACTAATTATTTATGAAATATTCTGAAATTTTAAAATCTCTATACTATAAACAAATGCATGAGTTACTATGTCACAATTTTTTTATAAAAATTGAAGCATTTTTTCTGTCTAAAAGTGTGCTCAGCGCTAAGGTCACGCTCTTGTACATATGGCGAAAACAGCCTTAAATTAAAATTTTTTTGTGTAGATCGTCCTCTTAATACCGTGTAA
The DNA here is from genome assembly GCA_019973935.1 of Trichonephila clavipes. Classification (NCBI taxonomy): domain Eukaryota; kingdom Metazoa; phylum Arthropoda; class Arachnida; order Araneae; family Nephilidae; genus Trichonephila; species Trichonephila clavipes. Next base: position 659,243 of record BMAU01007216.1, on the reverse strand, counting down.
TCCTCGTTAAACAAGATACGAGACAGTTGCTATCCTTTTTAGATAGTATTGTGGCTTTTAAATGCAATTAACTATTTAATAAGTAAACAACTGATGAAAATAATATAACATCAAGTGAATAATATTAACTTTGTTAATTTATTTCTAACCATTAAGCAGAAAACCAATTTTTTTTTCAGTTGATAATGATTTTTGAAAGCTGAATAAGAATTGAAGTGGACAATAAATTTTTATATTTTTTAAATGTAATGAGTATTTTTCAAAATGTTTTATTGAACTTTTTGTTGCATAAATATTAACAACATAATTAATTCTGGTTTTAAAATCTCCTGTTCACTGATATAATGATTATCAAGCAAAACAGGATTTTTTAATAAAGCTATTGTTAAAATTAAAAGTTGATTTGATTTTTATATTAACGCGTCACACTCTAAGGCCACGCGAGTGCCTTAGACCAGTGCTCCGCAACCTTTTTATCACCGCGGACTGGTAAACGTTTGTTAATTTTACCGCGGTCCGCTGAGAGGGAGGTTGTTGATTGTTTATATTTTAGACTGTTTTTATTTAGTAATTTTAATTTAATTGTATTTTATCGTGACTTCTGAACAAATATCGCTACACCAAAAAATGAATATAATGTGATTTAACAAGGAATATTAAGTGATTTTCATAAAAGTAGCCCAAACCTAAGAAAAATATACCACGGTTAATAAAAGAGAAATAATTTAACGTTTCTTGTGCGGACCGGTAGTATTTGATCCACGGACCGGGGGTTGCGGAACACTGCCTTAGACGAGACGGAATCTCGTAATTTTGTTATGAAATTATACAGATTGAAACAAAGAATTTAAGAGCTAGAATATTTATTATTTTCTGTGATAGAATTCATGTTAATATTTTATCTGATTTATAAAGTTTATAACTGCTATTTATTTTTGTCCAATGCTTTTGTCTTTTAATTCAATATATATATATATATATATATATATATATATATATATATATATATATATATATATGAGCTTTATTCGGAAAGGAGGGATGTAAAATAGAATGTATTCACATTATTCGATTCTTAAAAATATTTTATGGTACAAAATTGCCCTTTTCCTAATTCTTACAAATTTATTTAAAAATGCTTTACTTGTATGTGTATAATCTAAACTTCGATTTATTTTTCGGTTTTTATTTACATACTTATTTCAAAGTAAAACACGATTTAATTTCTAATACGGAGGGGGTATCAATATCTTAATGAATTGAAGTTAATATTTTTTGTATGCAATTAAATGTATTAAATATTTTTTTGCTGGAAATATTCATAACTAATCAGACTTCAAGATTAAATGAATATATTTTCATTTTGAACTATTCTCTTAAATTATCCAACTTAAACGATTTTAACTATATTTCAATGTGATTAATTAAGATGGGAAACGGTGAACTTTTGGGAGCTGTTAAGTTTATATTTTTTCTTCAAATTGACAAAAAAGGGGATTAGGTTTTTAATAAATTAGTGAAATCCCATGTAGTAGTAAGAATGGGAAAATAGCCAAATTGAAAATGTCTTGAAACATTTCTGCAGGCTCTTGTATATAGTACCCGTGAGAATTTTGTAGCATGCGCGTTGATCTGAAGCTTGGCATGGAGCCTAAAACCTAAAAGGAAATTCACCATTTTCTCCTGGGGTAAGGAATTTGTATAGTTTTCCAGGAATAATACTAATAGTATCACTTTTCAGCCGTTTTCTATTAATATTTAATACAAAAGCTTCGATCCAGCCTTTTGTACTTAATGTTCATCTGAAATTAGTAGATTTTGTACCTGCTGATTAAGAAATATGTTTATTAGAATATCCTAAAGAAAATAACTGTAATTTGCAGCTCGTTATCAAGAAAATTTTAGGTCATAAAAAAAGAAACCCTGAATTTAAAGCAATTGAACATCTGTGGGCACTATTTCATTACACCAATTAATTAAAAATAACACATTACAACAATTTACATATTATTACAATTAAAGGAAGTTTTTCTTTACAAGCTGTATTTATTATTAAAATAACAATATTGCAAAAGGTTTTGCAGGAAAATTTTTCAATACGTAAATTTTACAAGGAAATAATGATGAATTAGTTGAGCTTTATGATTAGATGATACTTGAAATGATTGTTCACGGTAGCAATTTTAAAACAGACTGTATAATCTTGTCCAAGTTGTAATGGACGACCCGCTTGTCCATTAGTGTGAGAGGGTTGGAAGGAAGATTAGCCATATTCTAAACTATATTTATTCACAATTAACACAAATGACACAAATTCAATAACCCAAGTTGAAAAATGCACCAATTACCAAATATGTGAAGCAATAGCGAGATAGACGAGATACTAGAAGTATTAACAATAAATCGGATCACTTATGTCCAGGCAATACACCTTCTAATTCAAACCGGCTCAATCCAATTTAACACTTATAATTAACCAAATCGTCAATTTTAATATTACTCAAATAAGCTACGAATTTTCCTCGCCTATCTTTACATTAATCAATTACTGCTATTCTATTGCAGTCTAACCTCTCTCTGTCTAACTCGAAAGTTTAATCTTTATATACAAGTCTTGATTTACATAATCACATCTTCTTCTTCGGAGGAAAGTTTTTAATAGAATAAGACTCATTATTCCCACCAAGAGGACTATTAGTAGGAAGAACACGGACAGACCCCTTACAAAGTTATGTATGCAAATATTGAGCATCATTTGTTGAAATGCTGGCTGTTGAAAATATCTTGAATAGGGCTAACTTATATTAATTGACTATTTTATAAATACAAGATTTGTTGGATAGAAAGATAGAAAAATTATAATTTAATTATAAATATACTTTTTTTTCTGTGTTTTTAACCATTTAATTAAAAAAAAATATCTATGATTTTCGTAAAGCTTTTTTTTCAGGATTTTGATTATGATATATTTTTGCTCCGTTATGGAAGTATGTGTTTAAAATTTTTATTCATATGGATAATTTAAGTAAATAAAATTTTAAGTAACACAAAATTAAAGAACTTGAATATTGGATGCATCCAATCAAGAAAATTTAAAAGGACTTGAGTTCAAAGACTACTACTGCTACAAAAAGCCTACTTCATCGAAATCTTATATTTCCTTCACAATCTCAGAAAAAATTCTTTTCAGTTACATTTTTAAATACTAAAACAAATAATACTCATTTTATGTATAAATTTTCCAACAAAATGAATATAAATATGGAAATGTAAATCACTTTTTTTCTTGTGTAATATGTAAAAAACACATAAATCTTTATAAATAATATAATAAAAAAATAATATATAAAACTTTAATTCTCTCTCTCAGATCTTATAGTCATCATTTTTTGGGAGAAAATCTATTATATTAAAATCGAAAAAAATTCGAAAGGGAAGCCTTTTCCAATTGATATTATGAGCTGAAAATCACTGATTTATTCAAAATGAGATGAATCTTGAAATGCAGCTGCGGATTGAGAAATTTATTCAGATGGGGAAAAAAGAAGGTTCAAATGCTCGCTTTTTTGGATGTGATTTGCGTGCTAGTGATGTGTGGTGCATAAGTAATCTATTTAAGATCTCATGGGAGTTTTTTTTCGTACGGAACGGGAATTGTATATAGATTAAGCTTATGCATCAGAAAGAGAAGGAATTACGATTGTAATCATGTTACAAAGAGAACATTTCCAACTTCTTAAATCTTTATAATGGGATGCTTTTTCATTTTTAGATTAAAATTATGATCCCCAAGAGAACTTTAGTGGCTTTGGTAGCCAAATAGCCATGGTTGTGAATCTACGTTGTTTCTTTCGAGTTCTGGCTGAAGACCCTTCGTGTAGAAGGAATATAGCACGTTAAATTTATCAAAGCAAATCTCAAAATCCTTTCGTTGGTGTGGCGGGGAAGTCTGGAAAGTGGGATGCCAGCTTAGTCTTTTCAATTGACCGTGGTTCAAATTTGCGTGGTCTATTGCCAACAGACCTTGTGTGGTTACGAAGTGTGATAATTATAAGAAAATAAATCATTCAAACCAACAGATCTTCTTTTTTCGTCTTAAAGCATCATTATTCAATCACTAAATATTAATTAGTAGTCTTTTGTTCTCCATGGTCGCTATATATAAGTGACTTGATCTTGATGACTTTAATTTGTATCTATAAATAATTAGTTATTTGTTGAATTTATTCATTGGTTTTTATTTGATTGTTTAATTTAATGAGTACATTTTGTTTCCTGAAAGAGAAGACACACCCCTGTTAATGTTATTTATCCAATATTTCTCAAATTTCACTCAACTTAACTATAATTGATTAGAGAAAGCATGTTCGAATAACAGAGATATCAGAAATAATATTTGATATAAAGGAGGAATTAGATTAATGAAATTAGAAAAGGTTTTCAGAAATAGTATTTATAATAGGAAGAGCAAATTTATGACCAATTAAATACTGCTGTACTGTCCAACATGATAGATATAATGATAGGAACTTATTGTGATCAGCTACTGGTCCCTGGACATGAAAGAATATTTTATTTTAAATTAGCTTTTATTTTTGGGAGTAGATATTATAAAAAGATGTCATACAAACAGAAAATGCATTAACTTTAGAGTATATATGCTACTAAAAAAATTAGCGGAGCAAGCAAGAAAGTGAAAAATTCTTTGCACGATAGCCGTGTGCATAGGCATAAAATGAAGAACACAGATGTAACAAAGCTCAATACAGAAAAAAGCAAAAAAAAAAAAAAATTGTATGGGAACTTTGATTTCTTGAAGTGGTATTAAGAGTACAACACAAAAGGATGCTTATGGGCAACAATTTGGTTGTAAGTAAATGACAAAAAAAATTTGTTAGCAAAGAATATACATAGAATGCTTAATATGGTGTCCGGTTCATTCGAACTGCTAAGACCGCCGAACACCTGTTTTACATGGATGTAATGAGGTTATCAATGAAACTTTGCAGAACTCTGTTCCACTCTTTAAGAAGTGCAATCTTTTCACGTCCCGGACAGTAAGTGAAAGCGGTGATCTCGCTGAATACATCGTCTGAATGAGTCCCAAGCATGCTGGGTAAGATTTAGGTCAGGAAAACATACTGGTCACTCCTTACGTTGTATTGTTTCGGCTTCTAGAAAGTTCTCTACGAAACGAGCTGCACGACGTCTGGCATTACCCTGCATTAAAAGAAAGGAATCGTCAATGGTTGCAGCGTAAGAAGGTCTTACGGTCTCTCTTGCATACCTATGAGTCTTTAGAGTACCATTCTGTATGATATGCAGGTCATTACGTCCACCTACGCTGATACCATTCCATCCACCCAATTTCTAAGTGAAATTGTGATCTTTCCTGTACGAATATTAGATTACTTCAAGTGCCCCTTTCTCGCCATACCAAAACACGTCTGGCGTCACACTCTACACTGAATCTGAACTCGTCCGTGACCAGCACTTGACTCCAATCAATTTGCATCCAATTTCGATGTTCAGCAGCCCAATTTTTTTTGGGCTGCATGGTGTCCACGAATACACACTATTGACCTACTTGCATACAGACCACGCACGTGCTACCCAATTCGGATTATTTAGCTTAAGTCCTTTTGGCCTGTTGCCAAGAGAAACTGTCTTTGAATTCACGTCATGTTGACTTTTCTGTCTAAACGAGCTGTTTACGGGATATATCGGTCATTATTTGGCGCGGTAACCCGTGGACGAGACCTGGTTCTGGCAGACGCCGAACATGCCCTATTTCTTACAAGGGGAGGGAACGACTAAGGAAATTCATTTGGGATCGAAACATTGTGTAATAGTAGTAATCCTTTAGGGTGTTCAACCCTCAATGTAATTTCACCGAATGATCAGTCAGTTCGGAGAAAATAGCCGATGAAATTCATGCTTAGCTTTTATACAATTAAGTGTCAATTTTCTTCAATGAGTCCGTAGCCTGATTGGTAAATCGTCTGCTTACGATGCGTGAGGTTAGGGTTCGATTCATCGATCAACTTTTTTTTCCAATTCATTTAATTATTTTTTAAAATTAAATAAATTTATTTATGAAAGCTTTATTAAGTATTAAATGATGTAATCGTATATAGTAAGCAGACGATTTACAGATCAGGCTACGGACTCGTTGAAGGAAAGTGAAACTTAATTGTATAAAAGCTAAGCATGAGTTTTGAAGGCTATTTTTTCCGAATTGACTGGCTATTCGGCGGAATTGCATTGAGGGTTGAACACCCTAAGGGAGTACTACTATTACACCACAAGTCTGGACCTCAAATGAATTTCCTTGTTGCGCCGTTCCCTTGTAGAATCGACTCCACAGTCTTGCAAAGACACTAATTGCTACTTCAACAACATCCGCTGTGGTTTTTAATGTGTTTGCCCGTATTTCAGTCTTCCGATAATGCACCAAGCCATAGATTCCAGTCGATAACGTTGTCGTGACATTTTACAGTTACTTTTCTCAAAAGAACATTCGAAAATTTGAATTTCCCCAATGAAACAACGAAAAACAACAGCTTCTGCGAAATCACGATTTCTGTACTCATTTCCTTTTCCTGACTTTCTACACCATATGAAGTTTTCTTTTTCCGTTTTCTGCTACATTTTAAACTACGGATGTTTTGTTTTTCGTTAGTTTTCAGAAGAAATATATATTTGTGCAATATAGTTAAATCCATGTACTCCCTAATTTTTTTTAGCTGTGTAGTACAAAATTTGAATCAATTGAAATTTCATATTTTGGATTTTTAGCAATTAGCCTTTTAAACTTAGAAATATAAAATGCATTTTCATTCTTCTTACTTAGAGTTTTATTAAACACGTAAATAGTGACAAATTTTATCTAATGGATTAAAAAACGCTACATGAAATGAGTTATAACGTAGAACTCCTAATAAGAGTTTCGCAATTCAGCTACAATTATACCGAAAATACCCAAATCCCAATTAACTAATATATTTTTACATTTTGATAACATTAATAAAATACGATGGATATCATATATAGTTCTTTAGAGAAATACGATACATCGTGATATTTGTGATATAAATACAATATTTAATTTTCCTATAATTTCCATAATTGTCCACTTCAAAGTAACATCGTACTGTACGTTTATCAGTCGCACTAGTAATTTTAAGCATCAAATTATAAAACCAAATGCCATTTATTGCTTATTTTCTAAGAGAAATATTAATTTTATGATTAAAGTAGTAAAAATAAAATAAGAGAAATATGCGTAATTTTTTTTTCGTTTGGAAGACAACAAAAAAAATTTTGGATTCTGATTTGATACCCCTCATAGTTTACAATTATTTAATTTTCTTTATCGTTCAAGACATGTATGATGCTCATCGATTTTTTGAACAGATGGTTCCACCGGTTTTATATGGATTTATTGTTGAAAATGCTGCTAACTTCAAACTTTCTTCTCCTGTAAGTTTCCTTCTTAGAAAATAGACGTCTACTTATCGTCATGTCGTTAAGTCTTTATCTTTGAAGAACGTTAATGGAAATCCTTGTCACATGGTTGTTAAGTCGCTCAAGATAGGTTTTATAAGAGTGTTTTGGACGGTTTTTATATACACATATATGTACGACGTCTTCTTTAATGCTGTTTTTGTGTTTGCTCTGGATAAAAGCTCACATCGCAAAGAAATGCCTTTAAGTTAGGCTTTATTTTTTGATAAAAGCTTCGCTGTGTTTGCCTCTTTTTATACTGATGATTTTTTTTTATTATTGCATGGATGAAACTAAAGATATTTTTGTTTTTCTGATAATTATAACGGGAAGAACTGAAATAAGGGGGTGGCGTTTTACTATTCGAATAATTAAACGACTTGAATTACCGGATTATTTTCTTCAAGGCTATTAAAAATAAAAGTTTTTTTTATCCGAGGAATAAAAAATTCATGGATACGAATATAATGGACTTTTATTAAAATTCTTTGGCTCCTTATTATTTTGATCTTCTTTTGAATTTAATTTACGTTCTGATTGACCTTTTCTTTTAAGATGGAAAATTTTGTTATATTTTTAATAATTTTTACAGCGGGGTGATTTAAGTAATTAATTTATAATACCTTTAAAATTCTTAAGTAAATATTTGCTTTATTTCTGCATTTAGTTAATTATTGTATCGTTATTAGAATTCCCATAGCTTTAATCCGTTATTTATAATGAAGTGAAGCAGAAGTTAGGTGTTGAACTCTGATGTTCTCATCATTTCGACGTGAAAATGGCCTTCATAAAGCCATTTCTAATGACTATTATGTAGCTTCAGAGTAATGTTAAATCTTTACAACTATCTAAATATTTTTTTGCTAAATTAATCGCAATACGAGATTATATTTCACTCCTAAAAAATTAAATACCATATTATTTTCGACTATTAAACTCATTTGAATTTAAAAGTTATTTTCTGTCCGTAGGATAGCAGCCAAATTAGTAAAAGCGCGCCAAGGATAATTACCGTATACCACGATCAGCGCCTAACATTTTTAGATGGTTTTTATAGGTGTAATAAATAGTTTAATAGTAAAAGACAATTTTTTAAATAATTTTTTTGAATATTTATGTACAATTTAATGCAACGGCAATGCGATTTAAATGCAACATTATTATTGTTCCGGTTACATTTACAGGATATACTTATACTTGAAGAAAGCTGCAATACATAAGCTAAAGAAATAAATCAAATAATTATATATTAATTTACATTTTGAATTTATAATAGTTATTTTTTTAATTTTGTATTCATATTTATCATTAAAATGTCCTAATTCCTTGAAAGATTTTCTACTTATTTTTTTCCCCTTCTCAATCGAAAGTTTTTAAGATTGTCTTCTATAAATGAATACGAAAAATAATAATATTTCTGATGCATTCACATTTTTTAAATAAGAGTTTGTGTGTGTTGAGTGTGTGTGTTCTGTGAAATTTTATTTTTTTGAAATTTATACTCTAAATCATCGGTTCTTAAACTTCAGATCACCACGGCCCTCCTTTATGTATCAGTCTGACATCGCAGACCCCCTAAATTTTGAACACTCCTTCTGGATTCCCAACACATGGTTGAGTGATTTAAAGGTTCCTCAATAGTCCTAAGACTGCCTCTGCTATTTATACAGACTTTTTTAAAGACTTCTTTTTTACCCTTTAAGAAAACAGTAAACATCTAATTATATATGTGTATAAAAATATTACAAAATATTAGTTTCAAATAAGTAAATAATGTAGGCCAGTGGCGCACACAGGAATTTTTCAAGGGGGGGTCCAGGGTCGAAAGTTCACCATTCTTGTATCATACTCCTTTTGGTTTTCGGGAACAAAACACAGTAAAAAATTAATTATTGAATAAATAATTAGCATTAATTAATAAAATTAATCATTAATAAGAAATACTTAATTAAATTTTACTTACTATATACTTAGAATTATAATCAATCGGAAAAAATCAAGCGTTTTGGGGGAGGGGGTCCGGACCCCCAGGACCCCCCCTTTGTGTGCGCCACTGATGTAGGCACAAATAAATAAATAATACAGGCGCAACTCGATTAGGAAATCAAGATGGATGCAATCATTATCGTATTTGCGCGATACGTGAATTCAGTTCTTATAATCTTTGCACACGTGTTTATACTACATACTTTTTAAAAATATTACGCTTTCATAATGGGTAGGTAGTTGAAAACAATAAGAAAACTGAATTAATATATTCTTGATCGAAATACATGTTCTAGTAAATACCCGTAGTTTTATTGGGGACAATTTAGTGATCTAGTCTAGAATGACACATGTTTTAATTTTCCACGAGGTCTGACAAAGTTTGTAAAAGAGAGAAAGCTCAACATTAGACTGGAGACCTTTGTGGACTCCTTAAAAAAATGCAACGGGCCCCTACGGGTCCACGGATCACAATGAACCACTGCTTTAAATAGTACTTATGTTATGAAAAAATGCATGAAAAGGACACATAAAAAAAAAAAAAAATCCCTTATTACTAACACACATTTAATATTAAAAGTACTATCTATAACATAATAGGCGACGCATCAAGAAGTTATTTGAATACGAGGCAAATTGAGAGAGGTAATGCGCATATACTGAAAATGAAATACTTAAAGCATCATAGAAATTAAATATTTTATTCGGGAAATGCAGCTACATAAATAAGAACTTTTACAAGATTTTAGCCCACCTCTGTCTCTGGTGTAAGCTGCTATCCGTCTTGGCATTATCGCAAAGTTGGTTGATGTCCTACTCCAGAATTACTTCACATATAGGTACTGATTGACAAGTTAGATCGGAGTTATTCAGAGATTGTCGGAGACGGCTGTTCATCTGAACCCAAATGTAATCTATTGAAGAAAGATCGTCCTAGCCAAGAAAGTGTTGAAGAAGCACGAAAACAAGCAGTAGAACAGCTTGACTTGGGCGGCCTGGAGTTATCATGCTGAAATGTAAACCTAAGGGTCCGTGAAAGGATGGGGAACACTGCTGCGCGTTGAATCTTGTTGACGTTCTACCGTGCTGTAAAGATGACACCAATGATAACCAACGGTGTCGTCTGGCTATCAAATAAAATGGCATTCTATTCCCTAACTCTTGAGCGTTGAGATGTGCGGGGAACGACACAATGAAGTAACTGTTCTACCTCTTTCTTAGACGTCTCCAAACACATCTCCACTGGCTATCGAGATTCAGTTCGGAGCGAGACCTCATTGAAATTAATTTTGTTCCAGCTCTTGACATTCCAGGTCGAATAGTCCAATACCTATGCAAATGCACCTGGCATTGTGCAACTGTGGGGAGCAGTCGGCTCAGTGGCCTCCGCGACCTCAATTCCCGTTCTCGGGTTCATTTATCGGTGGTTATTGCAGTCACTGTGTCCCGGAATAACTCGGAACGTCGATAAAACTCAAAAAAAGCCATGAACACTGATATAGCAATCACTCTATCTTTGCTATCGGTAGACCGCTTCTTTTTTGTTATGTTCTACCATGGTTCACCCATTTCTGCCAACACCGTCGTCTGGTAGCATCGATCTGATACAAAGATTGAGCGATCCTGCGATTTGATCAACTTTTTTCAAGTCAAATAATACAACCTCTGTTAAAGAGTGGCATCCTGTCATACTTTTCGCGAATTCATCAGTAAGGCATTGATACAGTCCATTTGTATCGATGGATCCACATCCGCATGGAAGTTTTGCCTTATCATTGGAATGTTTTTACGCCATCTGGATGCAGGGGGCTAAAGCTTCATTGACAGCCAAAATATAATTATTGGTAGATTTTACAGTAAGGCAAATGCTTACATCTAATGCGAATTACTTTATCCTGGTTCATGTTTTGTTATGGAATGTTCGTGAACATTTTAAAAATTATATTGTTAAAAGGATTGATCTATTAATTGCAAAGAAGTTATATGTAGAATATGTTTGTGTTTTTTCAAAGATATATTAAACATAACATTAAATCTTTTCCTTCAAAGTAATCAAGAGAACATAAAATGAGCTTACCTCCATCTTTCTGAATAATAATATAAAAAAAATATTTTAATTGTCTAAAAATTTCAAAAACAAAATTCTCAGATTATTATAATTAATAATAATAGAAGTAGAATTTTTTATATTATGCTACTTTTTACTTGAAATTCAACGCTTTAAAAAAAGTTTTCCATGTTGCATAAGAAAAAGTGATAAAATAATATAGAGTTGTTAGAAAAAATTCCATTCTTGTGGAAAAAAAAAGCTACGTTGTGTAAAGCGAGACTATGTACTATATAATTAATTTTAATTCCCGTAAGCCAAACAAAATGAGGCCTTCGTGCAAACTTGACTTCTCTGGTAACCAAGAAAAAAGATGTGGAGCCAGGGCTCGCTTTCCATCGCAGCCCGGGACTGACGTCATCCTATTGATTACGTCATTTCCCGCCATAATCCAATCTTCGCAACGGTGCGCCCCAGCTGCTTTCTTCCCTTCGAATGAAAGTTTCAATATTTCATTACCCAAGTGAAATGAAGAAAAACAAGACAATAAGTTTCCCATGATCGTTTGGCAACATGAATAGCAAGAATTGACCCTAGAGAACACAAGGTATAATTTATTGCTAAAAAATTTCATCTGTTTAGATTCTGTATTTGTTCTGTGGGGCCTATTGTTTAATAGGAAGGGAAGGGATGAAATGCAAAATAGAATAGACTTTGAAGCAATGCCATGAACTGTTCGCTATCTATTTTATGTCCTGTTTTTCTTCAGAATGCATTTCCTTTGCACGTCTCTGTTTTTAACTTTCCCCCATACTTGACTTGTTTCGCTATCGGTTCATAAATGTATTTATGTATCGCATTTAAGATTAAAGCATGTGTTGAGAATTAAAAAAGTAGGTGGTATAAAAGCAATGCTTTATATATAAAAAAGTTTATGCTTGTTATTTAAGTTATTTTAAAGGTTAAGCGTGTAAAGTTTATTTGCATTGAACAAAATTTTTAATCTAACGAAATGAAGCTGAAATAGAATAATAAAAAAATCGTAAGCAGTCAAAATATCAAAAAACCTAATAACATTAAAATTTAAGCTTAGATTTTTTTTTGAAGACAAAATTCATAAAAAAGAAGTTTGTTGAGTTTTGCAAAAGTTTTCAGTTTCTAATACAAAATTTGCAATTATAAAATATTAAAAAATGATCACAGATGCATTTCCTGCTCTTTCTTTGAAATTCTATTACTTTCTCAAACAGAAAAAGTGATTAAAACTTCTGAAAAAACAATTTATTCTGACTTTCAAATAAAATTATTCTTTCTATATTTAATCTGGACATCGAATAGGAAAAGAACTTGATATTCTGAATTTCTTTAGTTTCTAAGGAAATGAGAAAAAGAACGTTTTTTCTTTATAGTTTGGGAGAACATTTTAAATTTTTATTCGACTAAATTTTTTAATGTATTTTGAAATTTTTTATTGATTTCAGAGCGCAAAAGGCATTTTTACTTGTAACTTTTTTATTTTTTCCACATTAATAATAATTTAGCGATTCCCTTTTATCAGATAAATTTTATCAGTTTCCTGAAAATAAAACCTTAGAAAAGATAATAGATCCAGATAATGTATTCAAAAGAAAGTTACATCGAATCGTGATCTAACCTTAAGTTACTCGTTGGGGATCTAGACTTAACATTTTCAATACTAGTTTTACCATGATCAAAGTTCATGCTTATGTGTAATGTGCTTGGATTTCTCTTAACTAGCGCATTTCAGGAAATTGTTTTACAAGGAAAAACACATTGATCAAAGGAAAAAAAATGTTTAGAAAAACTCAGCTTTTCTATCCAACTATTCGAAAGAGTTAACGAAAGATAGGGGTTCGCCCACTCTCTTTAATAGTTTCCGCTAACATAGCATCTATTCGAGCGACTTTCCCGTTATTTCTACTTCAATTGCTTCGTAAGAGCGTTAGGAAGGTTGAAATCTTATACCTAGCTGGTTTCATTTGTTGAAATATTTTTTTTTCAAAGCACAATGGCCTTCCAACCATGAACCAAAAAGTTTTTCTTCAAAAAATGCGCTATTTTGCTGATATCTTTTTTATTCGGGGATAGTGCTAACACTCTTCTCACTCAATTCTCCGCTCCTATTTTTAAAAAATTATTTTTTCTTTACGTTATATAGCTCATGTTTTTGCAGCCCGGAAACTATCTATACTTCTTTTTTGATGTTTAAAACTCTCCACGGCAAATACTTTTCTTTTTTTTCCTTCATAAAGACTTTGTTGGATTTCCATGCTTAGTATTTTCTCCCTTTAACATTTTTCGATCAATGTAACTTTCTTTAAGCGTTTTAGATACTTTAGGAAAGCATTTTTTTATAACGAGCGCATAATATTCCATACTTGTCTGAGTGTGTTCACAACAAAGAAAAATATTTCATACATTGATTCAAGTGCCAAAAAAAAATATTTTTGCAAAAAATTAAAACAGAACTATGATATTTGTTTTAAGTGAGTGAATGAGTAAATATTAATGTCGTACTATTCAGATACTCTAGGGCTTTGAATTAATTTTTGGTTTAATTATTTCATATTTTGTAAATTTCATTCATTATAATCGATTCTTCTTTAATTAGATCGGTGATCATTTCCTTAAGTTGTTTATGCAAACATGCAGAAACAAGTGAATCGTATTTTCTAGATATGTTTTTTTAGTTTTAATAGGCTACGGATTGGTGTTTTACCATTGCAGACGTAGTACATTCCCCGGAATCTGGCATCTCTTTTTAGTGCGGCACCCTATAGGCGGATACCAATCGCCGCAGGTAATTTTGACGCCCAGTTTCTTCTCCAGAGGGAGGCACCTGAGCTCTGGCGATACTAAACTGTATTTAGGATTTTAATTTTACCGAGGGCACCCAAACGAAACACGCACTCAAGGGTCTGTTCATATGCCACATAATCATGCGATATGGCCACTGCCGATTTTCTGCATCATTAAAATCCACCGACTTGGGCCGGTGTCGAATCCGCAACCTTAGGCGTACAAGGACAGCAACAAACCAACTATGCCACCCTGCCGGATTTTCTAGCTATGTATATAATGATATTTCTGGATGCAGTTGAAAGGAGAAATATCTTATTTGACTCAATTACTTCCTAAAGAAAAATATCGCTACTTACTGTTAAAGTTGAAATATGCGGATTTAACTTACAGTCCCTGGCCAAATTATTAGACGCACTGTAAGATTTTATGAAAAATATTAATTATCAGGTGATACTATACAGGTTTTTTGTATTTATCAGATGCAGTGTATGTTTTTTGGTTGTCCATTTAATAATCTATTATTAACACAAATAAAACTTCATCATTAAAAAAAATATTTTTGTTTTTATTGACTCTTGAAAGAAAACAGGAACAAATATAATTAAATATTAATATTTTGTTGAGCCACCTTTAGCCGCCATGAGAGCTTCAATTCTGCGCGGCATGCTATCAATACAAGACTGTACTGTCTCCTGCATTTGGGGATGATGATTACATGCGTGAATTATTCTTTCTAAGAGCTACGTTTTATTTGTAATTACATCTTTAGCCACTTCTCTTTTCATTAACTCCCAAACGTTTTCTATTGTGTTCATATCAGGGCTATTACCCGGCCAATCCAATAGAGGGATATTTTGTTCTACCAAAACAGCTTTGATACACCGAGCTGTATGGCAGGGAGCTCCATCTTGGATAAAAATGTATGGTTCTCCATTCTTCCAGCTGTGGAATCAAGCGATTTTTCAAGACATCTTTGTACTGGTCTTGCCGCATCATACCTTTAACCACGTACAGACGTCCAGTACTCTTGCCGCTGATGACTGACCAAATCATTATTTTTTTAGGGTGTTTCACAGTCTGAACAACACAGTCAGAATGAAACTTTTCTCCACGACGACGCACAAACTGAGCTTTATTCTGTAAAATTTCAAATGTGCTTTCATCACTGAAGCAGACCTTTCAAAAATAAAAATAATAATAAATAAACATCTTTGCTGTTCCTTCTGTAATCATAGAAAATGGTTAAACACTTTGTTTGTAAATGAATTATAACAACATACAGATCTCCAGAAGTCAACATCTTTATCACGCCACTGTTTGGCCCAATTCAGACACTTTGCTTTCATTGCAGGCGTTAACTTGGGCTTCCTGGCGGGGCGGCAGGTCTTAAAATTTAAATCTTTTAATTTTCTTCGAACAGTGCGTTTAGAAGCATTCACATTAATATCTTGGAGTTGCGATTTTATCACTTTTGTGGTAGCAAATCTGTTTTCAAAGCAAATTTTCTTTAAAGATCTTTCTGACCTTGGGGTTAAAAAGGCTTTCTGCCGCATTCTTTCTTTCTTTTTAGGCTCAATTCTTCCCCTGACTCAATTTTCTTCTTTATGCGTCGTACACTAGCTTCAGAAACTTTCAACCTTCGTGATATTTCGCGGTTTGAAAACAATTTTGCATTCACAAAGGGCCTTTACTTCTGCTTTCTTACATGGTGAAATATCACCTCTTTTACCCATGCTGAAAGTGTACAAACTGATTATTTAAACGCCGCACACGAAATAAACAAATAACTGCATAATATAAAAATGCTAAATTAACAAACAAAGCGCATTAATCCACAGAAACACGCCCGCAACTGAAGCATGCGCGAACGCGACTCGAGCAGATTTAGACTTGTTTACGTTCGTGTGAGAATTTATTAACTTCGTGTTGCCATGTGAGAGAAATAAATACAAATACAAAATATATAATAAATTTCCTCATTAAAAATCCATTGGGTCTATGCTTAAATGTGAAAGTATTGCATATAAACTTATATAAAACAATTAATTATTAAAAAACAGGAGTGCGTCTAATAATTTGGCCAGGGACTGTAGAGTAAAACGACTTATAACTTAAGATAATTTCTAACTTCACAGGTTGCTAATATCGCAAATTGCAGAATCTTACTATTGTGCGTAAAAGTTCTTTAATTATTTTATTTATTTCGGAAGCTTATTTTTGTTTTATCTTATTTTGCTCCTTCATAAGAATCTCGGGAAACTGACTATGTAAAATGTTAAGTTTTTTACTTCTTCATATGTCTTGTTTAAGATAAGACTTTTTACGAATTTTAAAATTATTCAAGTGATTTGAAACAAAGTAGGACTTAATGGTACATTTAAAGAAAGTAAAATCTAAGCATTTTCTATAAATTACATGTATGTGTGCATATTAATTATTTCTACATACTAAAAACAATTTGGAAAAACAAGTCTCAAAATAATGTGTTAAGTATAACATCCACTAGATGAACAAACCTACATTGTATTTTGTGATTTAAGTACAATACTTCATTATTCGTAATTTCTTAAATTCTTACAAGAACGGGGGTAATTAAACGGATTTGAATCCTTTTTCTGCACTTGTTATTATCTAATATTTTCGTCATCCTTTTTTAAACAAACCTCTATTAAATTTACAGTTCTTTTTGTAAAACCGTATTTAGTTCTTAATTCTAAATTCGATTTTCCCTAAGCATTTGATGTTATTAATTAATCGATATTTTGTTTGGTTCTTAATAATTTCTTCTGAATTGTTAATTTTTAGATGAAATAATCTTAATTATATTGTTTTGTTCCAGTTATGGAATTTACATTTCAATAATTTTGAACAATATTTTATGTTTTTATACTTAAAACTACTGAAAACTGTCTTTTGAATTTGAAATTAATGGTCAATTAACTAAAATGATTTTTACGATAGTTACTAAATTATAAAAGTTATTCTTTGTATAAGTTTTAAATAATACTCCTGTCCGTCTAACGGTGGACCAACCCCCATTGTAAAAATTATTCAACTGTTAATACTCACTGATCAAATAGTAAAACTGTAATTTACATGTATTATGTAGTTTTATTTTTTTCAATATATTGTAAACAGGAAAAAAAAACAAATTTCAAGTCTTCATCTCAACATTTTAACTGAAAGTTGCGTCTTATTAATTTGTAACCATAATATTGAACAGGATTTACTTTCTTTTTATTTTTGTCCTCATGTGGGAAATAAATAAATAAATTTATTACATCATCATGAAAAGCATTTTTTTATATAGCGACAGATGAAATTATTTCAAACAAACTTTTATACTTACTCGAAATTAACAAGATAAAAATGATGATGTAATTAAATTTGTGGCATTTTAACTTATTTTCATTTAGTTTCGTTGTAAATTTATTTACCCTAGTATTGTTTATTCTGCTGGAATTAATTCTTTCCCAGAAAATCCTCGGGGTTATACTTCCCCCCGGAAGTGATTTAGGTGGAATTTTCCATTTTAAACAATCGTGCACAGTTGAAAATAAACTCATAGACAAAATATTAGCGCACCAAGAAGGAATGTCAAAATGAAACGAAATTTTACATACGTAATGACTACTTTGCTATAAGTAAATGATTAGAAAATCAAAGAAAAAGGATAATTTATTTTAGAGAAAAAAGCAAAAGGACCGAGGATTTAATACCCTGTTGAACCCCCTCTAGCGCGAATGCACGATGCGATACGATCGGGCATTGAGGCATACAAGTTCTGTATGATGTCTTGAGACATTGCATTTCATATTTGCTGTAACCTTGCCTCTTGTTCGTTCAAACTCGTGGGATGCCTAACTAACCGTCCCAAATGGTCCCAAATATGCCCGATTGGAGACAAATATGGGGATAGGGCAGGTCAAGGATGGGTAGTAACAGTGCAGAGACAGACAGTCTTGTGGCACCCTTGCCGTATGAGGCTGAGCATTGTCTTGTTGAAAAGTGGCTCCTGGGAGCCGTTGCATGAGTGGCAACACATGTGGTTGCAGGATGTCATGGACATACCGCTGGGCTGTCATGGTGCCACGGATCAATACTAGGGGTGACCATGTATTGTAGGCAATGTCACCCCATACCATCACCCCAGCTGTGGCAGCGGTGTATCTCTTTAAAGCAAGGGCTGGATTGAGGTGTTCACCACGGGGTCTCCACACATGAAAACGATTGTCATAATTGCTGAGATTGAATCTGGGTTCGTCGCTAAAGACGACTTGGTTCCATTCTGCTGCAGTCCAGTTTCCTCATGCGTGGCACCACTCCAAATGGAGGCGTCGATGGGTGAGCGTCAAGGGCAGCACACGTAATGGGCACCGCGATCCCAAATGTCCTTTAGCCAGGCGCCTTCGTATGGTTCGAGAAGACACAGGGGCTCCTAATGAAGGTGCTATCTGAGCCTGGATGGCGGCCGATGAAGCAGGTGGCTGAACGCGTGCATTTCTTACGATGTGGCGGTCTTCTCGACGACTGGTCTGTCGAGGGCGTCCTGAGCCTGGTCTTCATGTAAATGACATCTCTCGGATCCACTGGTCCCAACACCTTCTCACAACACAATCAGAGCTGCCTAATTGACAAGCTACTTGCCTAACCGACCACCCAGCTTCCATCAGGCCGATGATTCTCCCCTCTCAAACTGCGACAGCTGCTCATATTGTCTTCGAAAACGGCGTAATGGCACGTCTACCTCAGCTCTTACTTTGTAAACGATTCACATATTCACACAAGCTTTGATTACTTGTTTTATACTCCACGAAGAACGATGTTAAACGCCGTTTACTGGCTACACGTAATGCGCAATTACGCTTCATTTCTTATCATTTGCATATCATCTCGACAAGTACCTTCATGCCAAATTTCGTTACGATCCCGAAATTATTTCTTGGTGCGTTAATTTTTTTGTCCATGAGTGTATATACGAGGTGTGACGCACACACACACACAAAAACGAGACTGGTCCAATAAATCATTGTACTTACAGATTCAGCTCTTCGTGACACCATCAACTTCAAAGTTGTTCCCTTCAGCATTCACACACCTCTGCATTCGGTGCTGCCATTGCTGGTAACAGTTCTGGAACGAGTCTTTTGGTAATCCCTTTAGAAGATTTTCCGTTTTTGCCTGAACCTTTTCAACTGTGGTAAAATGGGTTCCTTTTCAGCAAGATTGAACTGCAGGAAATAAAAAAAAGTCTCCTGAGGCGAAATCAGGTGAATAAGGAGGATGTTCCACCAGAGTAATGTTTTTTCTGGTCATAAACTGCGTGACATATAGGGTCTTCTGAGAGAATGCATTGTCTTCATGCAACAGCAATCAATCACTCCCCAATTCTGGCCTTTTTTCCCCTAATTTTTCATGAAGTCTTTTTAATACTTCAATGTAATTGTGTTGATTAATGGTCTGAGAACTGATGTGAATGGGGACCCAATGATATCACGAGTTTTGGCTATGTTTTGGTCTGTAATCGCTGACCTTGGGCGCCCAGCAGGTTCATCCTCCTCCTCACCGACCCTTTAGAATCTCTTATACCATTCAAACACATGCGCATTAGACAAAGTTTCATCTCCATAAGCCTCGGTAAGTATTTAAAATGTTTTCGTGGCTGATTTCTTAAGTTTCACAAGAAACTTGATGTTGATTCGACATTTTCCCGGCAGAGTGCAGTTGCACGTGTTCACTTAATGACGCAGTACTCCCAACTGGCATGATTGATTAAGACGAATCTGGCCACATGGATAGAGGAGATGTGTGGGATGACGTCGCGAAAACAGTTGTTGCCAACTCCCCTCTTTTTTCAAGCTACACACTTAGTCCCGTTTTTTGTGTGTCACACCTTGTATTCTTCTCTAAATCGAATTTTCCTAACTTAATTCTAAGAAATACATATGAAAAAGCAATACAGTACAGAACAGCCACAGTAATACAATAACAAACTCTTAAACTTAGGACTGAGATTTAAGAATTAAACGAAGTTTCTAGGTGCTGAACTTCCCTTTTATTTTATTTGCTTACATTAATAAGCTGAAATAAGAAGAGAAAATACAATTTTAAAATTTTATAATGTAATTTAAAATGAATCTGAGTCGTAAATTGGTGACAAGCTGGCCAATTGAAATTAATCCACTGAAAGTTTCATATATAATTCAAGACTTAGGCGAAGTTAAGTCAATTTTTAACATATAGCGGGAAGTGAACAAAAATATATAACTTTTGTTCTAGACCATTTTTAAATGGAAAGAGTTGAATTATTTAGTTTAAATTGGACATTTTTATAAGTTAATTAAAATAACTAAATTGATCTTACATTTATTTTTACTTTTAAAATTTAGAAATAACTTTAATTGAAAATTTAGTATTACCTTATTGTTTAAAAAAGTTGTACGACTCCACATTGTAAGGGGGTTAATTATAGTTTTTCATTTAATTTTGTCTTAGTTTTTGGCTCACAGAATATTCACAACTGCAACGTGAATCTGATGCCCATTTAATTGTAAAAGTTTGCCTAATATTGATAGTCTTTGAGTCCTTTGTGATTAAATAATCCGTGTGAATTCGAAATTATTTTATAGCATGTGTAATTTATTATCTTAATACTACATTCTGAACGATAAGACAAACATGTTTAATTAGAAAATTAACTGCATTTCATCCGTTATCATTAACACAGCATCTATCTGTCAACAACTGTCAACAATATCATTTAAATGGATGTTGTAACTAAAATAGTTTAATGTCATTACTATGAACATTTCCATTTATAATGGAAAGCATTTAGCGAAGTTTTATGTACAGAATGGGTAATTATTTTCTGTAACGGAAGATTATATTAGATTATTTAAATTTAACAAAGTTCACTAATTTGCTAAGAACTGAGGAAGACTTCATTGAAATCTGGATTTAATAAATTTGAAAATGTGTGCATTTTCCTCAAAATTCTTGCATATAAAAAACTACGCATAATAATTTCAACATTTATTATTTTTTTTTATGTAGTCTTAAATATTAGTAGTTCTAGTTAAAGTGGAAGTAATTGTAGATTTTAATCGTGAAGAAATGCCGTTTCATACAAAAAAAACTCCGACTAAATATGTTTTCGAAATCAAAACTCGTGATTTATTTAAACTTTTTAATATAATATTTTATAAAATATGATAATTTTTTTAAATCTTCCATACATATTGAATGAAATATAATAAACAAGTAGATTTTTTTAAAGAAGTACCATTCTGTCAGACAACCATACATACTTCTCTACCAAGCAGTATTTATTTCATTTCTTAAGAATCTGGGTAACATATCATTGTTTAAAATTGACAGCACGTTAAATAAAAAAACATGACTGCAAATATAAATTCGTATTCCGACTTAAAAACTTACAATTTTGGAAAGTGTTGACATGTAAGCACATGCGGCTATAGTTTATGTGCTTGTTTTTTTTTATTTCATCATTAAAATTCAAATAAAAAAAGTTTTATAAATGATAACTCCTACATTTCCCCCTTGAAAATTAGAAAAAAGGTTTTTTAAAGTATAATAGAGTCGAAATATATGGAAATTATTTTATATAATTGATTGATTTGGATTAATTTTGATTGGATGAAATAATGTACAGAAATACAGTAGAACCTCCATATTGCGAATTTTTCTATACAGGGAACCTTTTCTTGGAAGCATTTTACGATTTTCTTCTTCAAACAAAGCCTCCCAATAGCGAAATACATTTTCTATACAGTGAACTTTTTCTATTTGATTCAATTTCTCTCTCTTTTTAGCATTTCTGGACATTTCAAGTTATTCTATTTTTTAACGCATTTTATGGTGGTTTTAAATTTTGAACTGGTTTTATTAGGCGCCTAACTCGCCAAGAGCAATAGAATTATGGGCGTTTCATCAAAGAAGTGCACCCTTTAACACCCATTGTCCAGTTCACTGGAAACACCTTCGATAAATAAATAATATTATAAAACAGTGCATGTTTAAAATTACTTGTATGATTTAAATTGGAAAATTTCCTTAAAATTCATTAATTTTAATATAAAATTATTTTCCCAATGTTGAAAATACGGTGAATTTCTCGACATTCTTTTTTCTTGTTTTCCTTGCAGGTTTTCTTTCTTTTTGATGGGTAAGATATATAAAATAAATAGATGTGAATTTAAAATTTGTTTTATGTGGTTTATAAAGTACATTTAAAGATGAACCTTATGGGATGAATTTTTCACATAATGAACTTTTTGTCGGGATTTAGCGACTTCGTTAAATAGAGGTTCGACTGTATTTTCCCTTCCTCAAATACTTACGTATTAAGTCAGAATATGAAGTTAACATTGAATAACCCTTCAAACAGAATAATTTCTTTGAAATTGTGTTTATTTTTTTAAATGAATAATACATTAAGCATAATTTTTCTAAACGCATGTTAAGTCAAAATGTATTTATATTGAAGCATTTAAGTGCTAGAAAAAGTGTTCCGATTTTAAGCTTATAAAAAAAGAACTAGTTTCTCATATTTAAATTCACACATTTGATCGTGAAAATATTTTTGAGGCTGAAAATCCTAAAAGTTGTAGAACATTCTGTTGATCTTGAGGGAACCCTTTCATAAGGGAGTTCTCACAAACTGTGAAACTCAAATCGGTTGCAATGATTAATTAGGCGATGCAACCACGCCTTCAGGGGGATCTGATTGATGTTTTCCTCTGCTTTGACGTCATACTTATAGAGTACCCTTACAGTGGATTGACATACATTTAGAATTCTTTTCTGGACAATCCCCCTGTTGAATATAGGCTCTCTGTTTCAAAATATAACACTGGCTTATTTTCCTTGTTTAACATTCTTTTTTAATAAGACAAAAATTTTTATCTTTCATATCTTGTCTTCTTTTCATATCTTTTTGTGAAAATAATTTTTTTTGTTATTAACGAGGTATTACATTATATTCTTAAAATTGAAAAGAATCGCATGCATGTTTGGAGATTTAATTCTTAAAAAAATAATTAAATGTTATTTTTTGAAATTAAATGTATATACCTAAAAATTATATATATATAAATGGTGTAATTTTATGTACATCTTTCATAATTTTCATTAAAAGTTTATTGTAAAATAGTGATGTTATCAGAATAAAATGCTTCGTGACATCTTGTTTCTTTTTCTATCCCATTATACATAGAGTTTTTTTCTCTTTCAAATGAGGCTGCAAATTGGAAATTTCCATTGCAGGCGTAGTACATTTCCCGGAAGCTGGTAGCGCTTTTTAGTGTAGCACCATATAAGTGGTTTGACTCCCAGTTTCCACCCCGGAGGGATGCACCTGAGCTCTGACATTGCGAAATATTGCCAGGTATTTTAATTTTGCTAAGAGCATCCAAGCCAAACAGGCACTCTAGGGATCTTTAACATGCCGCATAATCATGCGACATGGACACTGTTAAATTTTTGCATCATGAAAATCCGCGGACTTGGGCTGGGGTCGAACTCGCAAACTTGGGCGTTTTAGGCTAATCTCAACCAACTGCACCAGCCGAATTAATTTATAATGACAAAAATTGGTTTCGTACATTTCTCCCTCTTTTTCAGATATAAATCAACGCCCAATTCTTACTTTCAAATACATTAAAATTAAATTTTTGTCTTATAGCTTTAGTTTTTCAATTTCCTCATTTCATTATAAGGAAGAATGTGATTTTTTTAATCGAAATAAATGTATATTTAATCAGTGCAAATGAATGCCGATCAGTTAAATAGAAAGCACAAAAAAGTTGCAATACTCTGTTTTTCAGTTAGAATGACAAAACGCTTTTCTTCTCTCTGTTTGAAATGTAACCTTGGCCTTCCTTCTAACAGTGACGATTGTACATCTCTAAATTAGGAAGTCGTTCTAAATGTTAGGCACAGAAGATACATTGCCTTTAGAGAGTAGAATGGCATCATTAAGTGTAACTGTAGACTCATGGAGCTGTAAAGAAGGAGAATTTATTTTAAAAACAACCTTTAGATAATTTAGTAGACTGGTGATTTTAATTTAAATAGAACAACTAGAGAAAGAACAGCCTTTTTTAATACGAGAATGTGAATTTACTTGCTAATCTTTCATTTCAAGAACATAATATTTAAGTTAACTAATAGACAAAGTCTATGATGCAAAGAATTAATCTTTATTTCGCTGTTCAATGTTTTAATATTCATTTATCAAAGAAATCTTTGCTGTTTATCTTTATATTTTAGCATCGATATGTCGTCGTAATTTCCTTAGGTATCCGAACACGCGTTCGAATACATTTTTTAAAATAGCACACTAAAAATTTTTAATACTCTTTTAGGGAACATTACCAATGAAAATTAATACTTAACCAGCAATATTTAAAATAAGTTATCTAAACTTTTGAAAAATTTCAATTATGTGAAAATTGACCAATGTTTTGCAAAATTTTTTTAAGTAGTTTGAGAAAAAAGTAATGAACTTATAAGAATAAAATTTTAATAAATAAACTGCATACATTTATCTAAGGAATGTACAAAATTTTTAATGTTGTTGAATATTTAATTAGAATGGCTGAATTTAACACTCTATTCAGAGCTAAGATTATTCAAGCAAATAACCTCAAGGAGATTCTTTCCATTAAATATTATACTATATTTGAATTTCTGAGAATTTGGAACGGCCTTAAAATGATATGTTCCTACATCCTTTTGAATGTGTGATTTCAATTTTTTTTAAGAAGAAATCTATTCACTGTTTTGTTAGAAATTCATCATTTCATGTTTGAAATCTTTTCATGCTTCATATAGTTGCTCTTCATGTCTTCAAACTTTATTTGTCAGTGTTGATTTTACTTGATTGAAAAATACAATTAATACATATAAATAAATGATTAATAACCTATGTTTAGGTATCCTTGTTTAGACAATCATATTTAAAAGTCTTTTTTTAAATAAAAATAATAAATTAAACTAGATCATATTCATAAAATCGCGTTTTTTTTCGCTTTTATTCCAACAAAAGGCAATATTTAACTGTAGAGTGATGTTTCTTTAATCAAAGATGTATTCTATAACATTAGAAATGCTCATTTATTCCCTCTAGTAGTGATACATTTTAAAATTATATTACAAATTTATTTTATTAGTTTTTAGAAAACTTCATAAAGGGTCTTTTTTAGAGGTATAGAACTTTAAATTGCAATAAAACAACGATGTATTATTCGATTGAAATGAATTTTTTTTTATTCGAAAGATAATTTTGTGGCATTACATTTTAAATATGATTTCTGACATATGACTGCTACGGCTGGCTCGGATGTGGTCCAATCTGGACGTCCAATTTTTGATGACTTTTTTCCAACATTTGTGGCCGTATATCGGCAATAACACGGTGAATGTTGTCTTCCAAATGGTCAAGCGTTTGTGGCTTATCCGCATAGACCAATGACTTTACGTAGCCCCACAAACAATAGTCTAGTGGTGTTAAATCACAAGATCTTGGAGGCCAATTCACAGGTCCAAAACGTGAAATTAGGCGGTCACCAAACGTGTCTTTCAATAAATCGATTGTGGCACGAGCTGTGTGACATGTTGCGCCGTCTTGTTGGAACCACAGCTCTTGGACATCATGATTGTTCAATTCAGGAATGAAAAAGTTAGTAATCATGGCTCTATACCGATCACCATTGACTGTAACGTTGTGACCTTCATCGTTTTTGAAGAAGGATTCCACCAGCCCATAAAGCGCACCAAACAGTCAGTTTTTCTGGATGTAACGGTGTTTCGACATACACTTGTGGATTAGCTTCACTCCAAATGCGGCAGTTTTGTTTGTTGACGTAGCCATTCAACCAGAAGTGCGCTTCATCGCTAAACAAAATTCGCTTATGAAAATCGGGAACAACGGCAATCTCGTTTTGGGCCCATTCGACGAATCTACGCCTTGCTTGATCATATTTAAAATGTAATGCCACAAGATTATCTTTCGAATAAAAAAAAATTCATGTCAATCGAATAATGCATCGTTGTTTTATTGCAATTTAAAGTTCTATACCTCTAAAAAACACCCTATATTTTTAATTGTGTTTTAATTAAGATTTAGTATGAATGTAACTAATGAAATTCTAATTAAATTGATCTGGTCTTATTAAATAACAAATTATTCTAAGCGGCTTTTTGCATTCAGTGATTTTTTTTATCAATGGGTTGAATTCATATGACGTCGCAATCACATCATAATGACAACCATGTGTCTCCAGCCAATCAGTTCAAAAACTCATGTAACGTCATAATCACGCAATAAAAGCAATCATGGGTTTCCAGCATATCAGTTGATGTGTTTCGTTGTTGCCAACGTTTGCTCCTTGTAGAAACTTTCTTTTAACAAGTAATATAATTTTGTTTTTATAGTCAATTCCTACTTAGGCCAACAAAGAATTTGCAGAAATTAGGCAATCCCAGGTGGAATTTGAACCTACGTCCTTGCAAAGCGAAGTGTAAAGCGCTGTCCATTGCGCGACAGAGATATAACGAACGATTTTCCTTTCTATATAGGCTGTTGGACTATTATTTATTTTTGTTTGGAGGTTTGTGGTTTCACATGTTACGTAGAAATGAGGCTAACTTTTCTTTGAAATAACCTCCGGAATAGCTTGTGACACAAACCAATTTTGTTCATCAATCTATTTTCATCCTCCACCCCTACAAACGTCTCATGGGAACATTTCATCTCTCTTCAGTTGGCTTTGGAATTCAGTGGCGAGTACATCGCAGTGTGACTTAAATTCGGAGCGTTTGGTTTGCTTTTCTTTCTATTTTAGAAGAATTTTTTTACGAGTACAATGGAAAAGAGATCTGGGGAAAAGCAAACTGCTATTTTGCTTAAAATGAAGATGGAACTTCTTAAGAATTTTCATCAAAAACAGTGGTACAAATAGAAATCTGTAAAGTTTTTTGGTACAGCCAAATTTTGTATAAAAAATTTCATTAAGCTCTTATGAATGATTTTTTCCCCTTGATTTTTACCAAATACATGCATGTATCTATATTAATGAAATGTACTCTAATAAGCTTAATTTTGTTATATATATATATATATATATATATATATATATATTGCAATATCCTTTAACATAAACTTCTTTTAACACTAAAAAACATTTCAGTCTCCTCGGTTTCGTGTTAAATGATGTTCAATGTATTTTTATTAATGATATGCAGGAGTTGAGTAAATAGTGATTGAAGAGAGAAAATAAACTCCTATATGTTTCAGTAGTACATGTAGACAAGTGCTCCGCAACCTTTTTATTGCTGCGGACCGGTCAATGTTTGATAATTTTACCGCGGTCCGCTGAGGGTGGGACACGTTGATTGCTTATATTTTAGATTATTTTGATTTAACAATTTTAATTTAGTTACATTTAAATATGCATTCAGAATGAAATATAGTTACACCAAAAATGAATAAAAGTGATTTCCGTGGAAAATTGCATGAATTCGAGAGAAATGCACCACTTTAAATAAAATGGCAGTAGTTTAATGTTCTTTAGGCGGCCTGGCACCATTCGATCCACGGACCGGGGGTTGCAGATCACTGATCTAGACGACGTTATTTAACTTCAAAGAAAAGATGGGAAAAATAAGTATATCCAACAAATATTTTGAAACTAAGGAAACATTTCATTTCATATCCCTATAATAATATAAAATTTTAATTTATACTTATTGATTTCTCGGAAATTTACATGAATTCATTTATAGTCTGTAACTGATTTACTGGAATGCTGATAAATAAAAAAAAATCTATTTCAATGACTTTTTATCTTTATTCTTCGAGTTTTTCTCAAAAAAGAAAATTGATATTTATGCTATCGAATTCCAGATCACTAGAGAGAAAGTTCAATTATTATATGATTCACATTTGATTTATGTATTATTCTGGATTATAATATGACTGATTTTGATTGCGTACCACCGAAATACATGATTCTGTTTCCTTAAGGGGGTTCACCCATGTGACGGCCTGTTTTTTAAGCATTTTTAGGAAATATTTTTTATGGCCAGTAAAATGATAGAACTTTATGTTTTTTATCATTTATTTATATGTATCTCAAGAGTATGTATATAAATTTTTAGCCAAAAATATTCAATAGAACGTGAGTTATAGCGCTCTGAACACACCCGCCTCGAAAAAATGGACGCTCACTTCCTCCACGATTCCGGCTGATTGGATTAACGGCGTTTTAATCTATAATCTAAAATGTACTGAAAGAACTAGACTCAATTGAAAATATCAAAAATTAGCTTTTTGGTAGACCTCCGAAGTAAAAGTTTCGAATTTCATGGGGTTTTTTGTTATGTTTTTGTTATAAAAAATAGAAATATTTTGAATTTTCGAATGATTGTAGTTCATTTGGTATGTATATTTATGCTGAGTCTACCCTATAAATTTGAAGTCATTCGGTCAAACCATTGTTGAGATAAGATGGAGGAAAGTTTGAAAAACTCAGTTTTGAGAAAAACCCGTTTTAAGTTTCACGTCCGTTTAAAACAATGAAAATCTTAACTTAGCGTTGCGAACAGCTGCTTCTTTATAACGACTTCGAATTTTAAAAAAAATCACTTTACCACCGTATTCTAGACATGTCAAGGAAACAATTTATGAATTTTTTTTTATATTTTGAACTTACCATGGGTGAATCCTCTTAAATAGCTGCTATATGTATGCTTTTTCAGCAGAGATTTTTATTAAAAAAAATTTTTTTAGTAAGGTAAAATTTAAATTTACTTTATAAAATTTTGCATGTTTTCAAAATGAATTTATTTTATACAGTAGTGATTGTGTTTAATGTAATTGAATTAATGGTGAAGAAAAACTCTTTTCCGTGTATGCATGCAATTTTAATGAGAAAAAAACTTTAAAGAGTTACAACGTAATAATGTTAATTGAATTTATGTATAATTAGAAGAAAAGAATGGCTCTTCATTAGAAGTTGAATGAAAAGGAAGAAAAGCAGCAGAATATGTTTATACATAGCAAGAAAAGATAGGAAAGAAGACAGTAGCTGTGGAGGAAATGAATATCCATAAAACATTTAGGAAGAGCTTAAATTACCGTGCTGGCAGACTTCCCGAATATTATCGCTTTTTTTCCTTTCGAAAAAATTTTTTTAGTAAGAAATGAGAAATTGTTAAGAGATCAAGTAAGGCGGATCTAATTAACCAAAGAAAGAGAAGTATGAAAAGCAAAATCAGTCTCTATTTGAGAATGAAAAAAAACTTAACTCAGAAGGTTTTGAATTTCTTTTGAGGGACATGATGATTTTGTAGGTTATTTATAATGCAAAACATTTAATATTTTATATGCTGCCATTGGAAACTATCAGAAAAATTGGAAATTCTTCTACGAGTGGAAGCAACATTTTTTTAATTTTGCGAAGTTACTTACAATTTTTCCAATTTTCTAACATTTCACTATTTAAATCTGTGAAAATTTAGATGAAAGTTTCATATATATAAACAGTGAATGGCCAAATTATTAAGATCACTTACTACTTATTCAGAGATTGGCCAGTGCTTCATATTGTTGCCATTTTTTGTACTATTAAAATAAGTACAGAAATAGCGAAGCATCAATGCACTGTGTTACTTGTGAAAAAGTCGGGAAAACCAGGAATGTTTGAAAGCGCTTGAAAAGTCGGAACCAGTGTCAGCAAAAGGGCTGCGCTTGTGAAATATTCTAAAGCAGAGTTCAGCAACCAATGGCATGCGTGCCACATGTGGCACGTGGTACAATTCTTAGTGACACTCTGCCCTACTCAACAAATTTGTCCATTTTTGAGTGGATTGAAGTTGATGAATTTGTAATAGACTTTATTTGACAAACATATTCAGAATTATGGACATTTACGCAATAATCTGAAAGAAAAATTTAGAGCTATTTGTAAATTATATTGAATGTCATTGCTGGAGAGATTTAATTGTTTGAAGAGAGAAAACTGCATTTACTCTGCTTTCCACTTTTGGTTCTATATATTTAAGTAAAAAAATCTTTCATCATACAAAAAATATTTTGAGTTCGCAAAGAAACTGTTTAACAACTGCATGCTCAGAATTGTGTCAAATTTTAAATCACAAATTACACCCCTGATTTTTGTGATATGAAAATAGAGTGGTGCAAGCACTAGGTTCGCATTAAAATTTTTATTAATTATTTAACTATAATGAATGAAAATACTTATATTTTATATGTTGCCTCTTTCTTATTTTAATAAATATGTTTAAAAATACGTGATATACGTACAATCTTAACTTTTTATATTTTTGTTGAAGAAATAGTTATATTTTAGGTTGTTTATTTTTATATTAAGAAATGTTTTTAAATTATTCAAAATTAATATACAATAAAACTCTAAATATATCTATATTATTCTCGTGTATTCTATAACTCTTCATGCATTATCGCGGAAAGGGAATTGTTTAAAAAATATCCTACTGTGTGGCGCGCCGAATCCTATTGGTAGATTGGTTTGGCACGCCGCAGCTAAAAGGTTGCCAACCTCTGTTCTAGAGCAACAATAATTACTGTTTACAGATAGTAGATTACCAAGCAAAAAACCGAGTCTTAACGTCAGGCTTCTGTTCGTCACATACCACTGAATGCACGCTCGGAAACCGTCCGTAGAAAAGTGCTAAGAATCTTAATCAAGGAGCAACTGTAAATGCCTCTGAATGACCTATTCAGAACTGTTCGAGCTTTTCGAAAGCCTCTAATGTCGACCTTGAGCAAGAGCAGAAATCTACAGTTTCCAAAGGAGCACAAGGATTGGACAGTACATGACTGGAAAAGGGTTATTCGGTCCGATGAATTGTGTTTTCAATTACATCATAGTGATGGCAGGATGTAGGTATAGATAAACCTCACCTGTATTCTCTCAAATCTTCCAAGCTGGTGGAGGAAATATTAAGGTTTGGGGGATGTTTTCTTAGCATTGCACGAGACAGTTGATTCGTGTGGAAAAAACGTCTGAATGTCCAAGAATATCTAAATGTTATCGAAGATCAAGTACATCCTGTTATGTTAATGGTATACCCTACCTAGGATGGATGCATTCAGCAGGGCAATATTTCCGGTCATACAGCTATCATTGCCTGCAGATGGTTCAAAGAACGTGACAAAAAGTTTATCTTGCTTAGCTCGCCTGCGCAATCACCAAATCTCAATCCAATTGAGAATCTGTTGGATGAGATCGAACGAGGCACCAGACGCCTGGATCCAGTACCATCCAATCTGCCGTCATTGGAAATTGCACTTCATCGAATATGGTCTCAAATTCCTCATGCCATCTACCAACATGTCAAAGCATCAATGCCAAGAAGAATCCATGCAATATTAAGGAAAAAGGTGGCCAGATATTGCATTGAAGGGGTAATTATAAAAATTTGGTCACTCAGTATATGTATAGCATAAATGGAGACTTTGTACGGAGTTGGAAGTTTGGAAAATGAATACATTAAAACATATGTTTCTTGCAAACATATTTTTCTGAGAAGAAAAGATACGAGGTGCATATGAAAGAGTGAATAAAAATAAAAAGGCGAGCAAAAAGATCTCGTATATATATTATATGTTAAGTTACTTGAGAAATATTGAATTTAAAATATCTCCAAACTTAATTTTTTTCTGAATAATTGTTGAAGCAAGTATTCATCATTTTTCTATATTTTTATGATAATTTGTTTTAGAGTGAAAAAATTACTTTCGGTCAACTAAGAATAGTTTATAGTCAGTATAAATAAAGTGATTTAAAAAGATATTTAACAAAAAGGATTTTAAAGGGAATAAAATATTTCTGAATGAGACTGGCATGAGGTTCTGTTTCATATGATTAATGTTTTACTTATTTTGAATACTTATTCTAGAGTGTAGCTAAATCTCAAAAGACTTTTAAAAAGTACGTAAGAAGATATTTATTTGAATATGAGTACATGTGTTCTGTAAAATAATTAACTAACTACAGCAATGTATCTTGAATTGCCGCCGTCTATCCTTAAATTTTTTTAAAAAAAAGTAGAATTCAAAAATTATGATGCATTAGTTACTGTTATTTATTTGTGTGTTAAATATATACAACCATTACTGATTACTTATAGATGTATGACATTCCTTAATCAAATAGTTTTGATAACATTCTGTCATAAATTAGCTATTAAAATTTTGAATCCTTAAAAATTTATTTTACATTTATTTCTTATTTGCATGTGCTGTGGAAGGAAAAATAAGCTTTTAAAGAAAAAAAAATTACATAAGATGAATCAATATTATTTTTCATGCCTAATACATCTTGAATTAACAGTAGGAGTAAGAAAAGTTATGAAGGATCTAGTGTCAAAACTCAACCAAGTACTATTTAACTTGCCTGTCAAAACGCCATCAAAAGCTTTTGCGTGACAAGCGTATATCAGAGAACAAGATGAACTACTATGCATAGTAAAAAGAGCCCTGTTCCATAGAAATAGGTCATCAGAAACATACGTAAGCCTTAAATGCGTTGTCTGATATTGTGAAGACAAGATCAGGTGTCTCTATCCCATGATCGACCGGGCGATTAAATGGTGAACTTTCCAATTACCATGGCAACTGCGACTATACTTGCAGAGAATTCAAGGTCTTTAAGCGCACTCCAAGATTAATTTAATAGCGATCTAATCAACGCTATCTCCCTAATTCTGAGACAAATATTATGTTTTCATCCGATATGGAAGACCATGGCCATCCACCTAATTTGCAAATTTATGTCTCACGATATTATGTTACTTACGCCACAAAATAATTTTAAATAACTATGTATGTTCCTTAATCTTTTTTTATTTATCAATGTGAGTTTATAAACATTCTTAAAGCGAGATATTTTTTACTTGTAGAAAAATTATAAATATTGTCTATTTAAAATTAATGTGTTTGATTCTCCACAAAATGTTCGAAAATCGTAAATTTTCAATTAAAAAAATTAATTAGTTTAAATTTAGATATTTCCTGGAAATTTATATAAATACCCTCGATATTTAAAGACCAATCCTGAAGTATTTTACTACACGGATTTCATTCTTTTTCTATTATTCAGTACTACTTTTTCTCACCAAACAAAAATGCCGAGAAAACTTAGAAGATATTACTGTGAGTTTATTGAGAACAAAACTTAACTATGATGGTTACTCTTTACGCATGAAATTCAGAGTACAGTGATATACATCGTTGTACTCACTCATCACTACAACATTTAATGAGCATGTCTTAGTCTTTTTGCAATAGGAAGAATGAAAGATATTCGTGTGTGATCATCGATTATTGAATGACTGTAATAATCTCTTATCATTTGTCATTCTAGGACCTTTTAACCCTTTTCTTGTTGGAATGAGTATAAATTAGGTTCCAATTGCTTTTAGCTAAGCACTCTAGAAAATATTCCAGAAAAAGAATAATTTTTTGGGGTGTATTTGTCAAATTACCTTTAAAAATATTTTATTATTTGAAAGGCTATAAGTATATAACTATAGTTTTTCAAATAATAAAATATTTTTGCCATCCTAGAATTTTGATTTCTAACCATAGACAGAAACTTTAAGACTATTGCTGAGTTACAAAGTTTCATACTACTTACTTTTGAGGTACATTTCGAAAGTTTTTAAGCGAATTTTACAAAGTACTTGGCAGCGCGAAGTTCGCGTAATTATCTACCAAATGCACGAAATGAGACAAAATGTTTACTTTGTGTTACTGTATTTGTCAATTTTCATGTTTCAAACTTAATTATTCAATAATATGAATGTAAACAAACAGTACAAATAAGTATTGATTCCGGGAGCATTTGGACAAACTTTGATGTTTGAATGGAGTCTCCTTATTAGATTATAATGAGTTTCGCTCATTTCATAACTCTGTTTCTCTTCAAAATAAGATTAATATAGAACAAAAACATTTGCTTAAATATCATTGCTTTTCATTCTTTTACATTTTTGTTATACAAATAGCGATAATAATGTATATTAGTTAACTCTTGCAAATATTTTTTTTTAATTTTAGACACCTTATTATTTCCCAATTTCTACATTTTCCTTCCTTTTATATATTTTTAAAGTTAATATACGGTTTTCATATTTTCTGAGTACAATGTACTGTTACAGTCTTTGGAGAGAATTTGTGAGAAATTTTTTTTATCTTTAAATGCCAGGAGCGTATTAGCCGTGTCAATGATACGAGTCCCACCAAGCTACAGGGGCCCCAACATATGTTGGCAAAAAATAGTGAAATTTTAAAGCGGCACGAAGAAAAATTTTTTGATACAGGGCCCACTTAGGATTACCTACGTCAGTGTCAAATGATATCCTGTGGTCTCAGTTGTTAGAGTTTTTATAAAAATGAGCTGTGAGCTACTGTTTGGTACTCTTGGCTGTTAGGGATGAAATATTACAAATTTGTTTTAATAATTTTAAATTTCATACATACTTTTAAGTAAACAGATTACTAATTTATGCTAGTAAGATTAGGGAAGTTTATATTTTTAGACATGAATTTCTTCTAAAATTTTGTTAAGAAACTAAAAAGGGGAAATACAGTTAGTTTTAAGAAATATTAAGATAGAAAGTACTCTAATACTCCAAGAGAAAATACCACATAAATTTTTTTTTTAAAACTGTATTTTTCTTCATATCTTATTTCAATCCCTTAATATAAGCAAATAAAGAGAATGGTTGATGCTTTGAAGCTGTTCTGTCCCAGTAATCTAAGCCTAATAATTTGCTATTGCATTTCTGTGCTCCTTTACTGTATTGTTATGTATAATTTTACATATTTATTATATATTTATGATTATATATATATATATATATATATATATATATATATATATATATATATATATATATATATATATATATATATATACGTATGTTTTTTGTTCAATATTCTATTTATCTTGAGTGGGAATTTCTTTAATTCATTTTAGTTCAGAATATGGCGTGATACTTAATTCTTTTCATTTATCCGCTGAACTGGAATACAATTTTAGCTGCAACTTTAGCTCTTAAAAAAGTGCTACGTCGTTAAATTTTTGCGGCGAACTGACACAATGCTACGTCAGCCACTGGATCCGACCAATTACCTTGCTAAGATTATAAGAAATGTGATTTTAGTCTCGGAACTTCCTTCCTGTAAACATAAACTGGGGATTTGGGTTGAAAATAAATTATAGTTTGAAAAAGCTAAAAAACACGTTTTTATGGTTAATCAAACTAAAAAGTAAAAAAATCATTCTTAATATAAGAATAAAATGATTAACGGGAAAATTAATGTCAATCGGGTAAAAGCGTGGGTGCTCTATATCAATTGTTATAATTTCTTATAAATTCATTCCGAAATGCTGAATTGATGTAAAAACATAGTACAATGCACCTCACACTTTTACCACAATGACATTAATTTTCTTGTTAGTGATTTTATTCTTTTAAGCATTTTTTTTTACTTTTTAGTTCGATTAACCATAAAAGCGCGTTTTATTGTATTTTTTTAAACCATAATTTATTTTTCATTTTTTAGTTTGATCTACAATAAAATCATGTTTTTTTAGTTGTAAAGTAGTAGAAAGCTAGTCGAGAGTGACTAGTCGATTATTTACTTAATATTTCTTATTCATAATTGACGATTTAGTCAGTAAGATGTATTTGAAGAAGAAGAATACCGCCTAGAAGTCGAATAGCTCAGAACGGGATTAAGATTATTTAGAACGTATATTACCAAAACGTTCCAAAAGTAAATGATTCAATTCATATTAAATATTAAGCATCTTATCTATCTCGCATTTGCTCCTATACTTAATTATAGGTGCATTTCCTAGCCTGGGTGGTTGAGCCTTGTTAATGGATTAATAAATTATATTTGTTTTGATTATGGTCGATCTTCATTTTAACTCTCGAAACTTATGGATGCTAGTTGAAATCCATCAAAAAGTCAATGATATTTTTCTCTAAAAAGAGCTCAATACTTTCTCTGAAACTTGCATCAGCATTAGACATAAAAGTACACTTTTTGAATCGAAGAGTTTGTGAGAAATTATTTAATCCGGTGACCTCTGAATCAATTCTTAGCTGTTTTGGTAAAATGAAGCAATGAATGATGTTTCATTCCACAGATTCAACAGGAGAATTTAGAAAAATAGACTTTTTGTTTTAGTTTAGCAGTTAGAAAATAAATTATGATTTTTCACATGCACGAGTCTTTTTTTTATTTCCATTTTCAGAAAAACTAGACAATTGTTTATATTATGATAAGAAATTGCTAACGCACGTTTTCGCTTTTAGGGTTGTAACAATCTTTTGCTCATCAAAACTTAAAATGGGATCTGGAATTCGTAGACAAATCTGGAAATGATATATGGAATAAGTCGACAAATCTGTAAATGGTATAATGAATTAGTCGCCAAATTTGGAAATCTTTATTCCTGATGATCCTGATCAGGACAATGGAACAAAATTATGAAATTATTGTATTGTTATCGGTCCTTGACAAGTGTGCGAAATTTCGAATTAATCTGATCTTTTAAAGTGGGTAATAATCTAGCTCAAATATTCCGTTACATACAAGTGAAGCTTATAAAAGCGTGTTAAAAAAGAAAACGCTTTAGTCTGTCACAAGCTTTGTTCATATGTTATTGTGTTGTGGCTGCTGCCTGCATGTTTTGTAAGAAAGCATCCTGTATAATGTGTCATCTGAAGAATCATCGTAAATAAATAAATAATTGTGATCAGAATACCTTCCTAAATGTCTTTCGATGACAACTACATAAAAAAATATCAGAACATCTCTCTCTCTCTATGTGTGTGCATTTAGTTTTTTCTCTCCTAGGTAATAATAATAATAACGGTGATAAATAACAGTGATGTTTTCCGAAAAACATCTGCTGTATATCAACAAATTTTTTTTTATTTCCGATGGTGGATTGCTAGACAACTGCAGACAAAATGAGAAATATAGAATATTGATAAAAAACAAGAAACAACAACAACAACAAAAAAGGGAAAGGAACACAAGTCCACTCTATAAATCACACATTTTGTGTCTGGCCTCCCAATATCTGCTCTACATGGATCCAGAGCTGATATGAACGGAAGCGCGTCAAATGAATGGCGTCTATTTCTTCATAGGAGTCGCACAGTTTACAAAGGGGACTCTGGGCACTGCCTATCATGTTTAGATACTTGGATAGGCAGTCGTGGCCAGTGGCGATTCGAAAATCTGCCACAGCTCTGTCTGGTGGCCATTTTGGAATATGATGGAGTTTGTTAACCCACACTTTTTTTTATCATTCTTTTGATTAAATTTCAACCAGAAGTGTTCTCTTTATGATTCTTTTGGAACTCTAAAAAGGAACTGCATTGTTAGAGGTTTGGAAGATTTTGGTCCCCTTCTTCGCCAAGCAATCCACATTTTCCTTCCCATCAATCCCACAGGGCGATGAAATCCTTTGCAAGGTAATGATACTGATGGCGATACATGCTGTCGTAGTAGATCACTTAGCCGTAATAATTTATATTTCCCGGGTGCACCAACCGAAAGGTGGATCTATATTGCACTCCTTATAAACAAATAGTAACATCAATTTAAAAATAGATTAAAGTTTTTTAAAAAAAATAGATTTCCAATCTCACAAAAGCATGTTAGATTTAAAGCTCTGTACTTTTTATATTGATATATTTTTTTTAGTTCAAGGAATAAATAGAAAATTGGTTATTGGAAAACTGTTATAGCATTATTATTTCAGAATCACTTATTTAGAAAAAAGTGGAACTAAAAAATATATATAAATAGTTATTTTAAATATTTTATCACAACTTTTATTAAATATTATTTCATTTTAATTGGTAATAAATTTTATTTGAATTCATTTATTAAACTGTGGATGAATATGAAAATTATATCCCATGGTAATTAAATTTTGTTATCATTTAGGCATTTGGAAAAAGAAGTAAGATTTTCTTGTCTAATAATTTGGTAAGACAAATAAAAGATTGCACTTAAATAATTGACATAAATTCCCCTCCTCCCTATTTATTAAAATTAGGAAAAAAAATTTCATTTTTGTTCGTTTTCAAGAAGATATATATATATATATATATAGAATAAAGAAAGCTTTCATAGAAAAAATAAATAAGTTTACTTCATCGAAACATTAAAGAACAATGAAGAGCATTATTAGAATCTAATTTACTGTTTTCAATAAAAAGAGACAATGGCAAAAGCATGCTTCCGGGGATTCTGTTATTGATTTTTGTGTCAAAGATAACATAAAAATCAATAATTCCAGAATTAATCCTTTGTCATTCGAATATTGTAAGTTCTTTAAAGGTATGAAGTACATCAAACATCTTTTGCTTCGTGTTACTAGATTATTATTGTTCTTTAAAGAGTTTGATAAAGAACACTCTCGTTTATTTAATATTTTTGTTTCTCAATTAATCGTATTTCTTAAAAAAGAAGTTTTTTGGGATGTTCTATAGCGCAGGCTTCATATTGTTAATATAATTAAACTCATTTGGATTTTGAATTAGTTGCAGCTAAATTATGTAATTAAATAGAAACAATATTTCACTAGAAATTTAAAAAAATTATGCTCACTTAAAAAATGGAACAAGGAAAAGAATTGTTAATAAAAATATTTTATTACAAAAACATAAAGAAGGAATTTTTACAAAACATTGAATTGAGAGAGAGAGAGAGAGATTTTGAATATAATTGGTTACACTAATGTGTGTGCCAATATATCATTAGAATTAGCATATTATTAAACTATAGTTCATTTTTTATTCCTCGGAAAATATTGTCATTGTATTAAGAGAAATTTCGAATATGGGAAAAATATTGTTTAAAATCAAGAAAAATACGTGCATTTTTTAATTAAAACATTTTAAACGACAAAGATTGTCTTCTATATAAGTATGCACGAATTTCTGCATAGGAATTATCTATTGGAATCTTTGTCAATTTTATTAGTTCTGTTTTTAACACGCTTTTATTAGCTTCATTTATATGCAACGGAATCTTTGAACTCGATTTTTACCCACTTTAAAAGGTCAGATTAATTCGAAATTTTGCACACTTGTCAAGAACCGATGGCAATACAATAATTTAATAATTTTGTTCCGTCGTTCTGATCATGATCATCAGGATTAATAATTTTCCATTTCCAGATTTGATGACTAAAAGATTAAGTTACAATACTAAAGCGAAAACGCTTATGGTTAACACAAATACAACAAACAAAAAAGTGTTCTTATATCATTAACTTTACACCTTCTTCTACGTATGAAATATTTCAAACTCAGCACTTCCAGATTTTCTTCAGTTGGCTGATCTTATATTTGGCAAACCAGGCCGTATCGATGCACTGATAGGATGCCAATGAGTATTCCAGATTCTCTAAAAATGACTCATTGAAGATTAATTCATGAATAAATAAATGATAGTTTAAAAAACTAAAAAAACGGGATTTTATTGTAGATCGAACTAAAAAAATGAAAAATAAATTACAGTTTTAAAAAACTAAAAAACACGCTTTTATAAATAATCGAACTAAAAAGTAAAAAATAATTCTTAATATAAGCATAAAATGATTAAGGTATCCGACTCTACGTTCGGAACCATGATTTTAAAAAAGAGCATAAATTGATAATTCTCATGATATTTAGTGTCACTTAGATTAAAATACATGTATAAAATTGTTTTAAGAACATTATGACAAAAAAAAACAATTATTTAAATACAATATTTTGGCAAAAAATTAACTTAGAATAATCTTTTTTCAAAATGTTTTCCTTTTATAAAAATGCTTCTATATCAATAATATTTTGCTTATATAAAGTAAAGATTTTTCCAGATAGTCTGAACTAGGATTTTTGAAAAATTCACATCATTTTCAGAGTTACTACCAATTGAAATAATTATTGGCGTTTTTCTCTTAAAATTTCTATCCTCTGTTGTAGTAAAATATAGAAAAATCCACTTCTAAGTTATATATTTCAAAAAAATTCTAGTTTAGCCTCTGTGCAGAGGTCTGAGCAATACAGGTAAAATATTATTATAATAGAAGCATTTTTCATAAAAGAAGAATGCTTTGAAAATTGGTCATTCTATGTTCATTTTTTGTCAAAGTACTGTACTTAAATAATTTTTTATTCTTATAATATTCTTAAAATAATTTTATGTACGTTTTCTAATCTAAGTGACACTTGATATATAAATATTTTGAAATACAAAAGATATAATATTCTTAAATGATGTAGGGTTTAAAGAGTATGATACATTTTATAATTCTATTAAGTTTTATACATCAAAATATGCTACTATTTTAGAAAATAGCGTGTGCAACGCAAAAATTATTTAATATTTATTAC
Source organism: Trichonephila clavipes (assembly GCA_019973935.1). Classification (NCBI taxonomy): domain Eukaryota; kingdom Metazoa; phylum Arthropoda; class Arachnida; order Araneae; family Nephilidae; genus Trichonephila; species Trichonephila clavipes. The sequence goes on along the minus strand of BMAU01007216.1, from coordinate 618,391 downwards.
ACATTTTAATATGCTTATAATTTTTTAAAATTATTCTGTACTTATTTGAAGCCATACTCCTTTGTAAATAGTGTGTAAAAGATTCAAATTATACAATTTAAATTAAAAAGAATTATACCTGTTTGAAAATTGTTTATATTTTCACCCCTGAGACGCCTTAAACAAGTGATATGAAAAAAAAAGTTAAGTCAATTCCTATTTAGGTCAACAAAGAAAATTTTTATTTTAGTTACTTTTTATTAAATATAGTTAAAATTAATATAAATATGTCTACACATATGACAAAATCCCAATTTTAAGTGACAAATTAGAAAGCAATTTTCCCTTTTCTTTTCTATATATGGTGTTGGACTGTTTTTTTGTTTTGTTTGTATATATATATAACTGTTTATTCCTTCATTAAATTAAATTTTTTTAATAAAATAGTATATAGTAAGAAAGAAATCACACATTCTCAGAAATTAGGCCATTTCATGTGGAATTCGAACCCTCGACCTTTGAATTAGAAGTAAAACGCGCGCTATCCATCGCACTACAAGGACACAACGAACATTTTTTTCTATATGGGTTGTACTATTAATTTTTGTTACTATTTGTTCATTTTTTAATTAAATTAATGAATTAATATTTGAAAAAACTGTATTAACATCAAGTGTCATCAACTACAAGTTTAAAATTGTATTTGAACTTGAATGGATGAATAGAAAGTATTTTATTAACGATTGAAATTTTGAACAATATATATATATATATATATATATATATATACCGTAAAATCCGGCGTATAACGCGCATGTTTAACATACAAAATAAGATCGAAGTTTACGGGTGCGCGTTATACGCCAGGTATAAAAATGAGAGTTTTAAAAATAAAAAAAATAAGATGGGCATAGAAAAAATTAAGACTTCTACATAGATCAAAATACTGTTTATTTAAAATAAATAACATTTCTAATGAACTTAAAGTGTTGTAGCTCTAGAAGTATTTTATTTTTTAATAATATTGGGATAATATCTCTATCTCGAATAAATTGTGTCAAAACATAATAACATTACACACATACACTTCAGGTTCCTTCGTAAAAAAGAGGGTGCGCATTATACGGCGAATACCTAAAAATCAAAACACGCAGCTGCGCGTTATACGCCTGATTTTACGGTTTATATATCTATATGTTTTCCGAATTCCAATTTCTTATACTTCTTTAGCACTGTGGGTTCTAGTTATTCTTCACTTTTATTTTATTATACTATATATATATATATATATATATATATATATATATATATATATATATATATATATATATATATATATATATATATATATATATATATATATATAGATAGATAGATAGATATACATATACAGGGAGAGATTAAACTAATGGTAGGAACTGAAAAAGAAAAGTATATCACAGAGTTACGACATTTTGGGAAACTTATTTGTAAAAGTCATCATTAAAAATTTAACTTAGACTATATAAAATAATTTTTGGTATAGTATAGTTAAATCTCTTTTTTGTGTGTGTCGTTCAACTGTGGATCTATTCCATTTGAAAAATCATTTAATTAGATCTCTTGTTTACTGAGATCTTATTATGACTTAGGGATGTTACTTTACCTATATTAATAACTCATATGGGTAGGAGCTTACTTCCACAATTTAGATAAGACGTATATTATTTTATTTGTACTACTTTACCCTCTAACCACCCAATCATGCATAACCAAGCACAGTTACAAGACACACTTAGCAATGATACTTAGTGTATCATTTAGAACTAATTGATTTACTTTTTAGTAGCAAACACATTATACTCGAAAAAATATTTAAGAAACCTTATTTCGTCTTTTTACTTGTTTTATGATCAAAATTAATGTCAATTGTCCCTGTTTTAAAAAATACTTCCGAATTTCATGCTACATAGTAATATTTTTTATTTTCTATAAATTCATCCAAGTCTTTTATATTGAATGTGGTGGAAAATGTAAGTTATTTATACTTGTATCTGTATCAAATCTCGAGAAATGATTCAATTTAAAATTAAAAAACTAACATGAAAAAACTCACTTATAATTAATTTCTCCGTAGAAAATAGATTCAAATGATCAACAAAGCTATGTATTATATTAATTAAAAATTAATAATGTATATATCGCTCTTCACACAATCGGCTAATACGGTGCATTAGTGGTCAGTATACAGAGGTTTATGATGAGACTAGGAAAATAAGTTTATTCAGGGAAACAGTCGATTGAGGGGGGGGAGGGTCAAAGATTGTTAAAAGTTTTACTATGTTATAAAATTGATTTTTAACATCGAAAATCAATGCCGAATATATCAATTTGCATTGTATTACGGGGTTATTGTAAAGAAAACCAAACGGATTTCTAGTTTCTCATTACTGGATTTATAAATAAAAGAAAGCCTTTTTTGTTTTAATTGATTATTCCTTGATTAATCAATATAGACCAGGGGTTGGCAACCTATGGCACGCATGCCTCGTGTGGCACGGGGTACTATTTTCGGTGACATTCTGTACTACTTTAAAAATTTGTTAATTTTTGAGTTGTTGATAAATATATAATGGATTTTATTTGAGAAACATCTTCAGAATTACAGAAATTTACGTAATTGTGATAAAATCTGAGAGATGGCCCTAAAGATAAATTTACAGCTATTTTGTAAATTATAGAATGTCATTTCTGGAGAAATTTAATTGTTTAAAGAGAGAAAATTGTATGCACTCTCTCTGCTTTCGGTTCTACATATCTAAGTAAAAATTCTTTCCTCATATGAAAAATAATTCGAGTTCACAAAGAAATTTGTGTAACAACTGGATGCTTAATGTATGTCAAATTGAAAGTCACAAATTATACCACTGATTTTGCGATATGAAATTAGAGCGGTAAAAGAACTAGGATTTGCATTAAAATTTTAATTTTTCTTTTTATTTAATTGTACTGAAAAGAAATACTTATATTGCATGCTGTACATTTCTTATTTTAATAAATATGTTTAAAAATACACAAAATATTTACAATTTTAATTTTTAAATTTTTTTTGAAGAAATAGTTATATTTTATGCTGCTAATTTTTATGTTAAAAATATATTTAAATGATGCAAAATTAAGAAACGATAAAATTGTAAATATATATTTTATTGACTTCTATTCTTTAACTCTACATGCATTATCGAGGGAATCGAATTGTTTAAAAAATGTCCTAATGTATGGCACGCTGAATCATAATGGCAGATTGGCTTGGCACACCACAGCTAAAAAGGTTGACGACCCCTGACATAGACCTATATGAATATTTTACAGTTAATCTTAAAACATTTTACTTATAATTTTATTTCAACTCTTTTCTTTTAGAAGACAGATTTCGTTATTTTATTAATAGAACTAAAGAAAATTTTAAAATGGCATAACAAATAGCATACCCATCTTAAGATAATGGTACTGTTATTTAAATATCATTTTCGTGAAATCCACGTTCTATATGTAACTTACATTTTTTCTTCTTCTTCTTCTGCCTTATATCTCTCTCTCTTATCTTCTGTTGGCTGAGATCGGCTGAGAAGGCTCACTCGAGGTATTAGATTAAAGTAGCACGTTCTGGCATTTGACTTAGATGCCAGAGTACTATCACTTCCTCTTAACTGTTCTTTGGCTCATTACCCAAAGGACTCATCCCTGGCTAAGAATGTGAAGTAGCCAAGACATAAACAATTGGATTCTTCCTCGCCATTTCGAAGGAACTTTTGAAATTACAGCCTGTTTTTTTTTTAATTTTGTACTATTTCACTTTTCTCACTATCTTCTTCAAATATTTAACCAAAAGTAGAGGTTTGTTTATATCTTTCCAAACACTATAAAAATAGTATTAGAAATTAATTCATAAGATAACATTGTTTTTATGTTTTTACACTGCTGGCCACCGTAAATGCAACACCCTGAAGGAAGCATGAAAATAACATGAATTTTACAACATGCATTAGCGGAGGTGAGATATGCAAATGATTAGAATTTCAGCGCAGGCACACATCATGCGTGCCTGTGGCGCCACCTCAAAGCATTATTTAAGGCTTGGAGATTTCGACGATTTCAGGTTCTGCAATTGTGTTTTTCTTGTGGTTTTTTTCAAAAAACGATCAGTTATGTCTCGTAAAAAACAGCGATCAGCTTTTGATCAAGTATCCGAGTTCGACAGAGGAAGGATAATGGCCTACCGAGATTGTGGATTATCTTTCAGGGAAATCGGTAGTCGCGTTGAACGAAACCAAGCAACTGTAATGCGGATATGTGACCGTTGGATGCAGGAGGGTACGACGGACCGACGTGGTCGATCGCATCCACCTCAGTGCACCACTTCACGTGAGGACAGGCAAATTGTGCGCATGGCAGTCACATCACGAACCATAGCACAGCACATTGAGTCTGTAACGCATCATTCAGTGTCTGCGCGTACCATTCGGCGCCGTTCAAAGCAGAGTGGTCTGTCCGCAAGACGTCCATTGCTAGGTCTACCCTTGACGCAGAGCCAAAAATGTCTCTGCCGCCAATGGTGCGATGAAAGAAGGACGTGGGCGGCAGAATGGAATGAAGTTGTCTTTACTGACGAGTCGCGCATCTTTCTGCAAAACCACGATTGTTGGATTCGAGTCTGGAGACACCGTGGAGAGAGGATGCTGAACAGCTGCGTTATGCACCACCGCACTGGTCCTACACCAGTATTATGGTATGGGGCGGTATTGGATATCACTCTCGCACTCCTCTAGTACGCATTGCCGATACTTTAAACAGCCAGCGCTACATCTCCGAGGTGTTGGAGCCAGTTGTCCTTCCTTACCTTCAGGGCTTGGCCACAGCCATATTTCAACAGGATAATGCGTGACCACACGTGGCACGCATTGTACAAAGGTTCTTCGTCAATTACCAGATTGAATTGCTTCCCTGGCCGGCTCGCTTTCTGGATCTTTCACCGATAGAAAACATGTGGTCCATGGTTCCTCAATGATTGACCCAGATTATACCCCCAGCTGCCACACAAGATCAACTTTGGCCACGTGTGGAAGCAGTTTGGTCTGCTGTACCCCAAGAACACATCCAAAGTCTCTTTGAATCAATGCCAAGGCAGCGGTGATCTCCAACAATGGCGGCTACTCTGTGGCTACTGATTCTAGCAAGAACCGCACTTCACAGAAGTCTATAAATTTAATTATTTGATACTTGGTCAACATGTTATCCACAAAATAAATTTTGTTGTGCTATCTCTCTTTCTTTTGGTGTTGCATTTACGGTGATCAGCAGTGTATTTTACTTTCAAATAAAGGGAATAGATGGAGAGTAGAGAATTAGTTGATCTTTATCATTTTTTTATTATGATGATAGTAGAGCAGTGCTTCTCTCTCTCAAACTTTCAATATTTACCCAATTTTCCATCATAATTTTCATCGCCCTCTCCCCTCAAACAATAAAAATATATTAAATGCATTAAATATGCACTTGAACGTAAAGCTACCATACGACTTTAACTATAAAAACCATACAAATTTTCAAGATTAATATTAAATTTTGTACATGACAAACCTATGGGTGGCACTAGTAATCATTAAACTTGTTTTTGATTCAGTTTTGATAAATTAATTATGAAATACATTGTGCAGTACTGATGCATTTATAAGTATATTATGTCAGTGTAAATGTGTATTTTATTTTTATTATTATATCAGAATGTATTTTGTTTTTCTTCCTTTCAGTAAATTCGTAATTTTTTAAATCTTTTATTTTCGATATGCTCGTGCCCCAAGATTATCCCGCCCCCTACTTGGATCACCCCACATTTTGAGAAGCGCTGCCTTACGATAGTATTTGCAGATAGTTAACTTTTGGTGACCCAGCACTAAGCAACAAAGCATCTGTGTAAAACAGAAGCCATTCCAGTGATGAGGGGAAAATATAGATTATGTGGATTAATCGATTCACGTGGACTGTATCAATGCCTTGCAGATGAATTTGTGAATAGCATACGAGGATACCACTATTTGAGAGGGGACGTGTAATTGGACTAAAAAAGAGAGGTATTCAAAATGCAGGATTGCTCGGAACGTAGAATTGCATTCGGGTTGGACAGAATGTTTTTCCAATCGGCGCTGACAACCCCTGATGAGCCCTTATCAAAGATCAGACGTGTAACCGGGACTCCAGCATCTTCAATGAAAATTCTATAGGAGACTGATATCATGGAGGTCATTGCGCTGATTGCCACTCACCGTTGTACTCCAGCAAGCTCGATTGCAGTGGTTCCGGACGCATTAAAATGAAAATCTCACGGACTGGAGTGGAATTGTTTCCAGGGATAGTTCTCATTTCGAATCGAGTTCAATGACCAGGATAAAATGGCATGTTTACCTGATAGTCATCCAACTCATAACCGGACAGCCAGAACCATGGTAAAGAGTGCCATTTCATTTGATAATCTGATCTTTTGGTTGTCATCCATCACACCTTTACAACAAGGTGGTAAGTATTATGCGGCCTGTAGTACGGTCTTTCCATTCATGACACTCCTTTCCACAGTTTATTTTCATGCTTCTCCATAATTTGCCTATCAGACGAGATTATCAAATTTCTTCCCAGTAGAGCATGTTTGAGCAAGCATCTACGATTGTCTAAGGATTATGCCTAACTCTATAACTGGAGCATGTGTATGATGAGCAATCCAACAAGAAGACATACATCAACTCAACGAATCGGTGTCCACCTGGATATGAGCTTCCATGATAGCCAAAGATGTACCAACGTATTAGTGGTATTTTTTTTATTTTTTGTTTTTGTAGTCGTGTTTCTCGAATAAAGCATGCTATTCCTATACTGCTGCTAGCATTTTGTTTTCAATGCATATATATATTATCGAACGATATTCGATCCATTTGGATAAGTATTTCTTGGAGCATTGCTTTTTATGTTATAAAGTGTATGTTGCTACGAATTAATTTGATGTGTGTGTGAATCCGTTAATACACACAGAAGAGAAGAAATTCTATGAGCTGTCACAAAAGAATTACAACTCAGCAAAAAAAATATAAAAATAACGTATGGAATATAAATCAGTGTCAATAATAAAATTCTTGATTTCTGTAGGTTTTCCGGAAAACAATATCATTGAAAATTTTGGTTTTTCATTATCCGAATATCAAAGTAAATAAAGGATTAAAAGGTTCGATGATTGCAGTACTTGAGGAATACTTTTTTAAATTTTATAATTGAATGTAATGTAAAATAAATTTGAATATTTAAAATTTGACAGGTATTTATCACTAATGTCTGAATCAGAAATACTTGATTAAATGTCTGCTACACTAAGTAATGATATTGGAGAGAGGTTAGTACTTTCGTACTGTTTTGGAAATGTCATGATTAAATGCTTCGTAATAAATCTAAAATGTGGCATTTAAAACTATCTGAGGTAGAAAAGAATCACATTCGAAATATGGTATCTATTAAAAACATTAAAAACATCTTATATTCGGAATACATGAAACACGTTTTAAAATTCCCCCTGTAATAATACAAACAACAGAAACACTTCTAGAACAAATGAAACATCTAGTAAATTAAAATTATTTCAATTTTATTATGGAGCTAAAATTTTACAAACTATGCGTTTAACTACATCATCTCCGCATATTAAATCTCAACCCTGGTACCCAAAACATGAAGAAAATCGATTGAAACTCGACGATTCTGTAGAAAGAAATCATATACCTCAAAATCTTTGAGGTTATTATCCCTACAAAAATGACATTGGTTTCCTGTTACTCAGAATGTCGTTTTCAATTTACGAAATTTTGTGGGATTCCAGTCGATATTTTTAGTAGCACGAAACGACATAAAATGATTGTATCGGAAGAAAGATTTTGTGACAGCACACATGTGATCAAAAGAATGTTTCTAAGTCAAGTTCTTTTATATTTCTTAGTAAAGCAATTCCTTCTCATCTGTTTATTTATTTAGCATAAGAGAGAATTGAATACATGTTGTAAGGAAGTCACGTAATCAAGTATTGTCTAGGGAAGTACGTATCCGAACAATGGAAATATATTAATGTTACAGAAAAAAAATTTATACAGAGTTTTCTTTGAATTTTTTTTCTGTATATGTTAAGTATTTGCTACGTGACATGGTGTCAGAGAAGTTAGGAAAACACGAAGTATCTGATTTTAAATAATTTTTCCATTCATTAATATTCATTAAAATGTTTAATTACTTTGTAGAAAAGATTTGTAAAGAGGCATTTTTATACCCTTGTATATTAACTCACCAGAGCTCACTTAAAAGAATAGCCCGTAAGTAATGGATAATGAGTTGTTAAGGATTCCTTTTGGTTTTTATGGTTGTACTATTAGAAACCAAGCGTTTTAAATCAGATGTTCTACAAAAATAATCAAGTGTTATTTTTAATCTTCTTATAGTAATTTAATGACCTTTTGAAGAATTTCAAGGCCAAGATATTGAAACATGTGCATGATACGTAAGAACGATAAACTAATGAAATTAGAATACTATTACAACGTTCCAGATAAAAAAAATATGCGACAGAAATATTCCTTAGTATGAGGAAAAAAATTAAAAATTTTAGAGAGAGAGAGATTTAAAACTATTATAGTTATTACCCTCTACTACATTGTACACAAGTGCAAACGTGTGTCCGTTTCCAACCATTAAAAATTAAAAAGAATGTTTAGTACAATTGTTTTTTTAGGAATATATCTTTTTATGAAAAATTCTATATAGATAGCTTCTAATTAGCAGCCATTTATGTTTTGAAATAACATGAAAATTTATGAAATTTCAAGCCGTAAAGTGAATTTTTTATTTGTAGATGCCTATAGGATGAAATTTGTTTGACATGATTAAATGTTAGCAAATTATGACTAAGCTGAAATATAGTTATACATCATTTTACAATAGGCCAAGCAATAATTTTCGATTTATAATTGATGTAAAAGACAAAGATTAAAAAATAGGGGAGAGGAAAGAGAGACAGTGTAAAAAAAAGTGGTAAAAAAATTGAACTCTTGAAAATCGCCAAAATCTTATGAAAGAATAACGTCGTAATTTCATTAGGCACTAAATAATTATTTGTTACATGTTATTTTATTGGAATTCTATTCTCTAAGATTCACATGATAAAAGGCATTACAAATAAAGTAAATCTCTGTTTCAATTTTTAAGACGTAAAGAAAACGATGACTCTATTAGATAGCCTAATAAAATATATCACTACCACTTTCCATGTGCCTGATGTTATTTTTATACTAATTAGTTGTGTTTTTAAGTGCCATTAAATTAAATTTTTATATTCCATTTTCTTTGGCTCAGAATTTTTCCCTTAGCAATTATTCTCTTGGAATAATAAACCAGACAAAAAATCGTAGAAAAAACATTAAAGAGAATTTCAGGAATAAAAATAAAACACCTTATATCATAGAATAGACTTTTTATCGTCTATTCAATTTAAAAAAACTCTAAATAATCTGTAAAACTGTTTACCCGACGATTATAAAAATCAGAAAACAAAAGCACGCTAACTTAATGAATAGATAATTTTTCTTCGTGTAAGATTTTCTTCATGCTTCAAAGCATTCTATGACCATAAATGTCTACATAATTAAGCAATTGCGCAATAATGTGAATGGTTTTCGGTGACCTTGTATGAAACCAACAAAGGTATTTATAAACATATCTCATTCTACATCGGTAGATAAGAGTTTCTTATCGGATGTTGTTTTAAACTTTAAAACAAACTATATATCTAGGGTGACTTTGGTTTAACAAAAGATAGAAGATGATAAATAATGGAAAAATGAGCTTAAGTTGAAATTTAAAAAAGTCGTAATTTTTTCTCATGGAATATTTAAGGTAATTTTAAAGATATGCATTTCTCTGTTATTTCTTTTTTTGTTGAATGTAGTAAACAATTAATAATACATAAGATTGTTATACCTGTAGTTAACCTCGTATATGAAATTTTAAGCATTTCAATGCATATTTTTAAAAATTTTGTTTTAAAACTTCTTTTTTGTCTTATTTACGTAGATTATACACGTATATAAAACTTAAAACTCATGTAATGCCTTATATAGTACTTCACTTTTAAAAGATTTGCATTTCCTTTAACATTCCTCTTTATGCCAAATATATTTGCTTTAAAATTAAGGACGGTTTTTTTTTAAATTCAGAAAGTTTTTGCTTGTCTTTTGTTGAAATTCTTTTCTGATATTTCTTTTGTTTTCATATTACAATTATGTAAGCTGTATCATTGATTATTATTTTGTTATAAGTTGTTCATCGTTTTATTTGGTAAAAAACATTTTGTTTGAAATAAGTTACTTGTATAGAGAAGTGTATTATTTCATTACATTTTTTTCTATGAAAAAAACCCGTTCTATTAACAATATTCTTTTTATCTTTTTCATGCGAAACAGAATTTTAGATTTTTGTTTATTGTGATAGATTACCTCACGAAAATGCGCCAATAACCGTAAATAATGTTCATTTTATTTCATGCATTTCCCTTTTCCCTTTAAAGCCTTCGTGAATAAAAAAAGAAAAGTCGTAATCCTTCGAATCAGAGGTCATCAAAGTGGTGGTCCACGAGAAAATTTCGCTGGTTTCCAGAAAAATGTGGAGAATATACTTACTCATCACGTTAAGCTATGTTTTAAGATGCATTGAAACATAATTCGATTCATAACAATAATTTAACGCATAAAAAATCCTGTTAGTGGTCCGCGGGATTTAAATTATGAATTTACTGGTCCGTGAGATTAAAAAGTTTGGCGACCGCTGCTTTAGATGGAATATTCTATTGTTTAATTCCATAGAAGCACTCATCAATGTGTCAAAATTTGTTCCTTCCTACTCTGTTCAAATCCTTTCTTTATCATTGTTAAAATATTTCAATTTTTTTTTACATTTGAAAAATGCTGTTAAATCACTTTCCGCAAAAAAAATAGTGTAGTACTTCATATTTTCAATTTCCGATTTTTACTGCTGGATTAATGAAAATTGAAAAATAACAATACAATAATTTGCTGTTATATACAATAGAAAATATGCTGGCTATGCGATTTTCAGTATTGGAATAAATTTTGCACTGATTTTACCTGATTAACCACATGTTTAAAAGCTACATTTTCAGAACTTAGGATTCTTATGTTAATTCGGAATTATGCTGCCATAAGAAAATGAAAGTAAAGAGAAAATTTCCTTCAAATGCTATTTAACTGCTTAGTATCTACCAAATATCATGATATTTAACACATAATACATTATAGTATTATGTATTCGCTGTCATAGCTATAAAACACTGAGCGTGAAGATATGTATCAAACTGGTATATAAATGATAAGACAGAAATTGCTTTCTGTACGCAATCTGTTGCCTAGAGACGTTTTTCATTAGGGATGCCATTATGTCCTTCTCGAAGACAATATGATCAGCTGTCAGAGATGGGAAAAATCAGTGAGATTATGGAAGACCTAGATGTCAAATCGGTCTCTCGCTCTCCATCTAGGTCAGCTATACTCAATCTGCTACCCACCGAGCCTTTTTTAAGTGACCTGGTCATTGCCCATTGCTCTGAGAAACTCACTTATTTAAGAACATTGTATTAAAAATTTGGTGGAAAATTCTTTGTCAAGAAATCAAACATATCAAATTTGCCTTTTGCTGTCGTTGTCGTACGGTTACGAATTGATGTTCTTTTTCTATTTGGAGTGGTTATAGTTAGTGATAACAGACAACAGTGGAGTAGCGACAATTTTATGGACGAAACTAATTATTAACTATCTTTCATATCTTCCAAACGAAATATATTCGAAGAAAATGCATAATTTCAAGATGATTGGGATACTGACTATTTTGTAGTGACAGATAAACATGGACCCAGTAATTGTTAGATAGTCATGAAAGTGCTGTATTTAAAATTACCAATAATAGGAATCGTCCATTGACACATTTCCTCAAAGATCTCTTTCAAGAGGTGATAAATAGGCTTTCTTGAATAATCTTTGCAACAGCAAGAAAATGTTTTGTCAGTGGTAATATCACAACGGTAACAAAGACATCCTATGAAGTTTGTTATATTATTGGTAATCATATGAAACCGTTTACTGATGCAGAAATTGTGAAAATTGTGAAGGAGTGTTTCTTAAATGCTTCTAATTTAGTGTTAGTGACAATAATAATAATAATAATAATAATAATAATAATAATAATAATAATAATATATATATATATATATACACTCTGTCGCAAAAAAATATATGCACCCAGAAGAAATTGAGCTACATTCACGAAATTTGGTATGCATGTAGTGTATATGAAAATAAACAAATGATTAAAAATTCAGAACAAAATATCATTTTATTAAGCGGTTACAGCTTGCAAAAGGTTAAAAATCAGTAAGTAGTAAAGCCACCTCTGGCAGCTATACAAGCCGAAATTCGGCGTGGCATCGATTCAATTAGATCACTTATGACCCCCTGTGGAAGATCCTGCCATAGTCTTTGCATCTGCGCAGTTAATTCTCCTGTATCTCGGGACGGCTGCAGTTGCCTTCCCAGCGCGTCCAGACATGCTCTATTGGCGAAAGATCTGGTGACCTGGCAGGCCATGGTAGGACATCATATCCTTGAAGACATTGTTGGGAGAGTCGCGCAGTATGTGGACGAGCATTATCCTGTTGATAAATGGCACCTGGGCGACTTGATAGCATGGGTAGCACAATCGGCGTTAAAATATCGTCCACGTATCTGCGAGCTGTCAAAGTGCCTTGAAGGACCACTAAAGATGATCGTGTGTCCCAAGAAATTGCTCCCCACACTGTCACACCTTGTGAAATTGCTGTATACCGCTCGACAATAAATGCCGGATCGGACCGCTGGCCGGTGCGCCTCCAGACACGTGTGCGGTGGTCATCAGCACTGAGACTGAATCGGGATTCATCACTGAAGATGACACGTCTCCAGTCTGTCACACTCCAAGTTGCCCGAGGTCGGCAAAAATCCAGTCGACACTGCCTATGATGTGGGGTCAGTGGTAAGCGTCTTAGCGGACGTCGACTCCTCAAGCCAACTTCGGTCAGTCGTCTCCTTTATGGTTTCTCTTGATGGCACTGGATGTCTGGAAGGAGGTAAGTGGCGTTGAATCGATGCTAGCGACGTTGTTGGTGCCGAAGTGGCCACTCTTCTGATTGCACGATCCTCGCGATCATTTGTGTTCCTGGGACGTCCTGACCCTCCGCGACGGTACACTCTACCTTCTGTGATCCACTGTTGCCAACACCGAGCAACTACCATATCGCTCCGACCGAGGTGGCGGCCGATACGTCTATTCGACCAACCTGCTTCTCTGAGGCCTATTATACGGCCCCTATCAAAGTCCGTCAGCTGCTCGTACTGCCGCCGGTTACGTCTTAGAGGCATCCTAAGTCTCAATATCGTCTATCAAAGTCATCAGATTCGTTTGGATAGCCGTACGGCGCTCGTACTCATGCTTTTAAACTCTCCCAGTTGCGCAACTAATATGCGCATAGCACACTTAGCCTTGTCTCATTGGCTTCGAAATTTTAATCATTTGCATATCTCTTACCAGACTACATTCTTGCCGAGTTTTGTGATTGTAGCTTGATTTCTTCTGGGTGCATATATTTTTTTGCGACAGAGTGTATATATATATATATATATATATATATATATATATATATATATATATATATATATATATATAATAATCATCAGAAAAAGCAAAACAGGAATTATAATATTTTGATCAATTTTCCACATGTTAAGTTTCCAATGTTATCTTGGTCTTAAAGCATTTCTCTCCCTCTCCCCTATTTATCCTTATGTTGCGGCTCGCGTGAAGTAGTTAACATATGTATGCGGCCCGCGTAAAATACCTGACATAAGTATGCGGTCCAGCAGAAAAAAAGGTTGATTACCTCTGATCTAGGCTATTCCGATAAATTGCGATGAAATATTGAAACCAGGGGATGAGATCGAAATCAAATATATGACTCTCAGGTTCAGTATACCCCCATCAGATCAATAGCCAAGAAAATTGTCACATTACCTGGCACGTTCGCATAACAGTAACTCAGTGTTTCTCAAACTATGGGGCGCGCCCCCCTTGCGGGGCGTGATAACTCTGTGAGGGGGGCGCGAGCATATTGAAAAGTCGAAAACAAAAGATTATTTATAAAAAAAATTAATTTACTGAAAGTAAACAAACAAAATACTTTCTGATATAATAAAATATAAAATACACATTTACACTGATATAATACATTTATAAATGTTTTAGTACCGTACAATGTGTATGTGTATTTTACTATTAATTTAACAATATAAAGTTAAGATTTAGTTCGATAATTATCAGTGACCTCATGGGCTTGTACTATCACTTGTCTTGATAATTAGCACGGTTTTTTACTAATTCCTTAACTGCCGATTAAAAGTTACGCGATTCGTTCTCAATTACCACCATTTTCCACGTAGAGACGAGCGTATGTTGATGTTTTTTTAGGGGAGGAGAAAAGGAGTAAATAAGCAAATCCTCGCAAACACTTTCAATATCCTCATATTACATTCCAAAGCCTTCGGAAAAATTTTATGGATAGCACTGCACCGAAAAGATCGTACTTCAGAAAGACGCATATATACGTCCAGAAAATTAATGCTTTGGCTGAGCGAGACGTTTATGTACGTCAGTGGCACACAAGAGGTTAAAGTCGTATAGTAGTTTAGTGCCAAAGTGTAGTATTATTTTACTCAATACATTGTTATTTTATGCAGGGGGCGCGATGAAAATGATGGTTGAAAAGTGGGTCGCGTATATTGAAAGTTTGAGAAGCACTGCAGTAACTGCATCATTGTCCACCATCTGGACACATACATTATCATTGCGAAAAGCCTGTCCCATTACGTGTGCTGCCAATGACAACCCCTTACCATTGACTCCGTTGGGAGTTTCTCGCTCTCAGTGGGATTGAAACGCATCGAATGGAAGCAGGTTGTCTTCAATGATGAATTAAGCTGTAATTTGTGCATTAATGATAACCAAGTACGTATGGTAGAGGTCCAGTAAGGAGCGTCTCACTCTCACGCTTTACACTGTTCTACAACTAATGTAATGGAATGGGGGAATACTATCACACACGACATGTAGTCACATTTAATATTGATCCATGGCATCATGGCAGTTCAGCAGTACATTTGGGATGTCCTTCAGCCACATATGTTGCCCTTCATGGCAAGGCTTCGAAGATGCATTTTTCAAGAGAACAATTTTCAGCCACACACAACAAGGACGTTACCAGAATTTCTCCAACACGTTGCTGTTCTTGCTTACCCTATCCCCAGATCTGTCACCAATCGAGCATGTCTGGGATCATTTGATACGGCAAGCTAGATAGCCCAACATATGGTTAAACTAAAGGTATGCTTTTTCTCTACTGAGGAGTTATATGATGTCGGACACCCTATGGGATCTATATATCTTAATAACCACTCGTGTCACATAGCGTAATCACGCTAAAAGTTGCATAATAAAGTGTTAGAATTCCCATTTATTAATAATTTTTCCTGTGTAATGAATTATCTTTTGTTTTGATTTTGTAACCACTTATATCAATGTTGTACATATAAAAGTTTGTTGGATTTTGACAACACTTTTTTGGATCGTAAATTTGTGTAGCAAAGATTGTATTGTATAGTTGAATATACGAATAACAGCATACATTTGCTAAATATATGTATTTGCAATCTAAAAATCTTTTTATAATCAAAATTACTTTTAAATTCTTAGTTTTTATATCTCACTAGAGAAAAAAGTGTTCCCCACCGATTTTACCAAGTACGGTACTGTCGGAAAAGTTTGCAATGCAGAACAAAAATTTCAATGGAACAACCCGTCGAAAGATGACCGTTTTCAGGATATTGAAAAATCTGTCACCAGATTTGTGTATTTATTTATAGTGTCACTGCATTTGGGCAAAAACAATGAACTGATTGTAATTAAAAATAATTATTTGTTGGTAGTCATGAAGAATAATCGATAACCAAATATTTTAACGTGTTTAGGATTCAAGAAACATGCTTTTAAATAAATAAAAGTGGAAAATTATTAAAAATATCTTTAAAGGTAATAAAACAATTAAATATATTTTTAATTAAAAAGAATCAGAAAAAAGAAACATCAACTACCTAATTTGCATACCTTTATTTTAGAGCTCATTATTAAGATTTATATTACAGTTAATACTTTCTGCGATTCATCAATCAAAAAATAACATGTCATTTGAATATATTATCCTCGTATGGGTTGGTCGAAATTAATCCTCTCTGGGGCTATTAGCGATGGAACTCGATATTTGAAATCTCCGATGACAGGTACTGCACCAAAGCTCCATAGCTTCCATACCACGTCATATGAGGAATTTCAAATCTAATTTAGTTTAACGCATAGTGGCTTACATTATTCTGCATAATAATCTATGGTAGAATCAGAACTAGAGAATCTAAAATTCGATTCGATCATCGTCAACCATCATGAAATTCTCAACTTGAATCATTAGACTTTTCTTTCAATGATTGATTAAAAGCTTATTAACTTTGCACATATGAGCAGCAGTTAAGTAGTAAGGACGACACTCTATTTCATAAACTCCTCACCACATCAACGTAGCTGTAAATGTGGCAGTGAATATCCGGGTAGTTAGAACCCGTGAACTATGAATCTGAAGCCGCGTAACATACCACTAGACAAAAGTGATCACTCCTGGCCGGAGGCTGTTACTGGCTTATGAAAATACCGCTACAGTAAGTGACTTCATTCCAATTAAATTTCTCTGGTTCTTCTAAATACTGCTGAGAGCTATTTTTTTTTGTCTTTGGTAGTGCCACCTACTTTTCAAAAACAGAAGTTATCTCTGGTAGTGGCACCTACTTTTCAAAAACAGCAGAAAATGCGAGAAGTTAATGTAGTTTGAATTTACATTGATTTGAAATTTATAGCTTACTTGAGTTGAGTGAAACTTAGTAGCTATTTGGATAATTATAGAGGCAGATAAATTTGATGTTTTTCGAAATAAACTTCTCCAGAACACCGTTCAATTTAACATCCGCTTACGAAAAGCGTTCTGTTTGTTGGATTTATAATTAACATCTACTACATGTAACGGGGAAGAGAGAGTCGTTATAACAAGTCGTTAAAACCTCATTAATTTTTACGTGATCCGTTCGACATATCCTCCATCATTAGTGTCAAAACTTTCTGAAACTGTGATGTGTATACATATTTACGAACACTTCAGAGATGGCTATTTTCGGTAGCGGTTTGAGAGGAACACGTAATTGGATTCTTTTATAAAATTATTTTGTGTTATTCATTCTGTGTAAAAAGCTTTACGCACACACACACACACACAGATATATGCAATATAAATACTGAAAAACTGCCCACAAACAAAACCCTCTTTCATAAGCATTATTAAAAGTAGAATTTTAGGTAATATCTAATTTATGACTTGACTTGACAGAGAGTAAATTATTCAGAATCTATAAATCTTTTATATTAGAATCTCTATCAGTTCTGTATTATATTTCATGATGCATAAGAAAAACTAATTTACTTTAACAATTTGTGATCAATAAAATCAATGCATTTTTATTCTCTAGTGGCATAGTTAACTGAATAATTTATTTGTTATTGTTTTCGGAAAAACTCTTGAAAACACATAAACTATTTTATTTTCGTATTTCATGACATTTATTTAGTCTGTTGAAGCAGAATTTATTCACCAAAGATATTACTACAAAAATTTAAGGGAATATTCCATCGTTATTTTTTTTATCTATTTACCTTAAAATAATGACAGCTGTTATAAGTAAATTATTCTCTCACAATTGTTCCTTTTATCAGGATATTTTAAAATATTGAATAGGTTAGATTTTTTAATGTGATTAGTATCATTAAATTTACATTTTTTTCGATATTCTTTTCCGCATATGCACAAGCACATTTTAAAGACATTTCTATAAAAAAAACAATCAAAATTATTTACAATTATAACCGTTAAAATAATCACAACAAAAAAAAATTTAATAACATCCTAAATTATTTCACAGTTAATATTAAGAAAATTATAAAACACTTTCGTATTGAATGATCATTTCACAGTATTTTAAAGTAAAAAAAAATATATACTGTAGGACTTTTTTACAGTAGAAAATATCATTTTCAGTTAATAAATGGTCGTTACTCTGAATGAATGTAGAATATTCGAACTGATAGTAATAATTTGCTTAAATTTTTAGATTTATTTATTTTAGCCAAATTTTATTTCTGCTTACAATGGCTGTAACTGACGCATTGTTCATTATCCATCTGCTCAAAGCCGAATCATGTGGTGTGCATAAATGGTATGGTCACGAACTCGCGATATGAGTGTAGCTGAAGACCCGCCATATAGATGGGTTGATGCACTTTAAATTTGTCCAAGCTTAAAGCTCTCTCGTTGGTGTGATGTGGTAGTTTGGCAGCTCAGGTGTCATCCTCCTCGCTTGACCCAAGCTCAAAGTTACGAGTTTTGCCCCCAATAGACCTACCTCATGTTGCTTTTTAGTGCGACGTTAATTTGCACTCCAAACAGTTCCAAAACAGATTCGACAACAAATTCATAGCTTTTCACTCCCTGGGATTAGATCAACTATTAAACTGATGACTGAAAAATTTATCTGGCCAAATACGAAGAAAGAAATAAGAGAATAGGCAAGGACATGTATTCCCTGTCAAAAATGTGAAGTCCACAGACATACCTTTTGGTTCGTTACTCGGTTACTGGTTGGGGAGTAATGTTGAGACAAATATTATTCAACCCAACAATAAAAATTGTAGTAAAATTATAGAACATTATATTTTGAAAAGTAATCAATAAACAAACAGAAATGTAAAAAAATTATAGAGCAGTATAATTTGAAAAATAATTAATTTTTAAGATGAATTTCATAATTTTATATTTTGGCATTTGTAATTTACTATATTTTCTATTTTATGTAAACTAACTGTATTTATATTAATAGTTGTAAATCTAGAAGCAACTTCATTGTAACCTTTTTCTGCTAACCGGATTAGCAACAATCCGCATTTCGACATTGGACTAGTTGTAACGTTTTGCTGTTAGCGCAGCTAAGCCTAATGGAATAGAAAGTGTTCTTCGAATTTTTTAAAGCAATTTTCTCTATACTTTATCGTTATAGAACCAAATGTTCATAACACTCTAAATCGAGATTTTCGAACGATCGAGATGAACACAGTTGTGTGCCATTCGCCTATCCATTTACGTTTCTCAGTACACCACATAGTTTTCGTCGATAGTAAAATTGAGTCAATGAAATGCAACGTAGAGAAAGCAACCTAGCGTCCCCAACTATCAGTTTATAATTTGTTCGTAAGTATCTGACCTAATTACTCGACCCTTCAGAAATTCAGTAATTAGTTTTACAACTTGTTATGCCTAATGACTAATATGACCCGGAGAATCATAAGAAAACTATACTTTTCATCACTTAACGAATTGTAAGCAATACGATACATATGCAGGGTTGTCAGGAATGAATGACCCGATTACAAAATTTAATAACTCCCAGATGAATAAACAGAAAATGATAATTAATATGTCATTGTAAAGAAAAAACATAAAATCTTGAGTTTGCAACATTGTTTTTGTCCAATAAGTGGCAGCAATGTTGTAAAGATGTTTTTGAAATTGTAAGCAGAAGTGGAAATGGAGTCGCAGCGAGAATAGGCGTTTTGCATGCTCTGGTTGGCAAAAAGTCAGTCAGTTATCACGGTTCATCTCGAATTTAGGAGAAAGTACCATAGAAATGCACCGACATCTAAGAGTATAAGAAGGTGGTATAAATTTTTCCAGGAAATTGGATGCCTGTGTTAAGGCAAAAGTCCGGGGCGACCAGGTTGTTCGTCAGAGAATGTTGAAAGAGTGCGAGAGGGAGTTCAAAGACATCAACGGCTCGTGCTAGTCGTGAACTTATGTTACCTCAGTCTACCATAT
Source organism: Trichonephila clavipes (assembly GCA_019973935.1). NCBI lineage: Eukaryota > Metazoa > Arthropoda > Arachnida > Araneae > Nephilidae > Trichonephila > Trichonephila clavipes. The sequence goes on along the minus strand of BMAU01007216.1, from coordinate 598,239 downwards.
GGACTGAATTGAGAAAAAAAATGTATTTTAAGCCGCACAAATTGAAAACCGTGCAAGAATTGAATCATAGTGGCGAGTTGCACGTCTAAATTACTCCCTTTACATGGATGAAGCTGTGCAAAATGATCATTTTTTTCATTCAACTCGTATTTATTTTACGTCAAGAAACGTTAGGTACGAAAAAAATTTCATATTTTATCTTTACAATGACATGTTAACTATCATTTTCTGTTTATTCATCTGGGAATAATTAAATTTTGTAATCGGGTCGTTCATTCCTGATAACCCTGTATATAGTTCACGAATTGCAATATGGCAATATTTCAAAATAAAAGACTAAATAATGATCACGCAGTTCCTTTCACACGAGAATAATTTGCTACAAATATTAAATTTCTACAAGTCCTTTCCTCAGTATAACAATTTCAATTTCCACTAGTGTATTGAGTGAAATACATTTTATAATAATTAACCCAAAATCCCTTCAATGGTTCTGCCTAAACCACTTAATTAAACCCATTGAAATTAATTTTACTAAGCATAATTTATTCTTAAACAATTCAAGCTTGACAGCTAAAAAGCGAGTAAAGAGGATTTGTTTGAATTCTCCCAAACTTTCTGAAAACTTTTTTGAAAGGTCATTATTTAATTTTTAATAAATGCAAATTATATTTGTTAAACTTTTTTAATTGCTCGAATGTATTCATATTTACCTCACAAAATTTAACTGTAACAATGTACTTTACTTCCATAGAGGATAAGTTAAATTGTACATTATAATAAGATTAACTGTTATTCTGAATGAATTTAATTTGTTACGTAGGTCTCGCTAAGAATTTTAAGTTATTGGTAGTTAAATTTTTTTTTAATTACTTAAAAGTCGTAACGGTAGGTTTTTGTTCAATAAACTGCTGTTTGTAAAAAATGCAACACCATGAAGGAATAATCAGAATTAAATGAAATCTAATACATAAACGATTTGTATTAGTACAAATAAATGACGAATTTTCAAAGCAAAAAAAAAACACAATATTAAGTGTCCGAAATCAGTATTTGGTATAGCCACCACGCGCTGCAATAAGTGCTGCTATACGACTTGGCATGGAGTCAAACAAATTTTGAATGTTTGCCTATGGAAGAGAATTCCATATTGCTTGTATGCGCAGCAAAAGTTCGTCTTTTAAAGCAGCAGAACGTGGATCACGAGCGAAACGCCGACCAACCAAATGCCACACGCGCTCAATAGGCGACATATCCGGCGAATAAGCGGACCAAGGAAGAAGTTGCATGTGTTGGGCTGAACAGAAGTATCGAACAGTCTTTGCAACATGTGGGCGGGCATTATCATGCTGAAAGATAGCTCCACGGATGGCTTGAAGGAAGGGCACGATTTTGGGCAGTAGCACTTCACGGACGTACCTGTTGCCATTGAGATTATCTTCAATTCGTAGCAAATTAGATAATTCCTGATACGAAATCACACCCCAAACTATAACTTTGGGTTATAGGCCACTATGTAGTTCGATAACGCACTTTGTAAGGCAGCGTTCACCGGCATAGCGTCTAACACGAATGCGGCCATCATGCCCCACAAATTGAAGCGTGATTCATCTGAAAAGACAACTTGGTACTAATTAGCTTACCAGGCTCTGTGCTCATGAGCCCATTGCAGACGCAGCCGTCGATGGTTTGCCGTGAGGGGGATCCTGTATAAATGCTCCCTTGCACGCAATCCACGGTGCAGCAGAAGTCGACGAATTGACGAAGCCGACATTAGTACACTTGTAACAGTAGGCCAACTGCCTGAAGGAAGTTTTACGGTCATTCACCGCCATGCAGAGCAGGTGTCAATCGTCGCGCGCTGACGTCCCCTTCCGTCGTCCACTGCCAGTTTTTCGAGTTGTTCGGTGCTCGTCGGTCCACTGCTTGCAAACTCGCATCACTGTGGAACTGTTCCGCTTCACACGAGCTCCTTTTGCGCGATAGGAAAATCCTCTTTCTCGAAGGCCTTTAATCCTCTCCCCGTTCAAACTCCGTAAGTTGTTGGAATTTCTCCTACTTCGGCCTCACTAAATGTTCGCCACTAACAAATAATCTTTATTTTCAACGTCCCGCTACAACCCTCTATTTATACGCTTTCAGCATCAGTTCAAAGGGTGCTGCGCAAGCCACGCATGCGCGGTGGCTCTGAAACTTTACTATTTTACGTAACATCCTATAATTGATATTTGCTTCAAAGTCCATTTAATTCTGATGATTCCTTTATAGTGTTTCATTTTTTACAAACAGCAGTGTAAGATTTCCCCCTCTTTTCGCTTTATTTTTGTGTATACTATATGAACATGTTTTTTAAGTATTATTTTTTATTCCTAATGGGCTGCGGGTTGGTAAAACACCAACCCGCAGCCTAGGGCAATTCCCGAAAGCTGGTATCTCTTTTTAGTGCGGCACCATACAGGCGGATACCAATCACCGCAGGTAATTTTTGACGCCCAGTTTCCTCCCTAGAGGGAGGCACCTGAGTTCTGACGATATGGGACTCTGTTTTTAAAGTATTATTAACATGTAAAATTATTTCTAAGTACAGGTGCATTAATAGTACGATTTTTAGGAAAGTTTCTCTTCAATGAGAAGATGTGCCTTAAATTATAAATCTTAGATACCTAAATACAGTGTATTTTCTTTGAGTAATGTACATTTTTATTTATACAATAATGTTATATTCTTAGATTATTCTATCTGAATAGTGAATTTTTTGAAATATCGTATTGATTAAAATAATTTTACGAGTATTTATTTTTTCTACAGATGAGGTCTTACTATAATTTCCTTCAAGTTTGAAAAAGTTAAATCAAATTTACATTTCTCAAAATTGCGCCATTAATTACATTCATAAAATGAAACTAATTGGTTATGTTAGACCTGCTAATAGTAAAAGCTATACTATGTTTAGAATTTGGTAATACGCTTAAAGATCCCTAGATATTAAAGTACGCCTTTTCTTGCAGTTACCGAATATTTGGATTTATTTAATAACCGCAATATGTGAGGAATGTGTCTAGGACAGTGCTTCTCTAACTTTTAATGTACGCGATCCACTATCTCATCATCATTTTCATCGCACCCCACTCCATACGATAACAATGTATTCAATTCAATAATGCTATACTATGACTCTAAAGCTACAATGCGACTTTAACCTCTTATGGACCACCGACGCATATATACGTCTCGCCCAGCCAAAGCATTAATTTTCTGGACGTATATATACGTCTTTCCAAAGTACGATCTTTAGTGGGAAAGGCTATCCATAAAATTATTCCGAAGGCTTTGGAATGCAATAAAAGGATCTTGATAGTGATTGCGAACGATTTACTTATTTCAAAGAATTTGCTTATTTATTCCTTTTCTACCACACCCCCAATACACCACATATGTGGTAAAGGGGGGCATTGGGGAGCGAATCGCGTCGTTTTTAATCGGCATTTAAGGGCTTAATTATAAACCGTACATATTATCAAGATAATTGTTAATTCTTTCATAATTTTATATCTGACAAGCCCACTCGCAATTATTAAACTTTCCTTAAGGGGACTTGGTACCCTAAAAATCACAAACCTATCGTTTTTTTAATTTTCATTTATTCTTATTCTTTGCATTATTATCTTTCGATTGATATATCACTTGTGCATGTCGGAAAGTTAGAAGTTTACTAAAACTTCATTTGAAAACAAATTAGGCAATTCAGCCACACCCCCTTTTTAGAAAAAAAAGCTAAAAAATGCTTTATGATAAAAAAAATCTATTTTAGAAATAGAAATAATAACTATAAAAAAGAATGTGTAGTATTAAAAGCAGAATATTTCCGAGGCAATACAATAATGTAATTTTTCTTCCTTGTGAAATGTGTGCATGTAAAATTTTTAAATTAAGGCATTTTATACTAATAATTTTATATAATTTCAGTTCTTCTTCCTGATATATTTTTCATAAAAATGTAATACTTTAATATTATAAGAAGAAAAACAGCTAAAATTTCTGTCGTGACAGAAAAAAAATTTTTTTAACATTTTTCTTGAATTTTCTTGTGCAATTAGTACTCTCTAAAAGTTGATCATTTATAAAAATGTGTGGGTTGAAAACATATGAAAATGCAATTATTTTAAAGAAAAACGTATAAGTAATATCTTAAAGTGGTATTTTAAGTTTAATTAAGCTTATAATAATTATTTTTTCAGAATTATAAACTTTAAAGTGGTTTTTCTCAGTTTGTGTTTTTCGAAACCTTAGAGCATTCAAAATGCTACTCCTTCGACAATTATTTACCAATCACTTCAATTTTTTTCCTGCGTGTCGAAAATAAAGCATGTAATAAAATTAGGGATCCGTTTTGCTATAAACTGAATACTTTTGTTTTAAAAAAAAATGTAAGACATGTTGGCTTTTTCGTTGATTTTTAGCCTGTATATCAACATTTTATTTTTTTTCTCGAAAACGAATGAAGTTATTCTAAAATCGATCTCTTAAGTTGTTAAGAACATCCATAAGAATATTATAAAAAAAATTCAGGTCAAAAAATTAATTTTTACACAAGGAGTAGGATTTTAAAATTTTCCCAATTTTCTTCAAAAAATTAAAATTTTTAAAATTGTGTGAATAATATATGAAAATTTTCATCTGGTAACATTTTCTTGAATAGAAAAATTGTATAAAATGCTAAAATATAATTTTCAAATACGTAAATAAAGAAGTTTGCTCAAAGGGTGCCAAGTCCCCTTAACTTAGTATTGTTAAATTAATTATAAAATACATCGCGCAGTAATGATATATTTATATGTGTATTACATTAATGTAAATGTGTATTTATTTTTTTATTATGTCGGAATGTGTTTTATTTGTTTTCCTTCAAAAAATTAATTATTTCTTAAAATCTTTTGTTTTCGACTTTTCAATAGGATCGTGCCCCCCTCATAGGATTATCATTTCCCACTAGGGGGGCGCGCCCCACAGATTGAGAAACACTGTGGTATATGGTATCTAATATACAAAACATATTAAAACTTTTAATAAATGGGAGAAAGAAATAATAAAATTAAATGAAAACTACGAAACAAGTGTCCGATTTTATGATTTAAAAACCTGATACCTGCTTCCTTATTTTATAATATATTTATATATATATATATATATATATATATATATATATATATATATATATATATATATATATATAGATATTAAGGATTTCTTATTTCTCATACCTAAAGTAATATGCCTGCAGAATGAGAAAAATTAACATTTAGTTGATATTTTTTATTTAACAAGAAACTATCTTTCTTTTTAATTTGATCTGCATTGCGAAGGTATTCATTCTTTTAAGGGACAAAATTCATGATATATTTATACTGTTTTTATTTAACCCATAATATTGAATTCCTATTGAGCCATTAATTGTCTCGGAATTAGATGAAACAAGATATACGATTTAAATTTAAAAAATTAGTTACAAGATCAGCCACTTGTAAAATAATTTTTAAGGAACAACTCGGAGAAATTGTTTTGAATTTTTACTTATCTTGCCTTTGCGAAAATGTACTTATTTAATTTCTTTACTATTTTTAAGCAGTGCACAGATTACAATATTGCATTATTTTCGGATTTTATGAAACTTAAAAAGTTCCTCTTTAAAACCTCTAAAACACGAATTTCTCTTTACCTGTAAAAGATGAAATTATTTCTTTATTCTTAAATGCATCACAATCTATGTATATTTAAATATTCTGTAATTTATAATCTCCATAAAATGGTGGGAAGAAAATGTATGCAATTATTTTATCAGTGATAGAATTTTTTATATCATATAAACATAAAATTTTTCCTAAGAAACAATAAATTTATTTAGGGATTTTTATTTAAAGATACATTTTTTTTTCATTCCACTTTAAGAGTTGGAATGTTTGTAGAATTATCAGCTTTTCAGTTCTGCTTTGTTATATATAATTAACGAAAACACTTTGATTTCTCTAATGTATCTCAGTGGAGGGTAGCGTGCGGCAACTAAGAGAATGGGTGGGCGAACAAACAAAAGTGCTTAATGGAGTCTGAATTATTTGGATTGCGTGTAAAGACGTTCATCATAGGACGTTCACACAATTTAACTTCCACGCAAAACAGGAACATTGTTAGACATCGCATGCTATTAATTCTCCAAACGCGTTGAACTTTATAGATTTTTGTGGCGGAATGGAAAATTATGAATAAGAAGTTGTAAACTTTCATTAAAAGAGCTTAAGGTTCTCTTTGCCTGTTAAAGAATGAAATCCGAATTCAGAAAGTAATTTTCAAGAAAAGAAAAATAGAAAATATTACATTAAATAGGAAATATATAGGGTGGTTCCGAATTTATGGTACAAACTTTAAGGGTAGATGTGGGACATTGTAACAATCATTTATTGTATAGAAAAATATGGGCGCAAGTGGCGTTGTGAGGCGCAATCAGGGGAAATAAAAGAAAACAGAAATGGAGTTATATCAGTTGGTTGAGTTGCTGGTAGGGGCAGTAGATGTCTAGCCGTCGCTCAAAATGATGCATCTCAGTAGGGGAGTAGCAGAAAGCGCCATCCCCAATTGTGCAGACGTTTACGATGGCAGACTTGACGTGCTCCGAAAACGCACATATGCATTATATGTACAGCCGTGCAAATGGTAATTGCAGAGCTGCTCCGCAAATGTATCACGCGCAGTTTCCTCATCGACGAATGTCGGAGCACAGAACTTTTTAGTGGTTACATCGTCAACTTCGTGCAACAGGTTCGTTAAAGGTCATCAGACATGATGCTGGTCGACGAAGAGACGTACCCAGTCCAAGTCTGGAAGGAAACATCTTGAACGTTGTGGCTCATAGACCCAAGTCAAGTACAAGAGTTTTTGCTCATCAAGTGTGAGTCATCAGACCGTTTGTAAAGTGTTACCCGAAAATGGCTGACACCTCTTCCATATTCAGCAAGTACAAGCTTTGAATCTGGCAGACTATCTTCGACAGCAAGTGGTTGGTACATAATATGCGCTGCAGCTTCACTTCATAGATCATGGGCTTAACAGTTATGAACAGTTATTGTAAACGTTACACTCGTCGACGATGCTTTTAATAAACACTTTGTCTCTTATTTTTTCTGTTTGTGCCTCGCAGCGTCAGTTGCACCCATACATTCCTATACAATAAATGATTGTAAGAATATCCTGTACCTACCCTTAAAGTTTGTACCATGAATTCAGGACTATCCTGTATATATTTCCTAATTTTAACCACTTAATTTAAGAATGTTTTGAAAAAAAAAACCTGTCCTAAGTTTCCAAGTTTTTTATATCTGAATTTTAAAGTTTACCATGAATATAGACTATCCTTATGTTTGTGTGAATATTATTTTTCAATATAATATTATTCATTATAAAAGATATTGTGAATATATAACAGTGTCTATTATAATAGATTATGATTATAGCTTATTATTTTTAATGAATATTTTCTTTCAAGACACAAAAAAATATTCCTCGAACTTTTAACCTAAGAAGATAATATATTCTGAGTTTATCGAAAAAAAGTAGCTTTATAATAATGTAATTCTCATTTGTGTTTGGATAAATCAATTTTTCCCATGATCGGTTGGTTGAAATTTTCGGCACAGTCTTCTCGAAATAAATTTTGCCTAACACAAAGAGAAAATTTTATATTTTGACAATTAAAGCAATTTTAAATCTTAATTATGAGCAATACAGGAAGAACTTCCTACTGTAAAATTATAAGAATAAGAAAAAAATTAATCTTTTACAATAAATTGAAATTTAAACCAAGTTAATTAAAGTTAGAATGTATGATTTAAAATGTTTCAAATGAGAGAGAGAGAGAGGAGATAGCAGAGTTCAAAGCAGAAAATTTAGTTATGATACGTCTCACAGTCAGAGTACAAACACAATGATTACTTATAAAGAGATCTTATAGAATAAATTATAGTTTAAAAAAAACTAAAAAAACACGCTTTTATGGTTAATATCGAACTAAAACGTAAAAAGTAATTCTTAATATAAGAATAAAATGATTAACGAGAAAATTAATGTCATTGGAGTAAAAGCAGGGGGTGCTCTAAATCAATTGTTATAATTTCTTACTAGTTCCATTCCGCAATGCTGAGTTAGTGTAAAAATGTAGTACAAAGCACCCCACACACGCTTTTACCAAAATGATACAAATTTTCTCGTTAAACATTTTATTCTTATAAAGGGTGTTTTTTTAGAGGTATAGAACTTTAAATTGCAATAAAACAACGATGTATTATTCGATTGACAATTTTTTTTTATTCGAAAGATAATCTTGTGGCATTACATTTTAAATATGATTTCTGGCATAGGACTGCCACGGCTGGCTCGGATGTAGTCCAATCTGGACGTCCAATTTTCGATGACTTTTTCCAACATTTGTGGCCGTATATCGGCAATAACACGGCGAATGTTGTCTTCCAAATGGTCAAGCGTTTGTGGCTTATCCGCATAGACCAATGACTTTACATAGCCCCACAGAAAATAGTCTAGCGGTGTTAAATCACAAGATCTTGGAGGCCAATTCACAGGTCCAAAACGTGAAATTAGGCGGTCACCAAACGTGTCTTTCAATAAATCGATTGTGGCACGAGCTGTGTGACATGTTGCGCCGTCTTGTTGGAACCACAGCTCCTGGACATCATGATTGTTCAATTCAGGAATGAAAAAATTAGTAATCATGGCTCTATACCGATCACCATTGACTGTAACGTTGTGGTCTTCATCGTTTTTGAAGATGTACGGACCAATGATTCCACCAGCCCATAAAGCGCACCAAACAGTCAGTTTTTCTGGATTTAACGGTGTTTCGACATACACTTGTGGATTAGCTTCACTCCAAGTGCGGCAGTTTTGTTTGTTGACGTAGCCATTCAACCAGAAGTGCGCTTCATCGCTAAACAAAATTCATTCGCTTAAGAAAATTGGGAACAACGGCAATCTCGTTTTGGGCCCATTCGACGAATCTATGCCTTGCTTGATGATCGTTTTGATGAATTGCCAAACCAAACTGAGAATAAATCACTTGACAGCTGTTAAATCGGTCGCCATCTTGGAAAGTAATGCCAACTTAAACTTCTATACCTGGAAAAAAACACTCTTTATTAAGAATGATTTTTTTTTCACTTTTTAGTTCGATTAACCATAAAAGTGTGTTTTTTAGTTTTTTTTAAATTATATTTTTCCTTTTTTAGTTCAATCTACAATAAAAGCACGTATTTTTAGTTTTTTAAACCATCATTTATTCATTGATGAATTAATCTTAAATGCGTCATTTTTTAGAATCTGAAATACCCATTGGCATCCTATCAGTGCATCGAAACGGCCTGGTTTGCAAAATGTAGGATCAGCCAACTGAAGAAAATCTGAAAGAGCTAAGTTTGAAGTATTTCATGCGAAAGCAGGTGTTAAGTCAATGATATTTTTCACTACTGAAACTTGCACCGGCATTAGACATAAAAGTACACTTTTTGAATCGAAGAGTTTGTGAGAAACTATTTTTTTAAATCCGGTGACCTCTGAATCAATTCTCAGCTGTTTTGGTAAAATGAAGCAATGAATGATGTTTCATTCCACAGATCCAACCAGAGAATTTAGAAAAACAGATAGATTTCTAAGTTTAGTAAAACAAAAGGTTTTTTTTTCACATGCACGAGTCCTTTTTTATTTCCCTTTTTAGAAAAACTAGATGATTGTTTATATAATGGTAAGAAATTGCTGACGCTTGTTTTCACTTTTAGGGTTGTAACTTAACCTTTTAGTCACCAAATCTGGAAATGCGACCTGGAATTAGTCGCCAAATCTGGAAATCGTTATTCCTGATGATTCTGATCGGGACAATGGGACAAAATTATAAAATTATTGTATTGTCATCGGTCCTTGACAAGTGTGCAAAATTTTGAATTAATCTGACCTTTTAAAGTGCGTAAAAATGGGGCTCAAATATCCCGTTACATACAAGTGAAGCTTGTAAAAGCGTGTTAAAAAGAAAAATCTCTTAGAGGGACTCAAAGAAGAGTTTTTTTCCCCGCATGTCTAACTGGTAAACAAGTTAAGTGGCATCTTTTCTTCTGCATGATTGAGATTTCCAATTACAATCAGTGAACCTTACATAATGGAAAAAAATTCTTGTTTATTTCAAGATTTCATTAATCTTGCTAATGGCCTTGAAGAGCAAATTTGATGCATTTCTGATACAATATCACGGTATGAAATCATAGATGAGATTGAAGACTCAAATTGGGCAACACTACAAAAAATGAGTTTAATATTTCATCTCTTATATCTTGGGGCTGACCAAATGTTTATTTTGTACACTAAATTGAAAAAATACAGACTTATATAAAGTTTCATGTTTTTAAGGATCCAACATGGAAAATGACTATAAGCGTTTACTTGTATAAATATCTAAATATTTTACTATCTGCCTGAAATATGTATGAAAAAATGCCTTCTGTGAGATTTCAGTTTTACTATCAATATGTCTTTTACTTAATCTTCTGTAATTTTACTGGATGGAATATTAGAACATACCTGATGAAAGTTTTTCAATTTTAAAATTGTAATATCATAGGCAATTTTTGGTTATAACCAAAAAATCAGTTATTAAGAGCAAGACATTTCTTGCTGAAAAAAAATTTCCGATTTGTGTGGTTCTTGTTCTTTTTATACAAAAATAACCTTAATCAAATCTGATATTTGTTTTTAATGAATACAACTGGTGTATGATTCACAATGAGGTATACATAAAGTGAAATTCGTTGGATTTTTCGCTTTCATTAGTGTACGAATATTTATGTTTAATTTTTACAACTGCAAACTTAATGAATTTAACACTAATAATGCATCTTCATTTAATAATTTTTCATTTAACTTTAAACAAAATTTTCATTCTAAAAATTCTTTTAGAGAAACATTTTTTCCTACCTCTACTTTACTACCTATAGATTTTCCCTGTAGTTTTGAGGTCAAATTGCCAACATATTACCAAGTAAACAATCTTTAATTCGAATTCATTAAAAATATATTCATTAATTAAAAAAGTTTTATTCATATGCAAAAGTGATAAAAAATATCCTTGAATAGTTAACTTACAATTTCACTGGAAAAAATGATTACATTTTTTATGTATCGGACTCTATTTTTTTCCAATACATATGAAACTCCGTTTAAGCACAACCATGAAATTAAAAAAAAATTAACATCAACACCAACAAAAAAAGCAAAACGGAAAAAGCAAAGCTAACTATTCGTAAGCTACCTATTCAGCATAGCATGCGTTACACGAAAACGCAACAACCATTAAAAATATATCGTCCTGTACCGGGAATCCCTAAATCATTTCTTTCGACGTACGTTAATTACCTTCACGAGCAGAGATAGTAAAATTAATGGCTTCTTTTTGCCCTCTCATGAAATGAAAGGCTCCTTTCAAACGGAAGGCGGGACGTGATATCTTAATACCTGCTTTCAACATCAGTTATTGTGTTGTGGAGGAGGCTGTTCCTACATTTTAATAACGCTCCAGCTCCAATGGATGGCTTTTCGAGCTTGGTGTGCATCCTCCTTCGCATCATGCAGCTGATTGGAGGCTTGGGATTTTATTAAATTGGTCGTTTCCTCTAGATTGTGAGGGGTTTGCTGTAAAATAAAATGTAAAAAGACATCGATCAGTATTTGAGACGTTGCCTTGTGTGTCTTAAGTTTGAAAAAAAGGATGTAGTTTATGTTGTTAGAGATGTAAGGAGACATATCATCTCATTTTGAATGAATACGGAAAGAATTGGTTTGTACATCCTTTCTGACTATGACATCTAGAATAGAGGAATTGTACTGGTCTGACTTTTTTTTACAAGCTTTATTTTCAATTCTTTTAAATTATTTTTTAAGTTATATAGTTTTATAATATATTTTTAAGTCATGTTTTGTAAATGCTTGACTTAAAAATATAGTCTAAAAATAAAGTAAAAATAAAACAAATAATATTTTTAAAAAAGTGAGAATAAAAATTTTCCAAAATTGTTCTGTTTTTTAAACTTTTTTTTGGTTTCAAAACATATATTCCTAATATTTATTTAACAACAGGATTTACGAGATTTAAATCTCTTTGATTTAAATCTGCATTCAAAATATTATGATGTTGAAGAGAACTGAAAATTTAATTAGAATTGCTGCATATTAATTTTTCATAAATTCATTTACATACGATGTTGAGATAAAAAGTACATATAAATGTTTTTCTTCTTTTTAAGTCATTGTTGCTGTTTTTTGTTTATTATTATTATCTAAAAAGCCTAATAATTACGAGTTTATTAAGGCAGTTTGACTAAAACAAGTTTCACTTTAGTTTAATTTGTTTAAGTTAGTTGAATTAAAGTTAATAAAAAAATTTAATAAAATTTTGATCCTTAATTATAAAGGGTGTTTTTTTTAAAGGTATAGAACTTTAAATTGCAATAAAACAACGATGTATTATTCGATTGACCTGAATTTTTTTATTCGAAAGATAATCTTGTGGCATTACATTTTAAATATGATTTCTGGCATAGGACTGCCACGGCTGGCTCGGATGTAGTCCAATCTGGACGTCCAATTTTCGATGACTTTTTCCAACATTTGTGGCCGTATATCGGCAATAACACGGCGAATGTTGTCTTCCAAATGGTCAAGCGTTTGTGGCTTATCCGCATAGACTAATGACTTTACATAGCCCCACAGAAAATAGTCTAGCGGTGTTAAATCACAAGATCTTGGAGGCCAATTCACAGGTCCAAAACGTGAAATTAGGCGGTCACCCAACGTGTCTTTCAATAAATCGATTGTGGCACGAGCTGTGGGACATGTTGTGCCGTCTTGTTGGAACCACAGCTCTTGAACATCGTGATTGTTCAATTTCAGGAATGAAAAAATTAGTAATCATGGCTCTATACCGATCACCATTGACTGTAACGTTGTGGCCTCCATCGTTTTTGAAGAAGTACGCACCAATGATTCCACCAGCCCATAAAGCGCACCAAACAGTCAGTTTTTCTGGATGTAACGGTGTTTCGACATAAACTTGTGGATTAGCTTCACTCCAAATGCGACAGTTTTGTTTGTTGACGTAGCCATTCAACCAGAAGTGCGCTTCATCGCTAAACAAAATTCATTCGCTTAAGAAAATCGGGAACAACGGCAATCTCGTTTTGGGCCCATGCGACGAATCTACGCCTTGCTTGATGATCGTTTTGATGAATTGCCAAACCAAACTGAGAATAAATCACTTGACAGCTGTTAAATCGGTCGCCATCTTAGAAAGTAATGCCAACTTAAACTTCTATACCTGGAAAAAAACACTCTTTATATGCTGAAGCTTTATCTGAGCCTCATTATTTATCATTTTACTCTTTTCAGTATCATGCTATGTGAAATGCTGTTTTAAATTTAGTATTTATTGTTTTTAAATTTAGCTTAAAAAACGGGGGTTGGTAATTTATATTTTTTATCGATATGTTAAGTTATTTATGGGAAATAGATTGGAATAACGTTGCGATATAATTCGTACTCTCTAAGTGTATAAGGAATATTTGAATAATAGTAGATAAACTTTATGATGTGACAGCTTAGTAACTACAGAAAAAAATCCCCCCTCCCCCAAATTGTTTAACGATGGTAAATTATTTTTTTAAAATATTGTATTCTATTTATGTGTTAAACTCCAATATGGTGGAATGCAAACTAAATTTGTAGATTTAAAGTAAGCTGCATCACATCATTTCAAATGATGCTGAAATCAAACCTGCATGATTTAAAAGTATTACAAGAGACATAATTGCTATAATTCTTTAGTTATTATAAAATTATACCGTTGTTAATTTTGTAAGATTTGACAAAAATTACCAACGGTAAATTTTGTAATGCTTGACAAAGCCTTTCGCCTTATTATTAAGCTGTTTTTCAATTTCTACTATTATTTCACTCTCTCCTTATATATATATATATATATATATATATATATATATATATATATATGCTCAAATTTTCAATCGTTAATAAAATACTTTCTATTCATCCATTCAAGTTCAAATACATTTTTTTAAACTTGTAGTGGGGGACACTTGATATTAATACAGTTTCCTCAAACAATAATTCATTAATTAAATTAAAAATGAGTAAATAGTAACAATCAAAATAATAGTCCTACGGCATATATAGAAAGTCGTTCGTAGTGTCCGTGTAGCGCAATGGATAGCGCGTTGAACGCGTTATTCAAAGGTAGTAGATTCGAATCCTACCTGGGCTGACCTAATTTCTGAGAATGTGATTTCTTTTTTACTATACTATTTTATTAGAATATTTAAATTTAATTAATGAATAAATAGTAACAAAAAAATAGTACATCACTCTATATAGAAAGGAAAATGGAAAATTGCAAGGAAAATCGCTTTCTATTTTGCAACTTAGTGTTGTGATTATGTCATATATATATATATATATATATATATATATATATATATATATACACTCTGTCGCAAAAATATATGCACCCAGAAGAAATCAAGCTACAATCACGAAACTCGGCAAAAATGTAGTCTGGTAAGAGATATGCAAATGATTAAAATTTCGAAGCCAATGAGACAAGGCTAAGTGTGCTACGCGCATATTAGTTGCGCAACTGGGAGAGTTTAAAAGCATGAGTACGAGCGCCGTACGGCTATCCAAACGAATCTGATGACTTTGATAGACGATATTGAGACTTAGGATGCCTCTAAGACGTAACCGGCGGCAGTACGAGCAGCTGACGGACTTTGAAAGGGGCCGTATAATAGGCCTCAGAGAAGCAGGTTGGTCGAATAGACGTATCGGCCGCCACCTCGGTCGGAGTGATATGGTAGTTGCTCGGTGTTGGCAACAGTGGATCACAGAAGGTAGAGTGTACCGTCGCAGAGGGTCAGGACGTCCCAGGAACACAAATGATCGCGAGGATCGTGCAATCAGAAGAGTGGCCACTTCGGCACCAACAACGTCGCTAGCATCGATTCAACGCCACTTACCTCCTTCCAGACATCCAGTGTCATCAAGAGAAACCATAAGGAGACGACTGACCGAAGTTGGCTTGAGGAGCCGACGTCCGCTAAGACGCTTACCACTGACCCCACATCATAGGCAGTGTCGACTGGATTTTTGCCGACCTCGGGCAACTTGGAGTGTGACAGACTGGAGACGTGTCATCTCCAGTGATGAATCCCGATTCAGTCTCAGTGATGATGACCACCGCACACGTGTCTGGAGGCGCACCGGCCAGCGGTCCGATCCGGCATTTATTGTCGAGCGGCATACAGCAATTTCACAAGGTGTGACAGTGTGGGGAGCAATTTCTTGGGACACACGATCATCTTTAGTGGTCCTTCAAGGCACTTTGACAGCTCGCAGATACGTGGACGATATTTTAACGCCAATTGTGCTACCCATGCTATCAAGTCGCCCAGGTGCCTTTTATCAACAGGATAATGCTCGTCCACATACTGCGCGACTCTCCCAACAATGTCTTCAAGGATATGACGTCCTACCATGGCCTGCCAGGTCACCAGATCTTTCGCCAATAGAGCATGTCTGGACGCGCTGGGAAGGCAACTGCAGTCGTCCCGAGATACAGGAGAATTAACTGCGCAGATGCAAAGACTATGGCAGGATCTTCCACAGGGGGTCATAAGTGATCTAATTGAATCGATGCCACGCCGAATTTCGGCTTGTATAGCTGCCAGAGGTGGCTTTACTACTTACTGATTTTTAACCTTTTGCAAGCTGTAACCGCTTAATAAAATGATATTTTGTTCTGAATTTTTAATCATTTGTTTATTTTCATATACACTACATGCATACCAAATTTCGTGAATGTAGCTCAATTTCTTCTGGGTGCATATATTTTTTTGCGACAGAGTGTATATATAGGCTTTATGCTTTCCATCGCAAATTCCAATGTTAGTACACAGCTGCAATAACCCCACTTATCGTTCCTAAGTCCGAGGTTGCACTTGGATATTTTATAAATTTTTATTTTTTAATTTTGTTTGAAAACGATGGAATTTTATCTTCTATATTCGCCATTGATATTTTGAAATAGGATTTAGTATTATAAGATTCGTATATTTCAATTTTTTAATTTATTACTGTGATTGATTGTTGATGATTGATTTTATGTATTTAAATATATATATATATATATATATATATATATATATATATATATATATATATATATATATATATATATATATATATATATATACATATATTAATTGTAACTATTTAATAAAAACTAACTAAAATAATAATAAAAAAGTAATCTTTTCTTTGTTTACCTAAGTAGGAATTGACTTAAAAAATTCTTTTTATAGTACTTATTATTAGTATGATCTTATGTTGGATCGTAATTACCTAAATGCTCTGTTTTAATAATTAAAAGTTGAAATAATAAATTACTTAAATATTTTTAAATCCTTCAAAAGTTACGTCTGAAAAACGAGAATGGAAGCAACTAAACTTGACATAATTACAATCACATTGCCTGAGTTCTTTGATGCATGTATAAATTGTTAAATGCTTAAGATTAATAAAGAGTGCATAATGGAATCTTTAAAATTAAATTTGGTCCCGATTATTTTTAATAACTGACTATTTCCTGCTTCTTTTAACTATTCTGATTGGTAAGATATTTAGAACGACGTACTAAATCAAAATCATGAGCAATCTTATATTTCGATTTGGATATGATGGAAATTTCTGAGATTCCAAACGGACAGCAGATGTTTGATGTCATTTGTCTTTAAAATATTTTGAAGATCTAGCTATTCTGAAAAGCCGTTGAATTTCTAATTTTTAACTACCATTAGTTGTTTTCATATGCCTAAAATGATATTTTAGAATGTGTCTTGAAAGTTGCTAAATGTGTTCATTTTCAGTTAAGGCTGAAAGTAAGTAATTATTTCAATCCTATTAGGGAAATTTGTAACATTTGTCATTTCATATATATTTTAATACTCTCTCTCTCTCTTTATATATATATATATATATTGTATTGTTATGCAAACTAGTTTTTTTAAGCGTGGCTATAATTTTAAAGTAAAAGATTACATTATTAAACACTGCAGCCTCTTTCTATCTATCAGAACAAGATATATAAGTTCGAGTTTTTTATTTGAAATTTTAAGTAATATCGTACGAAGAATAAAAAAAAAATTTACAGTGTATACAGAAAAGTTAACTTCCACGATCTTTTAGCATATGAATGGCACTCATCTAGTAAGTCTAATTGCTAAATGTGTCTTGTTTTATCTTCTCAGATGATTTTACGTTAGTGTACCTAGATTTAATTCAATATGCAAAAGATACTCTTAACTGTAACCATATTTTTTTTCGCGAAAATTTTTTATAGTTCTGTTTTAAAACAAAATATCTCTAGATTTAAAATTAATTATTTGTTATTGGTGTTAATTCAACATTATATATAGTCGTTACATATTTGTACAAGAATCTCTCACATTAAAAATACTGTTTTTGAAGATCACAACCTAAATCAAAATGTAATTCACAGAAATATACAAAGAGCATCGAGAGTTTGTTAAATATGTATCTTACTTTTTGTTAAATAATTAAGATTTTCAATTTTTTAAAGGCAACATTTTAATGCAAATTTTCTGTTTTAAACAGATATTTTTTAATAGAAGAATTTGAAATTTTTAATCCATAACGTCGTGTTTATTTTTTTTTATGTAATGGTCTTTATAAATTTTTTTGAAGAATCATAGAACAATTCAAATAAAACATATGCTAATACATTCAAAATATTATTTTTTTTTAAAAAAAAGGGGGCTGTGATTCTCCTTTTATTATCTCAATTTGACTTGCTTATAATTTGTCATAACTTATATCGTTTTTTGTAAATCGCTATATCGTAAAATATCCATCTAAGTCTATTGTTCAGCACTTTAGTTCAGCATTTGATTGAAGTTCGGTTTTTCAGTGATTCTAACAATATTCAGACATTGATATAACTTATTTTACCTCAAACTATTTTAAACAACTTATGATGATTTAAAGTTATTTCATAGAAAACACATGAGTGAATTTTAAATGAAGGAGGATGGTGGAGAACCAGATAACTTTTGAACTATTCTGGCTTTATCGACAACCACAGATACCACAAGTCATCCGTTATAATGGAATAAGATGCCTTTCCCCTATTTGAAGAAGCTTGGAAGACAATCATACAGAGATCTTGACATTTATAAAAAACTAGAAGGGACCCAAGCTAAAGGATGACCACCGACTAGAAGGTTGGATGTCATTGAAAAAGACTTAAATATTTTGAAAATTAAAAATTGGAGAGGAGTCATTACAAATAGTAGACACCGGAAAGAGCGCATGGTTGAGGTAGCTAATGCCTGTAAGAGGCTGTTGTGCTTTTGAAGAAGAATTTTAAATGTTATGTTATCTTATGAAAATAGCTTGACTTTTAGTTTTTATGTATTTTAAAACTTAGCCATGATTTCTTAATAAATTAATTATTAAACTGCATATTCATCGGATTTATTTGTCAGTCCTTTTTCTAACTTTTAGCATTTATTTTTAAAGTTGATATAAAGATATTTAAAAAAAATATATAAATGGGGCATCTCTTAACCTTTAGAACATTTCTTATAAATAAAAATAGAATAATAATATAATTGAACATTTTTAAAGTATTTAAGCTATTTAAGACATTTAGTTTGATTAGAAATTGGACAACCTATAATAACTCTGGAGAAAATAAATTAAATATAGATAAAGTACATATATACATGCATATCAAATTATATGTATAATTTCTCTCAGTTTGTTAATCCCTGTAAGAAACACCTGTCAGACCAAGGTTTGTTGCTATCCTGTTGCTGTGGTAACTTATGACCCATTTTTTACTTATACAAGAAACTTGTGTCATAAATTACTGACTTGAGAAAAAGTAGTTTTAGTTATTTTACATTTAAAAAATAAGAGTTTAAGTACTTCTTTGATTGATGAATTTCTTGAAACGACGACTATCAGAGAGATAGTAAGTGCATTGATGAAACATAATACCGCTGTGGTAAAGCCAAATGAAAAAAAGGTTACAAGATTCGTAATTATTTATTTTTAATTTTGTTTAATAGAACTATCTATGAAGAATATATTTCTTATATAAAACCATAACGAGGGAGAGAGATTTCCCTTCTACATTATTTTCCGAATTTTATAATCATTCAAGCTACTTTAAAGAGCATCTTTTACTCTAAAGTATTTATTTTGAAATAGTTTGCATTTTATTTTTTTTCTTAATTTGTTTTATTTAACTTAAAGAATAGTAAAAAAAATTAAGATAGATTTTTTTTTTTATTGAAAAGAATTTTTTTTTCCATTTTGAAAAACTTAATTCCAATTTTCTACACTCAGAAAAAATGGGTGTATTTATATATCATTCTTTATTAACAAAAACAAAACGTAAATGTAAAAAGTTAAAGCATAAACGTTTTGTAATTTTCGTAACGTATATTAATTTAATATAAATGTTTTTACGAATGTATTATTAAAATAAAAAACCAATTACATGTTGATATATTTTGTTGTTTAGTTTTAGAAATCGTTCATGATTGCTCATGTAATGTTAATTATTGAAAAATAAAAATAGATTTTAATTTAAGAAATATAAGTTTCTTATATAAACTTAAGAATTTTGTTATTTCCAAATATATTAAACTTTGCTTAAAAGTTATTATAAAGTTAAATATAAATTAAATTCATGAAAATGTAGCTAGTAATTAAAATACTATGTAAAGAAAATAAAACCAAATACTTCAAAAGCAAAACTTTTTCAAGAACTGCTTATCGCGCTTTTATGATTATCATAACATTTTTATCCTCAAAGATTATCAGCTTCATCTTAAAGTGTGTACCTGTTCCGTTATATTTTTGAATAACTTCTTTTTTTTCACTTTATATTCTATTTTTAATTTCCTATTAAAGTCTGAAAATGATTTTCTAAAAATACTCAGGATGGAACATTTCTTTTTAATTTTCACTGCAGAAGTGAATGCAAAGCAAGTTATTTTAAAACTTCTTTTGTCACAGAAAAACGTAGGCGGGAAGCTCAATATTACAAAGTATCTCTCCATTTAGAAACAGCTTTTTAAAGAGAAATGAAGCGAAGTTTCACAAACGCCGTTTTATGTTAATTCCAACTTGGTGCTCTGGGAAAGATTAAATCTGATTCTATTTCTGTTCAAGATATTTTTATCCGAAATCTTTGCATCATTTTAATTAAAAAAGAGATTTTTGATGCGTTCCTCAGATTTCTTTACTTAGAAAACCATTTTAGTTATTTTTTTTGTTTCTTAAAAAGTTTTATCTTTATCAACTATATATAACTTCTGTATATTAAAATATGTTAATAGCTGCTATTTATAGAGCAGAAACTTTTATTTTTTAATGCGTTAATATTATTTTTAGTTACTATAAACATAAAGTATAAGATGAAGTGGAATGTTAACTTTAAATTAAATATTGCTGAAAATTTTACTATTAAGTCTAGTGTTTTAAATAGTCTACACTGTTTAAAAAGTTTTATTGCAATAAAATATTAAAACTTTGTTTTTAAAAACTCAATTTTTGACTTTTAAGCAATATTTACTAGATGAATTAAGTTTTAATAAGTATGTAATTGTTCATTTAAATTTATATTTGATTCGCTTACGAATATTAATTTGAACTTACTTCGCAAAAAATAATTATGAGAATTATTTTCGGAAACGAAAAAATTTGTCATTTACTGTTATTGTAATTGATGTGATGAATATTGAAGTATGATTCGCTTAATAAATTCATTTTCTGCAAAAATTACAATATTGGTATTGTTGCATTTTCTTTTAAAGTTGTAGCTGCAGGAAAAACTTTAGTTTTACGCGAAATATTTTGCATTCTTGAAACTATTAGAACAGTATTTACAATATTATTTACTATTAGAACAGTATTTACAATATTATTTACTATTAGAACAGTATTTACAATATTATTTACTATTAGAACAGTATTTACAATATTATTTACTATTAGAACAGTATTTACAATATTACTTACAAATAGAACAGTATTACTGTCTTTTAAAAATTGTAGTTGTATACAAAAATTTTCTTTCTTGAAAACATAAAGAAAAGTATTCAATCTAATTTTCCACGAGTAAAGAAGCTAATGGTTTTTAAAAAAACGTATTTTCTTTGCCAAAAGCATACATTTTTTATAATGTGGACAGGAGTTGAATGTTCTACTTCGTTTAATTGTCATTTGTTAATTAACTGTGGCATGGGTGCTATCAGAATGAAATGCTTTGTTTGATAGGAATTTTCCAAAATGTAACTGAAAAAAATTTACTGCATTTAAATAAAAAAAATCAAATGTAGGAAAAAAATTGTCAGATAGTAATAAAATAGAAACATAAGAAATATAAAGTTTTCAAAGTAAATTTTTTCATGATTATTTTTTGTAAAAAAGTTATGATGTTGAATAGATATAAACATTTTTGTCTTGAAATGATTTTTGAAAAATTAATAATTTTATGAATATGAACTTTTCTCAAGACTTTATTACCTTAAAAAATACTTGAATGATATTTTTGTGTGCTATTGGCTCCTAGAATGCTAGCCAAAGAATATTATTTTTAATATTAAGTACAACACTTTTAAAATTTATAGTTGATATCTAAACATACTTTTATTCTCAGAGCGTGCCGTTGAAATGTGTTGATGATGTGTTTCGTTTGAATTCTGTGAAATGCATCATTCTAAATTTCGATGCAAATAATTCTTATTTATTTGACTGTTGTAATTTGTATCCCTATTACTTCGTTGTTGCCATTCCCTTTCTATAATCATACTAATTTACATATAAATTGGAAAAGCCTTTCATGTTATGATAACAATTTATCTTTATTCACTTCGACTATCTTTCATATCTAAATTATCCTAATTGTTGATGCGCAGTTTTAAGCAAATAAATCACCAGAACAAATCTCCTGGTATTAATACACGTTCATGCATTTAATTGGTTCGACAACCCAATAGCTTAAAAATGACTCGGGTTTCTTGGTAAATTGCAGCCGGTCCCTGCTGCGGTTTACCCGGGGCTCAGACTTGAGGGCTGTTCTGTAGTATGTTAAATTCCATTCTCCTTTGTCAAACAAAGACTGGGAATTCGCTAGCTACTAATTAATTGTCATCGATTGACTCCCGTTTCCCGGAACCTCCGGATTTCTTTTTCCCCCCGAATTCCACCCGGCTGAGCTGTTGGTAATCAAGCGACGTCTTTCATTTTTACCATGTTTCCGAGCGAGCTAATTAGCATAAGTGTCGAAAATATTAGCTTTGGAGTTGTTTTCTTTTTTTTTGTCGTGTTTCTTTTGTCTTTATTTATTAGAAAGATTATGATAGTTGGGACCTTAAAGGAACGAAAGGGATAATTTCGATTTGTACTTGGGATTAGAAGCCTGACTAAGTCTTAGTAGTTTGTAAATCGCTGTATGCACTTAACAGTTATTACATTATTTTGACTGGATTCCATTGAAAAGTACTAATTAGTCATGAAACATTATCGTAAATAATATGTTATGGAATGATTGGTATAAGTTTCAAAATATTTTCAGATTATAATTTTGATTGAAGAAAATTATCAATTGAATCATTTTTTAAGTAAAAAATAGAATTTTTTTTAATGAAAAATAACTACACATCTTTGCTGAATATGCAAATTTAAGATTGTTTCGCGAATTTGACTTTTTCTCGTTTATGTAGAAATTGCAAAAATTTCCCTTTTTTATATTTTACACAAAAGGTTTTGGTTGCAGTTTTTAACTGATATAGCTTAATAATATCGCTAAACGTTTCAGAAATTCATTAACCATTCTTTCATATTTCAACTACTTAAATATTTTTACAAATCTAGTCAATTTGCTTAAGTTAAATTACTTTAAGGAAAAGTTTATGTAAAATTACACTGAAGTTTTTTTCCATTCATCAAATAAATTTACACGATGAGATTTTAGTGATTAGTGAGCTAAATTTCGTAATATAGAACTGTGTTTAGATATATTTTCATTTCATTCTCTTACGACTGTTTGATAACATATTTCGAGCTTAAAACAACGTGTAAATTCCTATATAAAGAGATAACAGAGAGCTATGCAGGTTTTCATTCTCCCTCAAAATGCAATCTTAATGGATTTTTAAGGGCACCGCATACTTACAGGAAAATAGAAAATATTTGATAATAATAAAATTGTGATATATATTTTTAGTGAATGATTCTATTATAATTTGTGACTTATGATTTACCTTCATTAGCGATATCGATTATCTGTGCAGTATTTTTTTGTATAAAAATGTAATATTTGTGATAACATTCCATGCTTCTAATATATGATTCTAAATATGTAATTTTTAGCGTTGACTGAACTGACGATTGAATTAGATTGTAAATTTTAATTCTCTAACTATATTATTTAAAATTGTCGCAAATCATACACAAAATAAATTTATTGATATTATTTCTGTTTATCTTATAAAATATAGTTAGGAATTAGCTAGCGAGTAACTTATTTTAAGTTAAAAGAAAGCTAAAATGTCCTCTTTTTTAAAAAAACGTATTGACTTATTCATTTCTCATTACTCATCAAAAAATTATTTTTTATTAAGAAGAGGATGTAGTTTTTTTTCTCGTTTTGATTTACCATTGGATAAATAAGCATAAATCAAAATTGTATTCATTTAAAAAAAAACATTCGAAGTAAATTTTAGTAACATTTTGAAACAGACTATGCGATAAAGATTCAAGAATGTTAATTGTTCTGGAACATATTTTTTAAATATGTTTTTATTAAAAAAGTCGCTCAAATATTTTTCTCAAAACTACTATCTTTAATTTCTTTCCGCCTACAATTAAACAGTATGATTCACAAATTAAAATATAGGAATTGATAGATTAAAATTAAATCCTGTATAAAAGTTAAATTTTTTTTGTTAGAAAGGGCCTGAGACTGATGTCAAATTCTAAATTCACATAAAACAACTAATTTTAATATTTTGTTAATAAACTCGCGAATAAATACATTTTTTTGTGTGCATAATATAAAGTGTGACACATACAAAAAAGAGACCAAGTGGGTAGCTTGGAAGAAAAAGTGGAGATGGCAACAACTATTTTGGTGACATCATCCCACTCACCTCTATCCATGTGGCCATTTTCATCTTAATCGATCACGCCACCATTGAGTGAACGCGTGAAACTGCATTCTGCCGGAAAATATAGAATCAACATCAAGTTTCTAGTGAAATTTAATAAATCAGCTATGAAAATATTTCAAATATTAACCGAGGCTTAAGGAGAGGAATCCTTGTCTCGTGCAGATGTGCTTGAATGATATACGCGAATTCCAGGGGGAAGGATCATTGTGGAAGATGATGAGCCTGCTGGGTGCAGAAGGTCAGCGATTACAGACCAAAACATTGCCAAAATTCGTGATATGAGTGGGTCCCCACTCACATTAGTGGTCAGACTATTAATCGACACGACTATTTTGAAGTACTAAAAAGACTTCATAAAAAATAAGAAAAAAAAGGCTAGAATTGGGAATGATGGATGGTTGTTACACCAAGGCAATGCACCCGCTCATACGGCTCTATCTGTCAAGCTGTTTTTGACCAGCAAAAACATTACTGTGAAGAGGTATCTTCCTTATTCACATGATTTGGCCCCATGCGACTTTTTTTCATTTACTGCGGCTAAATCTTTTTTAAAGGGCACCTATTTTATCCCCGTTGAAAAGTTTCAGGCAAAAACGGAGAATCTCCGGAAAGGGCCTTTCAAAAACCTCATTCCAGAACTGTTACCAACAATTGCAGCAACGATTGCAGAAGTGTGTGAATACTGAAGGGAACTACTTTAAAGGTGATACTGTCACGGAGAACTGATTCTGAAAGCACAATGATTAATTGGACCAGTCTCGTTTTTTTGTATCACACTTCTTATGATCATATTTTGACTTTTATGTTCAAACAAATACGTCAGAAATTAATCAAGTCATACTTGGGGTAGAATATGAAATTGGACTATTTACTGAATATTTCTATTCCTTAAAAACTCATGTGATGGCTAAGGATATGTGTCATGTCACTATTAGCTTATATTGATATTTTTTATTCCAAACTGAAGCAATGTTATTAATGAGTACTATTCCTTATTACACTTGGCATAAGTTCAACATAATTCACCATTCGTTCAATTTCTTCAAATCCTCAATCATTTAAATAACGATGAGAAGAATATGCAAAATAATCTTTATTTCATTAGGGTATAAAAAAAGAACTTCTCATGCTCCAATCCCTCTTTTGAATTTTTAATTTTCTTTATATGACTTAAAAAGCGTTTCAGCGGATGATTATTTATTCATTACACACGAAAGATTTTAATCAATGTCTCCAAATACAGAAAATTCCTGAAATCCCATCGTTAATTAAGAGGAATTTTGCTGCCTTCCAAGGAAACGATTTGTCAAAAAAATTGTATGGGGAGAACTCTCTTTCTTTTCGAAGCATGGATACAATCTGCGTCTTGCACTAGCATTGAGTTAGAAAGATTCTTTAAGATTCCAAGTCAAGTGGCGAATTTTCCTTTCAAATGCCTCCATTGAGGATGAGATTAATTTATTCTAAAAAAAGTGTAGAAGGTAATAAAAAAAGAAGTGAATTGTGGTATGGTTCACGATGATTTAAATTTAATTCGGCGTTGTAGGAAAAAATTCTTTAGATTTCAAGATTTCGCTGCAGGAATAGTGTCATTGATATGAATTAAAAAATGTTTACAATGCTACTGAATGAGTGCTTATTTAGAGAAAAGACATGGAGTATAAAATTACAATAGTAGTTTTAATGTGATGATGGACAATGTTATGTTATATAAATCTTGTTTGTTATACTTAAGTATCTTTTTAACCGATAATAAGTATTATAAGGAAGGTTCAACTAACGAATCAATTTATACAATAAGAAACTCAATGATGGAAATGTTGTATGTGGATGCAAACTTATTATTCATGCTAATCTTACATTGAGGATTTTTTAATATATAATGGTCCTGAGGCCTTTAGGACTTCACGTAATAATTAAATTAGGAGTTATATACTTCCAGTTGGCATCTTTTATAAAGATAAGAATGTTCAGCAATATTAACGCCATGTAAACTGTTCATAAGTGTCTTATATATGGAAGTTTTGTGTACGCGTTATTTGTTAATCTGTTTTACATAAAATATTAAAGGAAGATGTATTCTCATTTATTGTGGCACGACTATACCATAAACATCTTAGTTAACCAAACGCAACTCTTCTTCGGCTAGGCATTTCATATATATTTCCATTTTCTTCTAATAATCAGTTAATAGATCATATTAATAGAATATATAAGCATGCAAGGATATTTTAATACGACATATTAAAGGAAAAAAATACTTATTGTGCTAAAATTGGACAATCAGAAGTCTTTTATGAATAATCTAGCTCCAACTACTGAACGTCAATTTGCCCTTTTAAAACAATTTCATATAATTTTTCTATAAAAAAATCATACACCATTAGTAACAGTCACCATTTTCAGTACAAGATGCTATACAGAAAAAACTTTTACAATAATAAAAGACATTTTGAGTTCAAAGCTACATGTTTTTAGTGATTTCTGCCTTTTCAATTTCCATCGCGTATATATATATTTATATAGGCATTTCCATGACAATAAGAGAGACAATTAAGTTTATTTCCTGTGGGGATATTCTCAAAATATAGCGCATAATTATAGCTCTCTTTTTGCTTGAAAGCAATATCATTAATGATATCGACGAAATAAGACTCAAACCACCTGAACATATCACGCAGAGTAATATGTTAAATATTTTGGCAAATTACATGTACCTTTAAAGACACATATATTTCTAAAACCGTGCATGACTAACATGTATTCATTTATTTAGATGCTTGCGTTGAATAATTTTAAAAAAATGAATAGACATTTTCATGATTAAAATATTTCGAATTCAGACTGAAATGTTGTTTAAAAGACATGAATCTTATACCTGATGTTATGAGTTATACCTGGGTATTCTAGTCTGCATTTTTAGAGTCAACTTTCTTTTAAGAATATACAAAGGGATTCACTACCAAATCGACAAATTTGCAGTGTGTGTTGGGGTACAAAGATGACTCGGAATCACATAGGAATACAGGAGCGCAAATGTCGTAGTTGCGAGCTATGGTGCAATTAAGCAGAGAAAAAGAACAGAAACAGCAACATAGCATATTATAGGGACAGAAAACATTTTTGAAAGGTTGTGCAACAATAGGTGTTTAAAATTACGACCAGAAGTCGTCTGGCAGGTCTGACAGCGGTACTGCATGGAATTCCTTACGTTTTGGAAGATTCCTCCATGTAGTGTTGTGATGTTCCTCCCCTTGGAAGTACATCTCCCGAAGTATCAGCGTGAGCTAGAGGTGTAGGATTAGTGAAAGAACTAGGATCAAACATTATCTTAATATGACTTTATTAAGATATTTAACTTAAACCTTTAAAAAATTCAATTATAATAATTAATATGAGAGAATCTACGATGACGCAATACGCAACACACAATATATATATATATATATATATATATATATATATATATATATATATATATATATATATAATAACACCTAATCCAATTCAGACCAATCTCAATAAGCGAACCGCCTAATCCTCGATTCTAATATTAAGTAATCAATCCTACCTTATTATATCTTGTAATAGCACTTGTCTTTATCTTCAATGGGATGCAGCTTTACGGCTACCTTCCAGTCGAGCACTAATAAATATATCCACGTCACGTAGAACTTATTCAAACTTGAAATACGAACTGTAATAATCATCAACTGCCACAACGCACATCAATTGTCCAACATTCCTTTACATTGCCATCGCGCTTGCTCTAAGATCCGATATTTAAAGTCCGTTTATTTGCATCTTTATTTCACATCTCATTTCTTGGATTTGGTTGGAAAAGAGTTGCCATTAATTCTGGCCCAAAGAACCCAAAGGACTTGTTAAAGAAAAGAAGCATAAGAGGTCACATTTTTGCGGTAGATGACACAGAACGAAAGATTTCGTGAAAACAGATCCAGCTGGAAGTGGTCATTTGCGATCCGTTTTCCGAGGTGTAGGTTAAGCTCGTATTCAAACGGATCGACATGCCGGTCGTGTTGTAATGGGCTGCCATTGTAATAGGCATGCCACTCGGCGGTAGGGCCAGGAAAGTTACCGAACATGCGTCTTCCACGTCACACAATCTTTGCAAGTGAAAACAGAAGGTGACGGGTGTCTAGTTTTGGCCACATGAAGAGTCTCTTTTTCGAGACGCTCGTTCCTTTTTTTTTTTCAGTTGCTCGAATATCTATAATTGCCGGAAGGATACGTGATATTCCAAGAATCTTCCAGAACGTAAGACATTTCATGCCGTGTTGCTGTCAGGTTTGTCAGACAACTTCTGGCAGTAATTTCGAACATATATTGTTGTTCAACCTTTCAATAAAATGTTCTCTGTCCTATTAACGTGTTGCTGTTTTTGTTCTTTTTCCCTGCTTCTTTGCACCATAGCTCGTAACTACGGCATTTGCAGTCCTGCATTCCTATGTGATTCCGATTCGTCTCTGTATCTCCTACACACTAAGAAATTTTGTCTGTCTGGTAGCGAATCACACAGAATGTAAGTATAAATTCTGTGATTTAAAAAAATAAAAAAAAAATAACAGACTTTTCCTTCTTAGGGTATCCCACTACGTTCGGAACCGTGATTTTGCAAAAGCGTATAAATTTATAATATTTATGATATTTAGTGTCACTTAGACTAGAAAATGTACATAAAATTGTTTTAAGAATAGTATTACAATAAAAAATTATTTAAGTACAATATTTTAAAAAAATGAACATAGAATGACCCATTTTCAAAATATTCTCCTTTTGTGAAAAATGCTTCTATTACAATAATATTTTGCCTGTATATACCTCAGACCTCTGTACAGAGGCTCAACTAGAATTTTTGAAATATATAACTTAGAAGTGGGTTTATATCCACATTTTACGACAACAGAGGGGAGAAATTTTAAGAAAAAAACGCCGATAATTATTTTAAATGGTGGTAACTCTGAAAATAATGTGATTTTTTTAAAAATCATAGTTGAGCTTCTGTACAGAGGTCTGAGCTGTATACAGAAAAATATTATTATAACAGAAGCGTTTTTCACAAAAGGAGAATATTTTGAAAAAAGGTTATTCTATGTTAATTTTTTGCCGAAATATTGTATTTAAATATTTTTTTGTCAAAATGTCATTAAAACAATTTTATACATATATTCTAATCTAAGTGACACTAAATATCATGAAAATTATCCATTTATGCGCCTTTTTAAAATCACGGTTCCGAACGTAGTCGTATACCTTAAAATAACTCAAAAAGAACTTTTACTTTGAAGGTACCTTTTAGTCATCAACAGTATTTTTAAAATTTCATTCTAAACATATTCGAAATTAAGTCTTGAGTAGCAATGCCTTCTCTGGGCAATTTAAGGAATGATTATTAATTTTGAAAAAAAATAAAGGTGCAGAATAAAGCAAAAAATAGAAAAATGTATGTAAAATGTGTGTAATTTGTATGTGTCAGTTATGTGTGTAAAAATTTATTTTCCATAAATGTATAAGACATCATTTAGCGTTTCCTTAATGGAAATCGGGAAAAAAGGAAATGCAAATCATAAATCTAAAAGCAAAAGCAAATCCGTTAAAAGAAAGCGAAAGAGGGAGAAGCAATTTAAGACAAGTAATTTCTTGTGGGTGTTAATGCATATTAAGAAGCTTTTTTGAAAAAGAAACATATTTCTTAAGAACACAATGTTTCTTTAGAACTAATGAGAATAATGTGACTAAATTACTTTGTACAGGGAAAAAATAAATCTAGATTAATTTACAATAGTTTGTTGTTGAGGAATATTTTTGAAAATGCGGAATGATCCCAAGGTAATTTTAATGCAATGCATATGTATTCCTTTCTTTTTTTCAACCAGTAAGAGAGAAATAATTGCTAATAAGAGTGTTTCGTTGAATTGAAAACAATCTTATTTAAAAACAAAATGATTATTACTGAAATGCAATTATGTTCTATTTCTTTAAATTTATTTTTTGATCGTGTGTGTTAAATTAAAGAAATAATTACAATTCAAAACCATTCAAAATTTATACTTCGCTTTTAATTGCTTTGGTAGTACTTTCACAGTTTGGTATACTATGACTTATTTAAAACTGGAAATCGTTATCAAACATTTATTTAAAATTGCTATTAAATCTTAAATACAATTGTATACGATTTTAAAACTGTAATTTAATTCAGAACCTTAAATATATAAATAATCATATACTACATATCTGTTATCCAATATAAATAAAATAAATGTCCCAGCTTTTCTATGCAGTAAAAACAGTTTACTCATGTAATTATATTATATTAATAAAAAGCCACTGTACAATTGAACAATTAATGACACAACGCATACACTCATGGTGTTAAAAAACAATTAAAAAATATTTTTTTTAAATTTCAAGCATATTTATAAAGATAAGTTATTAGTCTCAAGTTAATGTCTATTTTCTTGCTGTTTAACTAAAAATAATACTGAAATTAAATATTTTAATTTGATTAAATAAGTTTTGATAAGTAAGAACTGTGTTTTTTTAAATATATATTTACTGTTTCTATAAAAACACTTATCCTGTATAAAAAGAGCATTTTACACATCTCATTAAGGATTGGCGAAATATGTATGCAAGTGAGACAACTAAATACTTTCATTTATACATTATTTGAAAGAAAGGGCAAACACATTATCGATGCACATACATTATTCATATAGAGAGCATAATGATGTTTAATCATGAAGTGCCCATGAACTTACCAATAACAAAAGAATAAGCAATATAAAAAAAATTTAAGTCAATTCCTACTTAAGCCAACAAAGAAAAATTTATTTTAGTTACTTTTTATTAAATAATTACAACTAATACACTGCTGGACAATTGCTAAGGACGGATCACAAATTGCTATGTAGCATAACATTAAGCGAGACATGAGGCCTAGTAGGATAAAATATAGTTGCCACACTGTTCAGACATTAGAATAAAGAAAATTTATTGTTCCGGAAAGTACAAAAGCTATGAAACATCTGAAAGGAAAAAAAAAATGTTCATTTGATCTGCGTACGGAGAAATGGAACAATGTATCTAAAAGTCAGCAGGCACCTTAAAGAAAGGTATCAGTACGGGATATGTCCCCCGTGGAGTGTGATGTAACATTCCACACGTCGTACCATACTTTGCACAACATTATCCAGCAGCTGTTGAGGCAATTTATCCCATTCCTCTGTGAGTGCACGGATGAGGGTGTTCTTGTTTGTCGGATAATAGTTTCTACCAGCAACTTGTCTCCCCAAAGCATCCCACACAATTTCAATGGGGTTTAGATCTGGAGAACGCGCTGGCCATACGAGACGTTGAATACCCTCGCTGTCTAGACAATCCTGAACAGCGAGTGTTCGATGACATGTTGCGTTGTCGTGAATAAAAACTAATTTATCACCGACAGCACCACGGAAAAGACGAATATGAGGAAGTAGAACTTCATCAATGTATCGTTGGCCCGTTATAGTCCCATTCGCAACGACATGTAGGCGCGTGCGGCCATTGATCATGATGCCGGCCCACACCATGATACTGCATGTCGAATATCGGTCCTTTTCCTGGATATTTTCTGGACAATAAGCAGTACCATTCTCGCGCCAGATCAGTTGGCGTCTACAATCCGATGACAGACTGAACCTACTCTCATCTGAGAACAGTACGCATGCCCAGTCCTGTTCAGTCCAATTGTGATGCTCACGACACCATTGCAAACGGGCAGTACGGTGCTGTCTGGTCAATGGGACACACACAACAGGTCTGCGTGCGTATAGTCCTCCTCCCCTCAAACGTCTGACAACAGTTTTTCGGGAGATCTGCTTTCCTGAGGCAGCAAGAAACTGATTTGCCACCTGCTGAGCTGTGGTGCGCCTGTTCCTTTTGCTGATAGGACGATATATCTGTCTTCTGCAGGCGTCGTACTTCTAACACGACCTCCCCCGTGCCGTCTACTACACATTCCAGTAGTTTTAAATGACTTCCACAGCCGTGAAACAACGCTGTGAGCGATGTCGAACTCCCTGGCAACATCTGTTATTTTTCGCCCTTCTTCGATCTTTCAATAATTCGGCCACGCATAAAATCATCTATGTGATGTCGGGAAGACATGCCAAAAATTTTAAGTTCGTCTATTAAATCTTTCCTGTAAAACTTTGACTTGAAACAACAACTGTCCACATGCGTCAAAACCTTTAAAGCTCTTATGAACGCTATCACCTGATGAACAGACGTGGAAAAAAAATTGCATACTCATACTTCTTCTTACTAATATCCCGCACTTATTCTAATTTTCCACATTTTGCTTCCATTCATTTTGTGGTTGCTATGGATGATAGTGTTATCCGTCCTTAGCAATTGTCCAGCAGTGTATAAATATGTATAAGTATGACAGAATCACAATATTAAGTAGTAATTAATTTGTATTAATTATCATTAAAGTATTGTATTGTCATCCAAACAAATCGTGTATATAAAATTTCAGCTCAAATGAGTGCTTTAAAATGTATTCTATTGACGATTGAAAATTTGAACAAGATATATGGAAAAAAATGCAATATGGAGAAAAATGCAAGATATATGGAGTATATCTCTTATGTTTCTACTAAATGTGAAAAGATTCTTCTTGGACTGTTAAGAATTTCAAACAATACTTTTGGAGTAAAAACTGATGTTCTTCAGTTGATTTATAAGCAGGGAATAGTAACTCTCATATCTTATGCATCGAGAGCCTGGGTACATTCTTTAAGTAAGAAAATTAACAAAACTATCAGTTATAAAGCAGTGTTTGCTATTTCTGGTATACAACCTATCGACAACCTATTATGAACAATCTTGATGTGCTGGAAAATTATTTGAGTACCAGCTTCGGCACGCTGGATGGAACGATTCCAGTTTCATTATTGCCACACCCTTTATGTTGGAAACCTATCACTCTTGTGACTTAAACAAATGAATTCTTTCAAGAATATAAAACTGTTTTTTTTTCATAGACGGGAGTAAATTAAATGGAAGGGTTGGTCTTGCTTGCGTTATTTACAAGGAAGGAGTTTAAAAAGTTACTTTCTAACATCGATTAAGAGATGAATGCTCTGTTTTTCAAGCCGAACAGCTCTGCATTAATCTTGCCGTAAAAGTAATTCAGGACTCTCTCCGTCTCGGTGGAACGCTCAATTTTCTTATTTGCACCGACTCACTCTCTTCACTCCATTGTTTGCTCAACGTAAATTCTGCAGAAAAACTTGTTGCACAGGTTCAGTCTATTCTGCACTACCTTGAAGACTGTGACATCCACACTTTTCCTATGTTCGGGGCCATAGTGGAAATCTCGGCAATGATAGAGCGGACCAATTGGCCGAAGAGGCAACTTGCCGAGATATGAACCTTTTGATGTCTGCGCCATTGTCCCACTGGAAGCACTTAGCTTGGGAAAGAACTGTTTCCTTCTGGAACGCCCAATTCTTGGCCTCACCTAAAGCTTTGGGGACCAAAAGGTTTTTTTTTTACCATTTATAAACGGCTTAAATGTAAGAAATTTGTTACTAATTTTAAGTTATCCCAGATTCTAACAGGAAATGAATACTTTAAGAGCTATTTGTATAGATTTAATTTATTTGGTAGTAATATTTGTCCTTGTGGTCAGGATGCTGAAACTGCGGAACATATATTGTTGTATTGTAAACTATATTTTTGTAAAAGAGAAAATTTTAAAAAAGAGTTGGAGCGTTTAGGTATTTCCTGGCCACCTGTTTTGTCTTTGTTGGTCAATTGTACTGAAAGCCTAAATGTTTTTAAGAAAATTGGTTTACTGTATAGATTTTTAAAGTTTTATTGGTATCTCCTCTTGTTTATATTTGTGTATTTACACCCTTCCTTTTTATTCTATATTTTGTCTTAAATGTATTTTTTTTTTCAAATTTTTTTTTCAAATTTTCACCATTTACGTCTGTAAGCCTCAGGTTATGCAATGTGGAGCATGCGGAGTTTTGCAAATAAATTAATTAAAAAAAGTTGGAGTTATATATAAAAATAATAGAGCACACAGAGAGAAAACACAGTATTTGTGATTATCTTTTATATTTATTGAAGAAAACAAACTGTTCTGATTGAAATAAACTTTAAATTATCACAGAAGGGGAAAAGGGAAGGGACACTGAAATTACAGATGCAAGGCCCGATGTCATTCGCTCTATAGAAATATTTAACGGAATTTTTCTATAAGTTATGCTCTAAGACTTTATTTAGTAAGGGATAGGATTTGTATCCTTTAGAACAATGGTCCCCAATCCCCGGGCCGCGGACCGGTACCGGTCCGTGGATCAAATATTACTGGACCTCACAAGAAAGATTAAATTATTTCCATTTTATTTACTGTGGTGTATTTCTCTCGGGTTTGTGAGAATGTCTACGGAAATCACTTTATATTCCATTTTAAATTTTATAATCATTTTTTAGTGTAACTGAATTTTATTCTGCAGACATGTTTAAATACAATTAAATTAAAATTATTAGATCAAAACAATCTAAAATGTAAACAATCAACGTCCTCCCTCCGCGAGCTGCTGTAAAATTATCAAACTCTGACCGGTTCGCGGCTGTAATAAGGTTGAGGATCATTGTTTTAGAACGTTGCTAATTTACTCAATATCAGAAAAATTCTCGTTTTGATACACAGGGTGTCCCAAAAATAACGTCTAAACTCCGCCCAGCCAGATTTCTCGTTGGGAGTACATAGAACTGCCCAAAGAACTGAACCTTTGTGATCCATAGTTTAAAGGAAGAATATGAAAAATGATAATGCATGGTGAGGAATGAAAAGTGACGAATGATGGGCTCATGATGAAGTTCGGGTACATTTTGGACGGATATGGCATAAAGCGACTGCTGTATCGGAAGTGGGGAAGAGGGGTTGAATTATATAGCCACCACGATCACCATATCTTATACCTTTGGATTTTTTTGCCTGTGGGGCAGTCTTATAAAACTAGTACATTGAGATGTTGTGACAACACAAACGAACTTTGTTACTCATCTGCATGTTGCTTGTACTTCGGTGGACACCACGTAGCTGAAGCGTGTGCACTCATTTATTCACGTCTTGCTCAAGCCTACCTCGATATGCATGCCAAACACTTTGAGCATCTGCCTTTATAAATACTTTCAGATACTGATGTTGATGTGCCTCATACGGCTGTGACGTCATACTTTGTGTTTTTCGTAGTTTTCTCGCAAATTTTAGATCGAACAGGTTCCCGTCTTTGGGTATTTTTTATGTACGGCGCTATTTTGGGGACATCCTCTATTATACACTGCAGAGAAGTCAACATATAAGTATATATCAAACGCTAACTTTCATAAATGTCTCTAGAACTATAGAAGAGATTTGTAACCCCATGAACCAATTAGTTTCCTTTCATAATGATAACATTCAATGTTGTTTCAGAAATTGATTTACTGATTTTTAGCCTCGAGAACGGATTATTAGCGAAGGTTTTTACAGTCGCGTTTTGTCTGTTGATGTATACTACCACTTCTCTTTTTTGTTGTCGAAAAATTCTTGAAAAAACATTATGCATTTTTTTATTATGTATGCATATTGATTTATATGCTTTAAGGGGACATGGTACGATTCCTGCAAAAATTTTTAATTTAAGGATTTTCAGAATTTTTTTGTTGCCTCCTATGTGTTCATACTATTTTGTTCCCAAAATTTCATAAAAAGCTAGCTATTTAATTTCTTAAGGAAAAAACTTAAAATTTGTGAAGTTATTTTAAAATGCTACTCCTCCTACAAAAGTTGAAATTTTATTACATGTACTCCTCCTATGAAATTTGATTTACATGTACGTCAAAGTATGTATAACAAAAGTTGACTTCCATTAATGAAATTTGATTTACATGTACGTCAAAGTATGTATAACAAAAGTTGACTTCCATTTATGAAATTTGATTTACATGTACGTCAAAGTATGTATAACAAAAGTTGACTTCCATTTATGAAATTTGATTTACATGTACGTCAAAGTATGTATAACAAAAGTTGACTTCCATTTATGAAATTTGATTTACATGTACGTCAAAGTATGTATAACAAAAGTTGACTTCCATTTATGAAATTTGATTTACATGTACGTCAAAGTATGTATAACAAAAGTTGACTTCCATTTATGAAATTTCATTTACATGTACGTCAAAGTATGTATAACAAAAGTTGACTTCCATTTATGAAATTTGATTTACATGTACGTCAAAGTATGTATAACAAAAGTTGACTTCCATTTATGAAATTTGATTTACATGTACGTCAAAGTATGTATAACAAAAGTTGACTTCCATTTATGAAATTTGATTTACATGTACGTCAAAGTATGTATAACAAAAGTTGACTTCCATTTATGAAATTTGATTTACATGTACGTCAAAGTATGTATAACAAAAAAGTTGACTTCCATTTATGAAATTTGATTTACATGTACGTCAAAGTATGTATAACAAAAAAGTTGACTTCCATTTATGAAATTTGATTTACATGTACGTCAAAGTATGTATAACAAAAGTTGACTTCCATTTATGAAATTTGATTTACATGTACGTCAAAGTATGTATAACAAAAAGTTGACTTCCACTTATGAAATTTGATTTACATGTACGTCAAAGTATGTATAACAAAAGTTGACTTCCATTTATGAAATTTGATTTACATGTACGTCAAAGTATGTATAACAAAATTTGGTATGGGTTTTGTGATACCATGATTAATATTCGTACAATATTTCTTTTTATGAATGCTTATTGAAAGTTCCTTAAAAAATGTATGAAAAATTCTGAATTCAAATATTTTTAAAAAAATAAGTATTGCTTTTTTTCAAAAACGCATACCAACTTTTGTTACATGTATTATTAGCAATAGGTAAAAAAAATTTTAAAATATTAGGCACAATGGAAAAAAAGCCTTAGCATTTTAAATGAAGACAAACTAGTTATTTTATCTTTCTGAGATAAGTAAGTTTAAAGTTTTGATTTGCCATAGGGATGTAAATAAAAACTAACGTAAAAGCTATCATAATTCTGTGTTTTTTAAGTTTAGAGCTTTCAAATTTTGTGAGGTTATAGAAAAGTATATGAAAAATAACTTAGGCTAAAAAAGTTAGATTTGATTTTTTAACCGATTTTTGTCATTTGAATCGTACTGTGTTCCCATAATTAAAAGAACAATATCAAAGTCTAATCTAAATAATTTAGATAATTTTTATTGCTTGAAAGGGGAAAAATTCCTTTTAAAACGAAATTTTTCTCAATTTTTTTGTTTTGGTTTTAATAATATTTTTAACAGCATTTAACTTTTGTCCATCTAATACTAAAAAAAATTTATATTGAAATAATTCCAAAGTTTTTATTTTTTTTAAATAATGCAATTTATTTTTCAGTGAAAAAAATAAGGAGAAAATGACGACGACTAGGTGCTGCAATCTTGTTTGGCGAAGTATCGTCTTATTATTTATCGCACAATTATACGTTACACAAGCTCGGCAATCCCGAGATGTCGAAGATGAATCTCTAATAGTGCAAACGACAAAGGGTAGAATTAGAGGCATCACACTTCCCACCGGGCATGGTAAAGAAGTTGACGTATTTCTTGGAATACCATATGCAAAACCACCTGTAGGAAAATACAGGTAAGTCAAAAACTTTTCCAAAAGCACCTTAATTATTATAAATTTTTTTCTTATTTTAACTATTACTCAGCTATCTAAATAATAATTTATTTTTCTTTCGAGATATGCAAAACCCTTTCTTATTAATTTACCTTTATTGTACTTTTAACCGGTTTCAATCACTTATCCGTTCAACAAAGAAAATGATTCATAGGGGTATCAATCACAATAAAAGGATTACCCAAATGAAAAATGAATGAGTTAAATAAAAAGAATCCCTTCAATCGAAATCAAAAGAATTTGCCACGGGCATTCTAACACAGGTCGCATAATTTCGGCGGCAGATCTAAGCCTTCGCTGTGGAATTTTCGTAGTTTATTCTGTGGTGAAGATGAAATTCTGCACAGCTTCCTTCACATCATCGTTCAAATGAAAACTTGATTATCTCTCAAGTAGCCTAAAGATGCGGAAATTACAGAGTGACAAATTTGGACTGCACGGTGGGTGTCCTAACACTTCCTAATGGAAACTTTTAAAGATTGTCAGGTCATTGTTACGGAGATGCAATATCGTCTGTCATTTATTCTCGAAAACATTTAGACCAATTGTTTCCAACCGTTCGACCCAAATAGTGCTTGCAATAGAATGCCATCATTTATCGACAGATGCCCTCATGAAGTTCACTTTCAGCAATTAGAAACCGACTACCACGTGTCAATCTGTGTTTTGTTCTGGATGCAATCCATGTGTGGCACTGACTTTTCTTTCGATCTATTTCCTCTACTACGAACAGGTTTCACTGTTGAACGGCCTAAATGGTGTGCACCTCTCACCACCCTTTTTATCCCTGTTCGGTGGCGCTGTTATATAAGCTGCAGTCATTCTGGCGTAATCGCTCGTATCTACTTTTCATTTGAGTGACCATCGTAGTTTTTTTTAATAGATTCTGTTTTTTGTTTCACTATTTCCAAAGCTTCTTCTTGAACCTGTGGATAGATTTTAATGGTTTTAATAACTGAAAGTCACAATAAGCTCTCTTTATTCCTGTGACGACTAATAAGATGACGCTTTTCCCTCCTACAAATGCAAGTAAAAAATATTAGTTTCATTTACCATTAATAATATTAAATCATTTTTCAGATTTATTCAAGGGAAACAACAAGTTTTCACACTAATAGGGTGAAATAACTATTTTAATTTTTTTTTTTATTATTAATGTATTTAAAAAGAAAGATACGCAGAATTTTATCATGGCTTAGTTTCATTAAGTGTTTTTAATAATGCTAAATTAGTTCTTTCATAAATTATGCGTGAATGTATATACATATTGTTACGCAGATCCGGATACGAGGATTTTATGCAAAACAATCACAAAGAAAATAAACAGTTCTTTAAGAGCGATGCGAATTTATTATCAAAAATCCGATCCTTTAAATACAGGATTCAGCAGCAATATTCACAGAGTAAATCTCCGAAGATCTTTACACATTCAACAGCAATCAAACACAATTATCCGTGTTTAAAATACACGTATGTAAAAGATTATTCACAAGCACAGCCGAGCTAATCGCTAGTCAAAACAGTGTTCACTACTCGATGGTTGAAATCAGATTGACTCGTTGGATGGATGGCAGTCAATGTTTAGGTATCTGGACTGATACACAGTCTTCAATCCCATATCATAAAGTCTGTGATGTTGTGATTGGCTTTCGTTGATTTATCAGTCTGCGATGTAGCATGCAGGCTATTGGCTGTGACGATGGAATCCGGGACAGATTGACTCGTTGCGGCTGGCACTCCTTTTTATAGGCGCAGCAGAAACTTTCAGAAATATAACCTCTCGTGTCATCGAACGTCACGTTAATAGAGAGATTCACTACTTTTTAGAAGAATTCTGAGGGTTCCGAACTCACCAACATGGCCGCCAACTTGGTCGCTAAAAATGATGCTAACTTGGCTCTACCGCCAAGATTTCGCCAAGTTCTCATTGAATCGCCATCATAACGTAAGGGGCGGCATTGCTTGTTAGTACAATTTTAACATGAAATAAATATAACATAGAGTAATATAAATGCATTAAATACCCAAATACAAATTATTTACACAAAATTCGTAACAATTATGTATACGATTTAAAAGAGGCTGCGAGGGATGAAGAGACGTGCGTGACCGTCATATTATCAGCAAACCCCTTACAACAAAAACGATTAAGAACCCTTGCTCCACTTAGTAATTGGTTAATTATCATGAGGATTCGTTGCTATTTTATATGGCAAATTTATGTAATTGTTTCTGGTATATAAGCTAGTATAATTTTCTTATAAATATGTTTCGTATAATTTGATTTATTTGACCCATTTCATTATACGATTAAAGTACCTGTTTAAAAGGTTTTAACTTTATTGGATGAGACTGGTTTTGTCTTAATCTAAATCATTATATTAGCTTGTTTATTTTTTGGAAGTTACTCTCTCTCTAAAGCTATATGTGAAAATATATTGTTAATACTATAATTAAAATTTAAAACTTGAAAACCTCTTTTTGATAAAGATATTTCAAATCGACTTTTATTGGTTTATAGCTTTCGAAATGTCTCTCAAACTTAAAGTGTTTCAAGAACCATTAGCAATTATTTTTAAGAGTTTTTAAGGCATGTAAGAACAATCAATGCCTAACAATATAATTGCTTTATTTCACTGGGATTTTAAATTGTTGCTTTATGCAGCATTGTTCTAAGTGTTCTACTTTTATTCATTTTTGTGTTAATACCAAAATTTTTAGTCTGGGGGGGGGTGAGGCGGAGAGACTAGTACTGCTTAGGTAAAAAGATGATCGAATCATATTTATATTTCACTTAAGAAGGGAAAAATGTTAGATTTAGCGTAAATAAAAAATATGATTATGCTTAGTTATTAATTAAGCCAGCGGTTCTTTCGATCGCCACGAACCCCCCTTTATGTATCAACTTTACATCGCAAACTCCCTAGATTTTCAACATCCCGCACACAAAACGGAGTGATTTAAAGGTTCCTCAACAATCCTAAGACTGCATTTGCTACACTTCTTCGTTAATTAATTAATTATTTTGCATTTAACACTTTTTCCCTTTAAAAAAACTGTGATCATCTAATTAAAAATATAATAAAATATTAATTTAATACTAACTGAATTAATATTCTTGTTCAAAATACATGCTATAGTAGAGTTTTTCATTGGGGGAAATTTAGTGATCGAGTCTGGGTTTGCACGTCTTTCCATTTTTCCACAAGGCCTTTCAAGGTCTTTAAAAGAGAGAAATATTATATTAAATGAGAGACCTTAGCAGACCCCCTAGAAAGATGCTGGGGACTCCCGGGGGTCCGCGAATGACTATTTAAGAACCGCTGAATTAAGCAATATATTTCTCTCACGGTTTGATACTTACTTAAAAAATAAAACTAAGCTGAAGATAACATCTTATATCTTTCAATATTAAATTCAGAATGAGGATTCATTAAAAGATGGTATTGCGCTTTCAAATGTTGAAATTTCGAGGGATAATTTATTAAAGTATCTCACATATATTAATTTGCACAACAAAGCACAAATTATATTTTGTTGAATTGTGTGTCTTTTCAAACCATCATTCATTATTCAAAGAAAAAACTAAAATAGTTAATTAAGGTATCCGGCAACTTGTGGCAACTTTTTTAAAAAGATGGATACATGGACATTTTTTGTGGTTTTTAGATTTATTTAGTACAATTTAAGAAAAAAAATGCTAAAATTAAAAAAAGAAAAATAAATTATTATTACTAAAATGGAAAAAAATGTGTAAAAATTTACAAAAAATTACATAAACGGGGCCCGCTCTGTACAAAAAAGTTTATCAACAAATTATTAATTTTGAAACTTTGATGTGTTACTTTGCTATTTATTTTTGAA
This sequence comes from Trichonephila clavipes, assembly GCA_019973935.1. Classification (NCBI taxonomy): domain Eukaryota; kingdom Metazoa; phylum Arthropoda; class Arachnida; order Araneae; family Nephilidae; genus Trichonephila; species Trichonephila clavipes. Next base: position 556,229 of record BMAU01007216.1, on the reverse strand, counting down.
ATGACATTCAAGATAAGAGATATTTTAATTTTTATATAAACTAGAGCTCTATATCTTAGTTATTACATGAAAATGCTTAAGAAAACAGTGATTATAATTACATAGGGGCTGTAAATTTTTAAAATAAAACAGTGGTTATATTTACATAAGGGACTGTAAATTTAAAAAAAAACAGTGATTATATTTACATAAGGGACTGTAAATTTTTTAGTAAAACAGTGGTTATATTTACATAAGGGACTGTAAATTTAAAAAAAAAAACAGTGATTATATTTACATAAGGGACTGTAAATTTTTTAGTAAAACAGTGGTTATATTTACATAAGGGACTGTAAATTAAAAAAAAAAACAGTGATTATATTTACATAAGGGACTGTAAATTTTTTAATAAAACAGTGATTGATAAATCTTAAGGTTAAAACACTTCTATTATTACACAGAACATACACAAAAAATTTTAATTAATTATTTTAAAAACTTTTTGAGCAATCGCTATCCCCACATTTGAGTTTTTCAAAAAGAACACACTTTGAGTAAAACTCATTTTAAAGTTTAACATCTTGTTTAAAGTTATGACATCCGCTTTTACTGAAACACTTGTAGATTTTGTTCTAGGGAATGGAAAATAAAAAACTTGATATTTTTACAAAGCTTATAAGACGGTCTATAAAATAAACAAACTCATAAACAAATTATCAACGTTTAAAAAAAATTCACGATTTTAGGGTAGCCAGATACCTTAATACAATGTAGTTTCCTTTCGACAACATAATTATTAACTCAATATTTTAGCATTAATAAGTGAAGGATTGCTTCCCATTTTATGGATCTGAGTTTGGTAAAAGTTATTATTAGAGAAAGAGGGACGAGGCTTTTCTCAAGAAAATAACTTTTGATTTACTTCGTTACTACAAAAGTTATTTTCAACTTCTTCACTAAAACCATGTTCCCAATTTAGATTCCGTCATCCGAAACCAACCGATCCTTGGACTGGGATTATAAATGCAACGGAGAAACCGAACTCCTGTTTCCAGATCAATGACACCCAATTTGGAGACTTCAAAGGCTCAACCTTGTGGAACGCAAATAGTCCTCTCAGTGAAGACTGCCTTACCGTATCTGTGTGGGTCCCAAGACCAAGACCCGAAGGTAATACTTTCACGAATCCTTTTTCGGCTGATTGTAAACTTTAAAATTAACTTTTACCATTTTTAATTCAAAAAGTTTAGCTTGTGGATAGTAAATAACTGTTTGATATATAAAATCCTTTGTTTACGCTTTCTTGAATTGATGGATTGACGGAATGTTTTTTAACGTAAAGATGGTTAGAAAGTTTCTAATCTCATGCTCTGCAATTGACGAGGTCATTTATACTTAAATAAAACTTGAATGAGAAATTGTAATTGTAAAATATTTTAATTTTAAATTACTATATAGTGTTTCACAAATAATAGATTCAGTATATGTAACGAGTAATTGACGATTTTTAGACTTGATTATTCTTCGAAAGGCTAATACAAGATTTTCAAATGACGCATAGATTTGTTGTTGTTTTTTCTCGTCAAAATTAATCGGTGAAAAAGCTTGATTTGAAAATAGTTTAATTGTTACAAAAATTAGTGAACGTGAAATTCTAGAAATTGTAATATTTTAAATGTAGTATTACTTTAATTTTTTACAAATCAAGCATTTTGTTGATAAATTATTACTTAATTATTTTTGCAAATCGTTTATAAAAATAAAAAGAAAATCAATAAAAAAAATTTAGTAAAAACTATGATTTTAAAGTAATTTATTGGAATTACTGAATTTTTCTTTTAGGAATAGTTTGTAAAAATTATAATACATTAATGGAATGGATATTGTCTTTTTCATTCGATTAAAGTTATCAATATTTGGCAACGTCAGAATGAAGTCGCCAAATATTTTATTCGTTGAACAAGATATTCACATTTAATATTCATAATTTTATACCGATTCACTTTTAAAATATTTTAGTAGGAACAAAGGTAAAATCCTAGTAATAAAGCGCATATGTTTGCTAATGACGTTAAAGCCTTGACGTTGAGAATTGAAAAGTTACAATAAAGTTAGTTATTTTATCAAATCCTACAAATTTTATTTATAGTGGGAGAAAAAAAGAGAAAAAGAAAGAAAATAAAAGAGAGGAGAAAGAAGAAACGAGAAATACATCGAAAACATTATTAATACAGAGTAATTTAGATTTGGATTTGGTTCTTGAAATGTTATTAGTATGCTTTCCTTTCATAAAATAAATATAACGACATAAAAAACGTTTTAATTTCCATATATTCTCATAGAATTCTGATTTTATTACAGAATGCTAAAATACTTCATTGCATGAAAATAGTTAAAATATTTCATTGGAGTATTTCTCTTCTGTTCCAGTTTATTTACTTTTAAGCATTTTAATGCTTTTCCGCACCATGTTTTTAAGTTTTATTTTGTGCATTTATGTTTTGCTCAGATTACTCTTTTTGCAGATAAAGTTATTTTCTGTCAAAAAAGTGTAACTTTGTAGTAGTTTTATGCATTTTTATTTTCCTTAAGATCTTAAAAAAATCTTTTTATTTTCAACTTACTATCACTAAATATAAGGAATTTAACCTAAAAGAGAGTTGAGAAAGTCACTTTGAAGATAAAAGCTGAAAGCTTTATATTTTTGAATACATTTAGCATTATTTTCTTTTAGTTGTTATCAAAAGGATCGATAAATCTATCTTAAAAGAGTTTTAAGTTTCATCTTCCAGCATCTTATTTCTACTACATTATCTGTTCAATATTTCCAGAAATTCAAGAGCTTTTTTCCGAAGATATAGCTGTTATTTTGGAAAACGTTAGCATAATTCTTAATGCATATTTTTTTTAGTAAATTATGTTTAAATTATTTCAGTTGAATTATATTACTTTTCAAATTAAAAATTAAAGGCACTTTTGAAGAAAAAAATTATTGATATACATTTGGATTCGGAGAAGGAGTTGCAACTTTAGCATGCACTTATACACTTTTTCCTCATCTTAAGCCGTTAATTTTTTATACATATCTGCTAAATAAATTTTTTCTTTCATTCAGAAATAATTGATCCTTAAAGACTCAATCGACCTTTTGATCATTATTATTTTATCTTAGAATAGATTCCTTGAATTTTATTTGAATGAATACAAATGTTTTCTGTTACATGAAAAGGCCATTTTTATTTTTAGAATAGCAGAATATTTAAATGCTGGGGTTAACTCATATTTTTAGATTTTCCAACCATTGTTAAAATTTAAAATCATTGTTTTGCTAGGAAAAAAATACGATTAAAAAATCATTCAAGTCTTTTTTTGTGTGTAACATCTGTAATTATTAATAATTTTTTTAATGTAAAACTGTAGCAATTTTAATAATAAAGTTACTTGGATTTTGACTAAATCACAGATTGAAGTGATAGTAATCTTTGAGAGACAACAACATAATTTTGAATTATATAAGCTATTTAAGGAAGCAGGTGTCATTAAATCCATCAAATTGGTCGTTTGAGGTTGTAACGTTTGAGATAAATAACGGTAGAGTGATATTGTGAGTTTAATTCAAACATTTAGTTTATTTACGTCACAGCTATTATTTACAGATTATACACTGATGTTATTAAACTTATGAAAGAGATTATTTAAGTTCAAATAAGAGAGAGAGAGATGTGGCTTGTGCGAGAGAAGTTTCTTTGGGTTCCGCTCTCAACGAAGGTTTTAAGATCATCTCCCGTTCTTTCTCTCTGCCCTCTCACTTCGAGGATCGGCAGCCGGGGTCTTTTGCTTCCTGTTACATCTAACTAGTGGAGGGAAAAGGGTCTCTCAAGGTGTCAAAAGTTGCCGGGGAGATCCATGACTGTACCATGCAATAATTTTAAAGTTGCATGTAAAAATGCATGTGTGGTAATCCACAAAGATGCCGATTCACAGCTGTGTGTGTGGGGGGGATTCACAGTTACGTCACAGCTTTTGGTTCCCGCGCCGGGAATTATCACAAGGTCCACATTTGCCGTATGGACCTTTTATCCTTGACATTCAGAATTTTCACTTACAAACCTATAAGAAATATACCTAGAGGTAGGCCCAAATTGAAATGGGCTGATTGTGTGGAGGACAGTTTTAAAGTTTTAAGACTGACTATTTTTTTTTTGGAGAACTTTTCCTAAGCGGAGATCGAAATAACAGAGGGCTATCGAGGCCTTGACTCATCCGGGACTGTTGTGTCAATAGAAGAAGAGTAACGAGAAGTTATTAAAGTTAACCGAAATAATAATTGAATTCTGTGCAAATAATCAAACTTTTGTTTAAAAAAACTCCCATTTATGTATTTAAATTAAATAACTTCGAATAGGGAAAAAAGTATTTGAAAACATTTAGAATTTTTCAAATGAATAATAGATGTAATAAAATCTAAATTTTGTTTCGGCAAATGCTCTTTTAAAAACTTATTTTAATTAGTTTAAATATAAAGGAAACATTTTTAAAGAAAACAAGAATTTCTTTAGTATTTATTAAATTGATTAATTGATCTTTTCCTATACTATTATTAATTTTGATTATATGTTATACTGTTGTTGAAATTAAACGGACAATTTTTATTAACAAAATTTTTTACTTCTTAACATTTTAACAAAACTTCTTCTCACTCGTTTCTTTTGACTCTCTTACTTCTAAACTTTTTGTAATAAATTAGAGCAAAATCGCTTGAGTAAAAACAAATTAACTTTTACCATATTTCCTCAAGAAACTGTTACACTAAATATACAGAGACTTTTTGATACCGCATTAAATTGTATTCTTGTTACTAAGCCTCATTTTTAACTCTCTGTAATGATACATTCGTGAGTTGCGTGGTTGACAGAATTATTTTTGAGCACGCACGTTGGTTTATGCTTTATTTGTTCTATATTCTCCATTATTCTACTCTTTTTTGAAGCATACTGAGTTAAATCACTATTGGCATCATTCTTTTACGTATTTCCTACATGTCACTTTAGCTTGTACACTTAAATTCAAATTAGATATTGATGAAATGCTACGTAGGAAATACATAACTGTCTCTCTTTTGTATTATCGAGAATTGCAGAGAAAATATAAAGCATGCAAGCCAGAATAACAAAGGTCTTTATGAATTTGACTAAATTGATTTTTAGATACATTCAAGTAATGAGTGTTATGTTATACAAACAAATAAAAACTATCCCGACGATTCAATTATTTATCGTCTATTATCAGATGCTATTGCTATTTAAATTGAATATGAATGGATGGTAATAGTATATTAAACTTTCATTTATATATAATAACAGTGAAAAACTCTGTTATAGGAAATAATCTTTAAAGAGTATTTTTTAAAAATCTACATATAGGTGCAAAGTGATTCTTCACGAACTCATCACGAGATCTTCGGAACTATGAGACATATAGTCTTAAAATTTGGTAACTATGTTTCTTTTTTGTTGGGTACAGATCCAATAAGAATGCGTTTTGTGAAAATCAACCTTTAAGGTATCCGACTACGTTCAGAACCGTGATTTTAAAAAAGCGCATAAATTGATAATTTTCATGATATTTAGTGTCACTTAGATTTAGAATACATGTATGAAGTTGTTTTAAAGACACATTTTGACAAAAAAAATTATTTAAATAGAACATTTCGGCAAAAATTTAAGAATAACCTTATTCAAAATGTTCTCCTTTTGTGAAAAAAGCTTCTACTATAATAATATTTTGCCTGTATATAGCTCAGACCTCTGTACAGAGGCTCAACTATGAGTTTTGAAATATTCACATTATTTACAGAGTTACAACCAATTGAATTAATGATCGGTATATTTTTCTTAAAATTTCTCCCCTCTTTTGTCGTAAAACATGGATAAACCCACTTCTAAGTTATATATTTCAAAAATTCTAGTTGAACCTCTGTACAGAGGTCTGAGCTATATACAGGCGAAATATTATTATAATAGAAGCATTTTTCACAAACGGAGGATATTTTGAAAATGGGTCATTCTATGTTCATTTTTTGTCAAAACATTGTACTTAAATAATTTTTTATTGTAATACTATTCTTAAAACAATTTTATATAAATTTTCTAATCTAAGTGTCACTAAATATCATAAATATTATTCATTTATACACTTTTGCAAAATCACGGTTCCGAACGTAGTCGGATACCTTAAGGGAATTGCGAGAGTGTTAAAAAAACTGTCGTTTTTGAACTATTAGCTCTGCATATTTTAAATTTTGAAAGCATGTTTCTTTTGTTCATTTGCGTTCCACTAACAATAGGTTTTATGGAAGTAGACTTTTAAGAGGGGGGGGTATGGTGGCATAAAAGATAAACGTACTAAACGTACTTCCGTTTTAGAGATGCAAGTCCAGTCCTTTTTAAATCAAGAGAAGAGGGACATAAAGTTTTCAAAGGCAATCGAATACTTAAATGTTACAACTTAAATATCAATAGCATTCTTGCTGTTACCGAGCAAATTGGATGGGTAATAGCAAGTACAATTAAATTATTAAAGAAAAAGTTAATGCTCTCTTTCTTCTTACTATTTTCAATTTTTCTCGTTTGCATAAATGACTGACGTGCTTTTGTATTCTACAGTTGTACGATTTTTTGTTCTTTTAAAGCAACAAATGAATCATAGCAAAAGTTTTATTAACTGTTAACCGTTTTCGACAGTAAAAAACAGTATTTAACTGGCATTAAATAAGCTCTAACTTGAGAAAGTTTTTTCTTTAATTAAAACTTTTTTTGATGTTATTTTTAAAATATGAATAAATTTTAATGCATTTTTCTTGTTGTTTAAATGTGGCAGAATCTAAAGAATTGACTTTTAAATGTGAAATATGGAACTCTTTAGATGAGAGAAAACTATTTAGTTTTTCGAGAAATAAATTACTTCCTTAACAAAGAAAAGTTAAATATTCTTATGAATTATCATCTTTTCGCCCTTTTCATTGAAAAATAAATTTAATTTACTAGAAGCGAAATAACTTTAACAGAAAAAAAGTTGCTCTTAAAAGAAAGTGTCAAAAAGACTCTTGTGAATTATTATCTTATCTTAAGAATTTTTTTTTTGGAAAAGGATGACTGTAATAATTGAAAAAACGGAATAATTTTCCCTCATCAGTGCATTTTTATCTTTTCTCCTTTTTGTGTGAAAGCTAACTTTTATTAATTTTGAAACAATGGTTAGTTTTTTAAAAACTTAAAAATTTATCTGCATTCATTGACGTTATGTATTTCAAAGATGACAGTTGTATAAAGTTGTCAATCTAATATATTAAAAAAAACTGACTATTCATTCATATATTTCCAAAACAAAGGACAACCTTTTAAATACATAACTACAGAGTATTATCCAATTAAGTACTGTAAGAGCAATGTCATTTGTTTACAGTGCTAATTATGAAAAAGAAAACTTAATTTACCTAATTATTTTAAGAAAGTTTACTTAAAAAGGAGCTTCCTACATATTTAAAATAGTAATTTTAATGTTTATATAGAATTTTTAAATAATCTTCTTAATACATATAAATAATCTTAATAACCTTTTTGTTAAAAATTTAATTTAATAGACTTTAGAACCACCGTCTGGGTGACGTAGTTCGTTAGGCGCTGACTTTGTACGCCCTTGTTTGCGTTTTCGACCCTGAGCCCAAGTCGGTGGTTTTTCATGATACAAGAAATCGACAGTCACATGATTAGGCGACATGTTAAAGTTCCCTAGAGTGCCTGTTTGGCTTGGAGGCTCGCGGGAAAATTAAATTCTTGGTACGATTTCGGTTCGTCAGAGCTCTAGTATCTTCCTCTGGGGAGGAATCTGGGCGTCAAAATTACATCGCGGCAATTGGTATTCATCAGAATGGTGCCACATTCAAAAATGATACCAGCACCCGGGTATATATAAATTTAATTCCGGGTTCAATATAATTTTAGTTTTGATTTTTAATTTCAAATATAAATAAAAATTTAGAATCAAAAGGTGTTTATTGAAAAAATTTTTTTACTCATATTCATACTGATAATTTAATACTAATTTTATTGGAAGATGCCTGTAACATTTATTGTAAGTATAGTTATAGGGATTATAAGATTAAATCCATAAAGGAATAATTTTCTTATTTTATCGAAATTTTATATGTAGGCATATTTTTCATAAAATAGAATATTTATTAAGAAACGCTTACATATTTATGTTAGTTTCTTAAACCAGCATTGTTTAAAAATAAGCAATAACTTTTTTTTCAAGATATGAGAAAATAATTTAAAACATGCGTCAAAATTATGAAGATATTGATAGGTAACAAGTAAAAACTTATTAGGAGAAATAGGCAGAAATAATAGTTAGAATGAAAAGTGAGAAATTTGACCTCAACAAAAATTATAACAATTTTAGTAAATGACTTTTTTTATTTGATTAAAAACCTTTTTTTAAAAAAATTTCTAATGGGCTGCGGATTGGTGTTTTACCATTGCAGCAGACCTAGTGCAATCCCCGGAAGCTGGTACCTCTTTTTAGTACAGCACCCTGTAGGTGGATACCAATCGTCGCAGGTAATTTTGACATCTAGTTTCCTCCATAGATGGAGATACCTGAACTCTGACGATGCGAACCTGTACTAGGATTTAATTTTGCCGAGAGCACCTAAGCCAAACACACACTCTAGTGATTATTTACATGCCGTATAATCATTCGACATGGCCGCTGTCGATTTTATGTATCAGGAAAATCCACCGACTTGGGCCGGGGTCGAAACGGCAAACTTATGTGCAGAAGGTCAGCGACAACCCAACCACGCCACCCAGCCGGCCTGATTAAAAAAATTCATTCCATCATTTTAACTTATATTACTTGCAATGAAACTGTGTGAATACATATCAAGATTTTCGTGGAAAATATCCAGAAACAGAAATACATCGTTATTATGCGATTTTGGAATAACCCATCTCAAATGCGGAAGTATTAAAAACTCACACTTATCAGAATATCATATAATAAAAATTTTATTGGAAGAAAAGAAAAATTAAACATTTCTGATTTAAACTAATATTTTAGAGTGTAGAAATATTTAAATCTTTTTAAATACTAAACCTTTTAAGTCAGTTGTAACAGAATCATTGTTTCAATATCCATCTCTTGTATTGATCTGCTAATGTTATTTTTTGTAATTATGTTCTTAAACTTTAGTTCACAAATGCTCATCGTAAGTTAAATACATTAAGGGGTACATAGTATTAAGGTTCGATAAAAAAAAATAACTCGGACTGTTATTTCTGGTAATGCTTGATTCGAGTAGTGCGTGTGTTTGATTCATTGCATTCAAAGTCAAAACGAAGTTTTGCTATCACGCTAGAACTATTTGGTGTCGAACGATTCGATCACGCAAATGCAATTGAATTCCATTTGTCTTGATTTCTCGAATCTATGGTGAAATAATGAGTTACTAGTTAACGTAAGTGTAAGTAATGAAAAGGGTTATAGTTATGTAGAAAAAGAGATGGTTTAGTTCCAGGTATATATATATTTGGTTATTAAGGTGATGATATTTTCTTCAAAATATCTCTAAATAACTCAACTCAACAAATGATTAGGGGATGGGAAAACAAAAGAAATAACATTACATGCATAGTATGATATACGTAGTATGATCCAAAAGTTCGGGGTCAAGTTGTAAAAACCCTTATCCTGAATAATTCCCAGCACCGAAGCACATTCACCTTCGAAGAACTTCCCTTGGGCGACAATACACTTCTGCCAGCGTTCGTATAACTTCTAAAGTACAGCTGGAAGCCATTTTTCGCAACCTCCCGTAAGGCCTCCTGTGATGCTCCTTTCACCTTATCTGATGACACAAAACGGCGTTCCTGTAAGTGTTTTTTTATTGATGGGAACAGGTTAAAGGCACACGGGGTTAAGTCTGGTGAATAGGGGGAATATAAAAGCACGTTAGTGCGTGTTTTGGTAAGGAACCCTTTTAGCAATTGGGATCGATGTTTTGGTGCGTTGTTATGCACAAAATTCCAGTCGTCACTCTGCCAGAACTGAGGCCGTTTACGCCGAATGGATTCCCTCAAACGACATCTACGAGAAGTGTGTATTTTCAGCGATTTGTGCAAGTATTTGACGACGATCTTTTCGAACATATTCAGACACCAACGCAGCATTTTCCGTGTTCCGTGAAGTCGGTCGTCCAACGGGTTCATCGTCGTTGGATCATCAACCCTCTTAAAAACGCATATGCCATTCGTAAATCAGCGCTGACAAAATTTAATGTTCAACACTGTTAAAAAAAGGCGTCTTTCTTACATCGCAGAACAAAGCTAACTAGCTTCGGTAGATAACAGCTGCACGTGCGATTCGGTGACATGACATGAACAGGTCACATGACAGGGTTGGGACAATCCATTTCAAGTGGTTTAAATTTAGGTACTTACTTTCGTTGTCAGCATCTGCCACAGTCCCATATTTTTGGATCATACTACGTATATATGTGACGATCTCCCTTGAATTAAAACTATTTACTAGGATAATCTTTATCTTTTGGCAATCGTCGAATGAATTGATGAGGAAACATCTTGGCATTTTAGATCTTGTGATGACCCCCTGGGTCACACCTTGAACACCAAGATTAATTTGAGGCACAGAACCACTAAGAGCCATTTTGAATAATAATAATATTTATTTATTATTATACTTTTCTCAAAAAAAAAAATCTCTAATAACATATAATATGATAATGTTACGTCTCTTAAAGGGATTTGCCTTTATATTAAATTAAATTACTAAGAATGCAATTAATTAATAATCTAGCTCAAACTCAAGTAGGGTTTACCGAAATAGGAGATCCGAGAAACACACGTATTCGAATTCTTAACTTTCATTAACTTTAACTAAGTCGCTTAAACTGACGCTTTTTTTAAGTGTCTGTGAATTATATTTACCGCTGGCTTATATCAGCTTTCGGGTACGTCTCGCAGCACGACGTCTTCACGAATCTAATCTCCTTAAATCTTCTAGTAATACGTTTAAAGATACTGGCTCAATAGCCTACCATCATCCCTCTTGATATCTTCACAACTCTCGACTTAAATACCTTATCTAATTTAAATATCCCGTGCATCTTTTTGGAGTTGATTGGAAATAAACGCGAATTTATATTCCCCAGAAAGACGCCTAAGAAAATTAGTGGAAAGGTTCCGTACAGATTCGTCACAATCTACATTTTATTTTACACACAAATCTGCAACAACACCAACACAAACGTACCAGCATAAAGGACAAAAGACAGTAAACAAAAGCGTTTTTCAGTGTTCTAGAGATTTCAGCTTTCATAGCTTCCTGAGCCGGAAACTTTGAGAACCATATGATTTCCATTAATGAATACCGTGATTGGTCAGAAAAATTTAATGGTGCAATATTACGCAATCTTATTTTGAAAAACGAACGTGGCAGTTTTTTAAGAGATAAAGTTGTGGTTAAAAAGATATTCCCGTTAGGCTGGAAAATTAGAAAAATAATTATCGCTCAATGTCTTGAAGGGTTGAAGACCAACATGAACGAAATAAAAAAAATTTCTCGACAGAAAATTTCAATAGCAAATTTTCACACACACGCACGCACGCATATTGTATGTAATCTATGTATAGTGCTGAAGTTAACTCTCATTAATCCAGACCCCGTCGTTAGATCAGGCAGTCATGAAATAAATTCTTAATTCATGTTAAAATTACCATGCCCTAATTAATTATATTCAGTTAAGTATTAAGTGTCGGGTAAGTAATGTACTCGTCTGAATTTTCTCTTGTGTAATTATTTACTTTTTTTGCTTTGTCTTTCAAAATACATGATCTTTTTGCTATGCAGCGTATTTAGCTAACCACTTTCATTGATTTTATTGTTAAATTTGGTTAATCCGAACCTTCAAGAACAGGAGTACTCAAACTTTTTTTCTGCTGGGCCGCATACAGATGTCAGCTATTTCACGCGGGGCCGTAAACATTTGTTAGCAATTTCACGCAGGCCGCATCATGAGGATAAAGAGGGAGGGGGGGATTATTATGTGGTAAATGGATCAAAACATTTTAACTGTTGTTTTGCCTTTTTTAATTACAATTGTTTATATATTTTATTATTTTTGTTACTAGCACTGAATTAGAGGCATTTATTAAACACTCCTTCACAATTTCTGCATCAGTAAACGGTATCATATGATTATCAATAATGTAACAAACTTCATACTATGTTTTTGTTACCGCTGTGACATTACCACTGACAAAACGCTTTGTTGCTGTTGCAAAGATTATTCATGAAATCTTATTTATTACCTCTTGAGATAGATCTTCGAGGAAAAGTGTCATCGAAGGATTCCTGTTTATTGGTATTTTGCAAATACAGCCCTTTCGTGATAAATCAAACAATTACTAATCCATATTTGGTTTTCACCACAAAATAATCAACCACCCAATCATCTTGAACCCATATATTTTCTTCGAATATTTTTCGCTTACAAGATATGAAAGGTAGTTAAAAATTAGTTCCACCTATAAAACTGTCACTTCTCCCCTGTTATCTGTTATCACTAACCGTAACCGTTAGAAATAAAAAAGAATATCAATTCGTACTCGTACGGCATCGACAGCAAAAGCAAAACTGATACATTTGATTTCTTGACACAAAATTTTTAATATATTGTTCTCAAATAAGTTTATTTTTCAGAGCAATGGGCATTGACCGGGCCACTTAAAAAGGCTCGGTGGGCCGCACGTTGAGTATCACTGTTCTAGAGCTATTTAGTCCTGATCAGTGAAATTCTGCTTAAAGTATTTCTGTAAAACTGACGTATATGATTTGATTGGGTTATTTTTCCAAGAAGACTAAGAGGTCAACGGCACCCTGATGAGTAACATCGCGTGTTATACGATTGATAGAAATCGATACGAATTGGGAGATCAAGTCCTAATAAGAAAGAATGTTGTGTAAATAACGATGGCACTTGCCAACATAAACCCAACATCTCGGTCGTCGCTCTGCGGATGTTGGAAGTTTGATGAGGGATGTCAGCTTATATATAAGTTTCATCTTTTTTTTTTCTGACCATAGTTCAAAATTACGAGGTTCATTGCTCTTATAATTATTACGTGCTTCTAGTGGATGAAATTCAAAAGTTAACAGAAGTATTACCTACAGACCAAAAATTTCTCTAAACCAAACAAGAAAGGTATTTTCATAAGCATATACTTTAAGATAATTTTAAATCACAAAAATTATCATCAGTAAAATGCTGTGGAAGTAAGGGTGTTTTTAAAATGGAACTTTTAAGAAGCGCAGGAATTTTAATTCCAATCTTGCATTTCCCTTTTTATGTGTTTTTCCACTATTTAAATATGGGAAAAAATATACTCCCTTATTCATTCATCATGAGGTATCCAGAACCATTAGACTTACAAATTTAAAATTTTACAGCCATTTTTCTTTTGATCGGCACAGACCCGCTAAGAATAGGTTTTTACTAAAATCAGTTAACAAGGGTGCAAAGAGTGAGGGCGTTATAGATAAAAAACAGAAAAGAAAAAAAACTCGTTTTTGTACTATAGATCTACAGACTTGAAATTTCGCAGGTATGTTTTTTAGAGTATAAATCTTCTAAGAAAGGGTTGTATACAATATGCCGGCTGGGTGACGCAGTTGGCTAGGCGCTTGCTTGTACTCCCGTGTTTTCAGGATTCGACCTTGTTGAATTTTCATGATGCAAAAATTCGACAGCGTATGATTATGCGGCATGTTAAAGATTCCTAGAGTACCTGCTTGGCTTGAGAGCTCTCGGCAAAATGAAATTCCTTGTACAATTTTGCATCGTCAGAGCTCAGGTGCCTTCCTCTGAGATGAAACTGAGCGTCAAATTATATGATGCCACAATAAAAAGTTATACTGGTGTAACTAGTGTGATAAACGCGATGTAGCATTTATTGGTCTTTGGGGTTAGAAGAAAGATCGCCCATAATCAATACAATTCTAATATATGGATCTATCACTTAAATTAACAACCTAGGGTAGGAAATGCACACTTCTACTAAGTATAGGAGCAATTACATGACAAAAAATTATGCTTAATATTTAATTATAATTCAATTAACTTACTTTTGTAACACTTTGGATGTCTAAGGTCTAAATTACCGTAATTCAGTTCTTAGTTGTCCAGCACCCAGACGTTATTATTAAATTCTATCTTATTGACTAAATCGTCAATTAGCAATATTTAATCATTCAGCATTACTTACTCGTCGACTAACTCTCAACTAGTTTTCAGCTACTTTCACTACTTGTTAACTACTAACTACTAGTCAATGGTTAAATATAACTGTTCATTTGCATAAACCGAGTCTTCTCCTTCGGGAGAAAGTTTTCAACAGAACAACATTTGAAATAAATAAATTTACCCCAAGAGAATTAGTGAGAGGCTCGCGGATAGACCCGTTACACTAGTTTCCGGGTAATATACTAATTATGCAATGGTAAAGTGCCAATCCACAGCCCCATTTGAAAAATAAAAATAATATATTTATAAATAAATGTAGGGGAGGGGGTAAGAGAGAAGAGACTCGATTCTAGATCTCCGGAATTATTCGATATACTCTCTATAACAAAAAAAAACGACGTACCAAGAAGGAGTTGCCCGATTGTAATGAAATTTCGTGACATTTGCACCGAACATGCAAATGATTAAAATTTGGTGCCCAATGAATGAATAGCGGGAGCTACAGCGCATCGGAACTGCACTCTCAGCATGTGTCTTATAAGAAGCGATTCTCAATCTGATGGTCAAAATTTCTGTTGCATTGCGATTTAGGATACCTTTCAACGACTGAAAAAATGACTCGCCGGAGGATTCGAGTTCATTACGAGCAATTCTCAGAGTTTGAAAGAGTTCGTATCATTGGATTGAAAATGGCAGGCTGGGCAAATCGGAGAATAGCTCGTTATATGGGTAGAAGCGATGCGGCCTTTAGATGATGTTGGCAAGAATGGGTGGACAATAGCAGATTTTAGTGTCATGATGGTAGCGGTCAACCTAGGGTCACAGCAAATAGGGATGATAGATTGAACGTCATATCAGCTGTCACAACGCCTGATTCATCGTTATCAACCATCAGACGTGTGACCCGCACACGAGTGTCCACCATGGCCATTCACAGACGGCTGATAGCGAAATTTACTGTCTTGCCGACTGCTGCGCGAACTGCCAATCACACCTGCACATTGTCGAGCCAGATTACTGTGATGCTTGGCTCGATCAGGATGGAATCATGCTGACTGAGGACGTATAGTGTTTAGCGACGAATCCCGCTTCCAACTGTGCCCCGATGATCATTAAAGATGTGTCTGGAGACCCGGACTCCTCAGGTTGTCATTAGAGACAATTTGCAGCACAGCAGTATGTCGATGACATTCTGAGAACCTTTTTGTTACCATTCCTTTTGCAGTACCCTGGCATTATTTTTCAGCAAGCTAATGCCTGGCCACATAGGGCACGTGTTGCTATGAACTCTCTTACAGCTTGTCCAGCACTTCCTCGGCCAGCCAGATCGCGAGATTTCATTTCAATCGAGCTTATCTGGGATGCTGGGACCAGGGAATGCTGTTGACCTGGCCCGAGAATTAGAGCAAATTTGTCAAGAAATATTGCAGGAGACCATCAGGGTGCTTTATCACTGTATGCCACGTAATGTGGCAGCTAGCATTCGGGCTAGAGTTGGGTCAACACCTTATTGAGCTCGTTACTTTGTAACTAAAGGGTGTTTTTTTAGAGGTATAGAACTTCAAATTGCAATAAAACAACGATGTATTATTCGATTGACATGAATTTTTTTTATTCGAAAGATAATCTTGTGGCATTACATTTTAAATATGATTTCTGGCATAGGACTGCCACGGCTGGCTCGGATGGAGTCCAATCTGGACGTCCAATTTTCGATGACTTTTTCCAACATTTGTGGCCGTTTATCGGCAATAACACGGCGAATGTTGTCTTCCAAATGGTCGAGCGTTTGTGGCTTATCCGCATAGACCAATGACTTTACATAGCACAAAGAAAATAGTCTAGCGGTGTTAAATCACAAGATCTTGGAGGCCAATTCACAGGTCCAAAACGTGAAATTAGGCGGTCACCAAACGTGTCTTTCAATAAATCGATTGTGGCACGAACTGTGTGACATGTTGCGCCGTCTCGTTGGAACCACAGCTCCTGGACATCATGATTGTTCAATTCAGGAATTAAAAGTTAGTAATCATGGCTCTATACCGATCACCATTGACTGTAACGTTGTGGCCTTCATCGTTTTTGAAGAAGGATTCCACCAGCCCATAAAGCGCACCAAACAGTCAGTTTTTTCTGGATGTAACGGTGTTTCGACATACACTTGTGGATTAGCTTCACTCCAAATGCGGCAGTTTTGTTTGTTGACGTAGCCATTCAACCAGAAGTGCGCTTCATCGCTAAACAAAATTCGCTTATGAAAATCGGGAACAACGGGAATCTCGTTTTGGGCCCATTCGACGAATCTACGCCTTGCTTGATGATCGTTTGATGAATTGCCAAACCAAACTGAGAATAAATCACTTGACAGCTGTTAAATCGGTCGCCATCTTGGAAAGTAATGCCAACTTAAACTTCTATACCTGGAAAAAAACACTCTTTATGTAACTCTGAAATAAATCATTCAATGCTTCTAAAATTTAATCATTTTCTAAAATTATAATCATAACCTTTCGACCCACCAATTTTCGTCTCTATCGAACAACTCGTTCTTGGTGCGTCGTTGTTTTTCTTATAGAGTGTACTAGTACTTGAAATTTGGAAGGGTTGTTTCTTTTGTTGATTAGAGATCTGGCAAGAATGGGTTTAAGAAAAATAATTTTCCATAGTGGCGTAAAAGATAATAATTATATATTTGTATGAGGTAATGTTTTTTTTTTTGAAGGACAGAGGAACCTGGGAGATACACGCAGCTATAGTTCTTCAACTATGTTTATTTATTTTGTTCTATTTTATTTGTTGAATAATTTCTTCCTTGCTATTTAATTTTTAATTTACTTAAAATTATTCAATATACTAATTTATTTTTTTTAAATTCTTTTATCTTGATTGTTATATTTTACGATTCACTCGTGCGAGAAGAGAATGAATTGACCTAGTGACTAATGTCAAAATAATGAATGAAAAATGTTAAGGTAAATAAATATTTTACAGAAAAGTTAACTTAAATATAGTGAATATGTGAATGTGTGTAGCTTTTACAAATATCATTGGAATGTGCATTTAATAAGCCTTTAATCATTATTATTTCTATAGGGTGTTTTTTTAGAGGTATAGAATTTTAAATTGCAATAAAACAACGATGTATTATTCGATTGTCATGAATTTTTTTTTATTCGAAAGATAATCTTGTGGCATTACATTTTAAATGTGATTTTTGGCATAGGACTGCCACGGCTGGCTCGGATGTAGTCCAATCTGGATGTCCAATTTTCGATGACTTTTTCCAACATTTGTGGCCGTATATCGGCAATAACACGGCGAATGTTGTCTTCCAAATTGTCAAGCGTTTGTGGCTTATCCGCATAGACCAATGACTTTACATAGCCCCACAGAAAATAGTCTAGCGGTGTTAAATCATAAGATCTTGGAGGCCGATTCACAGGTCAAAAACGTGAAATTAGGCGGTCACCCAACGTGTCTTTCAATAAATCGATTGTGGCACGAGCTGTGTGACATGTTGCGCCGTCTTGTTGGAACCACAGCTCCTGGTCATCATGATTGTTCAATTCAGGAATGTAAAAGTTAGTAATCATGGCTCTATACCGATCACCATTGACTGTAACGTTGTCGCCTTCATCGTGTTTGAAGAAGGATTCCACCAGCCTATAAAGCGCACCAAACAGTGAGTTTTTCTGGATGTAACGGTGTTTCGACATACACTTGTGGATTAGCTTCACTCCAAATGTGGCAGTTTTGTTTGTTGACGTAGCCATTCAACCAGAAGTGCGCTTCATCGCTAAACAAAATTCACCTATGAAAATCGGGAACAAACGGCAATCACGTTTTGGGCCCATTCGACGAATCTACGCCTTGCTTGATCATATTTAAAATGTAATGCCACAAGATTATCTTTCGAATAAAAAAAATTCATGTCAATCGAATAATACATCGTTGTTTTATTACAATTTAAAATTCTATACCTCTAAAAAAACACCCTATTTAACTTTCAAATGTTCTTTAAAAATGGCCAGAAATATAAATTTAAAAGACACCCTTAATATTGAATGTGGTGTAGTATAAGTATTTATATTCTAATCTAGTTTTTCTGAAAAACTTCCTTGAATTTATTATTGGTTACATTTTTTCCCACAAATATAATTCATTATTTCACCCTATGTAATTTTCTCATTTTAACAATTTCCACTTTGCTTTATTTCAAATCAAAATGTAATGTTAACCAAATATATTTTATCTTTCAGGAGCCGCTGTCTTAGTATGGTTCTATGGTGGAGGTTTTTACAGCGGAACGACGACTTTGGATGTATACGATCCTAAAATTCTTTGCTCTGAAGAAGAAATCATAATAGTAGCCATAAACTATAGAGTAGCATCCTTGGGGTTTTTGTACTTCGATAGACCGGATGTTCCAGGAAATGCAGGAATGTTCGATCAGCTCATGGGGCTTGAGTGGATACGAGACAACATAGCATACTTCGGAGGCAATCCTCACAATGTAACTTTGTTCGGCGAAAGCGCTGGAGCGGTCAGCGTGGGTCTGCATTTGCTGTCTCCCCTCAGCCGACATCTTTTCAGTCAGGCAATCATGCAAAGTGGATCTGCCACTTCCCCATGGGGGGTCATGGAGAGAAAAGAGAATATGAAGAGAGGTTTGTTGCTGGCTGAATCCCTGAAGTGCCCGCATGATGAATCAGATATGGATGCAGTTGTAGAATGTCTGAGGCTTAAAGATCCTTTCGAAATGGTCAGCAATGAATGGGGAAATTATGGAGTGGTGGAGTTTCCTTTCGTTCCAGTCGTAGATGGAGCTTTCTTGGATGAGACCCCTGCGCAATCTTTGGCGACCAAAAACTTCAAAAAAACTAATTTAATGATGGGCAGCAATTCAGAGGAAGGAACGTACTTCATTGTATATTTTCTAACTGAGCTGTTTAAAAATCAGGAAGACGTGTATGTTAATCGACAAGAATTTATTGATTCAGTAAAGCAGCTCAATCCTTATGTTGGCGAATTGGCTCAGGAAGCTATCATTTTTGAGTATACAGATTGGACAAATCCGGAAGATACAATCAAAAACAGGGACGCAATTGACAAGCTTGTTGGTGATTATCAATTCACTTGCAGTGTGAATGACATGGCATTACGATATGCGGAGACTGGCAATGATGTGTACATGTACTTTTTCAATCATCGCTCGAGCATCCATCTGTGGCCAAAATGGATGGGTGTTATGCATGCAGATGAAATCAATTTCATTCTTGGAGAGCCTTTGAATTCTGCGTTCGGTTATACTAAAGCAGAGGAAGAGCTCAGCAAGAGAATGATGAGATATTGGGCAAATTTTGCTAAAACTGGGTAATTATATAATATCATGTTATTATTAACACTTTACAAACTTTTGTAAAATGTTTTTTTAATCTTAAGGTATTCGACAACGTTCGAAACCGGGATTTTAAAAAAAAGCGAATAAATGGATAATTTTCATGATATTTACTGTCACTTAGATTAGAATACATTTATGAAATTGTTTTAAGGACATTTTGACAAAAACATTTATTTAAATACAATATTTTGGCAAAAAAAATTAACTTAAAATAATCTTCTTCCAAAATGTTCTCCTTTTATAAAAAAATGCTGCTAAAATAATATTTCGCTGATATAAAGTAATGACTTCTCCAGAGAGACTGAACTAGGAATTTTGAAAAATTCACATTATTTTCAGAGTTACCACCAATTGAAATAATTTTCGCGGAGTTTTTTTCTCAAAATTACTCACCTCTATTGTCGTAAAATATGGATAAACACACTTCTAAGTTATATATTTCAAAAATTCTAGTTGAGCCTCTGTAGAGAGGTCTGAGCTATATACAGGCAAAATATTGTTACAATAAAAGCATTTTCCCAGAAGGAGAATATTTTGAAAATTGGTCATTCTATGTTCATTTTTTTGTCAAAATATTGTACTTAAATAATTTTTATTGTAATACTATTCTTAAAACAATTTTATATACATTTTCTAATATAAGTAACACTAAGTATCATAAATATTATCCATTTATACGCTTTTGCAAAATCACGGTTCCGAACATAATCGGATACCTTAATTTAAAAAAAATTATAATAGCAATATTAATCTCATTATATAAATTCATATCAATTACGATTTAAATTTTCGAATCTTTGAATCTTATTTTTCTTTAATTTCCCAATATTTACATTTATTTGTTAATATTTGAGCTAAAAGTTTTAAAGATAAAGTGTGGGTGTACTAAAATACTATTTATTACAATTTTCCTTTTATCTTCAGCTAGCTATAAATTTAAGTGGTAAATTTTAACTCCGAATACATTTTTTTTCTTTTGAACCTCAAGATACAAGTTTTTCAAAGGCAATAAAAAGTTCTGATCATGCATAATGTAATTTTTTTAAAACTCTTATAAGTCATTATCAGCATAACACATATATTAAACGATATTTGTAATACTTTCCTATCCCATTGATCTATAATTTTGCATCTAGTTGTTTTTATTTCTTAGCATTTAGTCACACTAACAATTTGATTCTATTGTTTGATTCTATTCTATTGCTTTTGATCAAGTTGATTCTATTTTTACAAATGATATCTTTATGATCAAACTTGAAAACTTATACCTATCCGGAATCTACCTAGAAATAAATTTAAAAAGTAACCTAAATTATATAACAAAAGATTTTTGAGCCAGCGTAAAATAATTTTCTAATAAGGAAATATTGCATTCAGTAAGCTGTATAAATTTATTCAATATTCAGGTATTTCAGTATATGAAAATATAGATTATAGCATTAACATAGCATTAACATAGAAAATTAATGAATAAACATATTAATGAGATATGTGCATTAATTATTTTAGCTGTGAAGAATGCTTGATGTAATAAGTAATGTTTGGAGAAATGTTTGAATAGTAAATTAATGTTTTAATGTGGAAAAATTAATATTTATGTAATGAAGTAAGTTTAGATATGTGAAACTTTGAATTTCAAAATTTTGAATAATTCTTTGTAACGTTGAATTTAAAAGCAATAAGAGGACTAATGACAATCAACTTACTTCGTGATTTTAAATACCGCTAATTGACGAGGAAGACACCCGAACTGCACCCCACTACATAAATAATGAAAATAAAAACTAATAAAAAAACTTAAAACAATGTGTACACAATATATTAGAAAAAAATAAAACTCGAAGTGAGAGAGAATTATAGAATTCATTAACTTTTAATAAAATTAAATTTGGATAAAACAATTACATCAGAAGGTTTAATGATCAAAATGATCTTTTCTATGCCTTAGCCCCAACTTAAGTTTATGCATTTTTTTTCAAAAAATAATTGCGATTATTCTATTTTTAAGTTACTTTGTAATTATCCGGGAGTTTATTTTAATTTTGATTAATATTTAAGTATTTTTTTCTAAATTTGAAAATTGTTTCTCTACTTTGTAATACCATATTATGAATTGCTCTTTTTATTTAATAATTTATAGGTAAGAGGAGCACTTTTTTAAAATTAAACTGTAAGGCTTTTTTGTGTAATATTCATTGGCGTAACTGGTCCTGAATGGGCCGTGTATCAAAATTCCTTGGAGGAATTTTTGGGGACCTATGACTTTTTACTCACACATGTTGACCCCCCTGTAGCTTGGGTGCCCCGTATCATTGATAAGGCTCATACGGCGGTAGCTACGTCCCTTGTAATATCGTAAACATATATCATCCCTTAAGAAATTAAGTTTATAGCACTCTATTCGAACACTATATATTTAAGAGTTAATTTGCTGCATTACAACATTAAATAGTTGAAATAAATCATACGCTATGAAAAACAGTTAATACTTATTATACTCGTCTTTTCTTTCTTTTTTTTGTACACTTTAGGACATACAACAATTTTATTTATTCTTAACTGGTTCACACTTAAAATCTATTAAATTAATTTTTTTAAGTGAATGGACAACTTTTAATTCAACTACGTCGAAACATATGCATTATCTTTGAATATTTAAGGGGAGCTCGAAACCTCTCTCTTTATATATACTGACAATGTTAAATTGGCTGTTTTAGATGTACCTTTTCTCGAATCTGTTATACTCTATACAATTAAAGTACGCATTTCTCATTATATTGAAATGAACTTTTAGCTCTAATTTTGAATTTTTTCTTAATTTATAAAATATTTTATCAAACATAGTGAAATTTGAACCATTTTCCACATAAAAGAAACTTGTAAAAAATAAATTTTTGAGTTTCTACAGAAAGCTCATTTTAGTATATATTAGCCATCATTATAAATATATCATAAAAATTAACATACCTGTGAACAGTAGTTTCTCAGAAAAGGTACATCGAACATCAACATTTACATTTTGAGATAAATTGATTTTAATGTATACAGTGAGGCTTCTAATTGGCTAGGAAATAAAAAATAAAAGGTTCAATTTACAATAAAAGATACATGTTTTGGTTTATATCAGAAGTTCAACTTTTAAGCAAAAACGAAGTGCTTTGTTTACATTTTTCGCCATTCAAATGGGCGTGGTCCAGTTTCAACGACTGTTTAAAAGTAGGTTTTAAGGGCTTCTATTTATCCTAGAGGTTAAAGTAAGGTATTTTTCGAAAGATTAAAATCTGTACAATTTAAAAATATAAAAATCTCAAATTGTCAAAAAAAAATGAGATTTTAGCTTTCCAACACTCCTTAAAGTTTCAAAAATTTGTATGACTTTTAAAGTTACACTGCAGCTTTTTCTAAGCTTTAATTTTTTTTCTGATAAATATTGTCAATTTTTTTCTAGAAATTGTATACATTTTTTTTTTACTCTCGGCAACAAGTTAGGGCATCATAAATGTTTCCAACTAGTTTCATTCCCCAAAAGTTTCCTTGACAAACAAAACTATGGTATGCACGGAAACAGTATAGATGATCATAATGCAAAACATTCCATCCGAACCAGTATGGAAACGATACCATCGCAACATACTTTTCCTTCTTTATCTTTTTTTTGACAATACTTTCTTCGTCTCGTCTACCCGTCTCATTTCCTTAGCATTCGATCCTACACGCCGTTGCCATGACAAATGGCCAACGGGTGACAGATAACCGTGTTACATCCACCTATTGGCTCCTAAAGAGAAATGGTTCTGGTCATTGAGTTCCGATTGTGCTACACGCATTATCTGACGGACAGAATCGAGGGGGATTCTTTTCCATCCGATTTATCCCCCTCCCTCTCATGATCCAATCTCTTGTCGTCGCTGAGTCACGGAGACAAATTGGAACGTCTCCTTCACAATCGATAGAAAGCGGAAACAAACCTTCCAGGTTGGGGAGTGAATCTGAAAACATTGTGGGAAACCCTGGATGAATCTTTGA